>VZSZ01004508.1:233422-259365 GCA_013398815.1 Ibidorhyncha struthersii | reverse complement strand
AAAAAAAAAAAAAAAAAAACAAACAAAAAAAATCCAAAACAAAACAAAAACCCAAACAAAAAGAAATGTATGTCTTAACACTGTACCACATCACAGCAGTTCAGTTTCGTAAGTCAGGGCCTTCTGTGGTAAGTCTGAGGCTTTGTATTTTTATTTTCCTTAACTTATGAAGCACCTTTTTTAGAATTGTTGATTTGCTGTTACTCCATGCCTTTGTGTTGACTCACTGGCTTCTTAGCGACCCTTGGGAGCCTTACTTATTTAGTTGCACCCTATGTTTTAAGAAATAGCATTTAGAAATAACATTTAAACCTGCTTCTAGGACAGTAAGTGACCTAGGAATGGATGAGAGAGTCTGTAGTTTACTCAAGAGGTTCTGCTGCTCTTCTGAAATAATTTTGTTTTAAAATTACGGATTTTAAAATGACAGAAGTACTAGTAGCAAAGTGTTCTTTAAACATAGGTATATATAGATATATAATTATATAAATACTTTCTCATTCTATTATCACAGTGTTAACCTCTTGGCAACAGCCTAAACTAAGACTTGCAGCTGGAAAAACGCTAGGAGCCAGATCCTTGGCCAGCATTAATCCTCTTAGCTCCATTGAATTTAATGGAACTACCCCAACTACTTCAGCTACATCAGGATCCGAGCCTTGACTGTTTTTCCTCTTGTTAACATCTTGTTTGCTAATTTGCCGAACCAGTGACTTCCTTTTGTTTTAAAGTCATCAATTCTGCTTTAATTTATGAGTGGAAGCGTTTGCAGGTTTTGCTGGATAGCCTTTGCTCTTGGAGACCACAGAAGCCCCGCAAACAGATTGCACATGACCTTCCGTACTTCTTCAGGTGGAGTTGCAGGTGCTGTGCTTTAATTTGGATTTGCAGATTTCATTTTTATTCCTAATTTATTAATTTCACTGTAGGGAAAACAAATGGAGAAACAAACTCCAGAGCAAGTCCTTGAACTACAGGCTGGACAAGGGAAAAAAAACACCAATCTGTTTTGTTTCCTTTCTTTCTCTCCCAATAAGTAACAAAGCCAGCAAGTTGCAGGTTGCATCAGTAAAAACTGGGCTTAAACCTACATGACAGATTGCCATTGAAACCCAACTGTTTGTACCAATCACAATTGAAATGTTGTTGTTTGGCAACAAGAGCACAGCTTGAGAATGGAAAGAGCTGCATGGGTTTAACCCCCTCTGTGCACACAGTCTCCATGAGCTTGGTGAGACCTTTTCCAAAGTATGAAGTTACTAAAGTATAAAAGAGAGAGCAAGATCCAGGCCATAATGAATTCCCATCTGCTCACTTCAATCTGCGTACTCAACGCATATGCCAGTTTGCTGTTCGTTTTGAGGGTATTGGGTTTTTTCTTCTTCTCTGCCTAGACCTGGAGCATTTGAAAGTAGGAGCTGAGTGGTATTGATTGAAATCTTTTTATGGTGACATTCTTGGCAGCTAGAACCTGTGTTTAGAAAGGATACAGTAGATCATGGACAGATTACCTGATGACTGCTTCCCAGCACTGAAATGCTATTAAGTAAGAGCTGGTAAAGTCTTGCAGTACCCTATTAATTATAATACAATATGGAGAGAAATGTCATCTTGCGTAATGTGAGAGCTATCAAGGCTGTGAATATACGGGCTTTGGAGAGACAGATTTAAAGACCTATTCCCAACATTGTTCTTAATGTTGTTGCGTTCCTCCCCCTCCTTCTTTCTTCGTCCTAATGTAGAGGAGACTCAGGCAAATGAACTGCTGCCATCCTCCAGACCATTCTCATTTTCTTGTGCTTGGTGCAATCAAAGGAGTTTATATAGGAGAAGAAGGGGGAGATGCTGGAGGGCATTACTTTTATCCCATACGGCTGATTCTCTGCAGCTGTGAAGGTTGGCTTAGGAGGTGGCCAGCCATGTTCTGCATCAGGATGTGCTTGGAAATCAGAAAAGAAGGGTTGCTTTTACAGCATATCACACCAAAAAATAAAAAAAAAAAAAAAGAAAAAAGAAAAGGGGAGGAAAGGTGCTGGCCCTGAAGGTCACAAGGGTTACACGGGCCTCCAGAAAGACACATTCCTGTGCCAGAGTTCCTCTGGGGAACTCTGTTCTCCCCTCTGTGGTCAGTGGAAAGAACATGGGCTATGGTTTCTTCAAATAGTTAGCACTAGGGAGAAAGTGTTAAAAAATTCTTCCTGCGTTTGGGCAAGCACTGGAATACAGGAAAGGCAGTGAATCTCTTGTGTATCCACAAATAAGTTGACTGCCATTATATCTGCAGTTTGTTAGTGTGCACTTCCATTCATTGATGATTCATTGATACCTTCTCTAGTGTACATTCTGTAGATGTTTAAAAGATCAGATGGGGAGACTCAGTGGTTTTGTTATCTCCCTTCAGTTAAGCCCAATTTCTTGTTCCAATGGTAGCATGCAGGATTTGAATGTGAGCACTGCCATGTCTGAATGTGAGCCCAGGCACGGAGAACTGGGGAGGCGGTGGGGAGACAGGCTGGTTTAGGTGTCTTCCAAAATCTGCATTTTTTTGAGAGCAAGGTCATGAGGGGTTGCATTAATTTTTATTATCAGTGTCCTTTTCTGAACACTCACTGAAGTTTTTCATCCTAGAGCTAAGGAAATTAAAAAGATTAAAATCTAGTTCAAATTTTGAACAAAGTTTTGGACTAGCATTTATTTTAGCATTTACTTCCTGCTGAATATTATTGGAGGGTTTTATGTAAGGCAGTTTGCCCCTACACGGAAGTGTGCAAAATGAGGCCTCGGGGTTTTCTTTTTTTTTCTTCGTGCTTGCTCTCTGCAGATTTCTAAGAAAAGCTCTTGAGTTTTGTCAAGTTCATTAGTCATTCACAGTGTACTAGGAATTTCACTAGATAATCCTTGGCCTGCGGATCCATTTGTTCTAAGTATTTGGTGTTGGAAATCGAATCTGGCTGATTTTTATTGGACTCTCTTGAAATTCGTGGAATCAAGTTTCCAGTTAAAAACATGCATTGGCAAATTTAGAACTGGCTNAAAAAAAAAAAAGCCATTTCTGCACACATCCCTGCCAGTAAATCCTGTCACTGCTTTTTACATCAAATATGGCAAGATTCTGCCTCAATTAGAGTATTACAAACCTATTAATTAAAAAAGAAGTGTGACTGCTTATTCTGCTCTAGGTGTGATCCATATTCTTGGAGCAAAGGGCATTATCTATATATCTGCTGTTATGGCCAATTAATTTTACAGCCACCTCTCTTTGCAGTCAGTTAGGAGTGCACATCAAAATATATAGCATTTTTCAGTAAAGCCAGCTCTTTACTCATAACTTATGGGATTAAAACAATTTTATTCTCCTTAAAAAGTGCTTCCATCTATGATGTGATGTGAAAAGTGTCTAGGCATTAATGTCTATTGGTCTGTATTAGACAGAAAGAATCTGAATTTGATAATTGGCCTGATTTTTTGTGGGTGTAATGGTGGTAGTTTCTATAATGTAAGGACACAGCTTGCAAAATAGCCATGTGGACCTAAAGTATGTTTAGTAAAAAGTGAAGAAATTCTCATTTTTAAGAGTTTCCAAATTTCTTTCTGTTTAGAAGGGTATTCCTAAATTGGGGCTGTCAGGCAAAAGAGGAGGCCAGGAATTAAACCAAACCCTTCAAAACTGGCCTTTAATAGGACATTATTACTGTTGTCTAGGTCCTCAGCTGGCTTTTTCATATTTTTCCTCCAGAAAGAAACTTTGGAGATAATTTAGGGAAAGGTGCTTATTTCAGCCACGGACAGAAGCTGCAGTAGTACAGTTCCTTTGCTAGATAATACTCCTTTCCTTAACTCTTGCTGTGTGTTGTAATGTAATGAGGAGGGAGAAGGGAGGCTGCACTGATACCTGAGTCACCTAAACTCAATGTGGGATTTTAGGAAAACTGCGCTGAAGTTCACTTTGACACTAGAAATTTGCATCTTAGCTTGGCTTAGTATCATTTAAAAACAAAAATGGATGGTAGTAATGGCCTGCGTTCTAGGGAAGCTGGAGATTTTTGAGAAAGTATATTTATATATGGCATCGTATAGTTAGATACATGCTTTATTGTATATGTGCCTTCTTCAAATGCATTTTGGAAGTTCGTGGTGTCATTCATGATATCCTACCATACCTTTTCGGAATGCACGACAAAAACCAACCCAAAGTAAACATCCCTTCTCCTATGGCGTAGCAAGGCAGATCCCTCTCCCCTTCTGCATCCTCCTTGGCAGCTTGACCCAGAGAGAGGACCATCTTAGTACTCAACTGTGGGATTTCCTGGAGTCAGCTGGCTTTTAGGAGTGGGAAGGGCTGAAAATTACCCGAGCAAAGTGCATTCCAGCTATCCAGCCAGAGCTGGTCTCAGAGCTGGTCCCAACCGACACAGCGTCCCCAGAGCGGCACCGAGACTTGCTGCAAAAGCCCCCAGCTGCACAGTTCCTCCCAGAGTGACAGGGCAGCCATCTCCTGTTTTCTTCCGCTCCACAGCTTTAAGTAAAGCACGCTTGAAAATGGAGTTTGCTGTGCTTTTAAGTTCCCATTGAGGAATGGGAGCAGACTTTAAAGCATCTGCCACTTGTTTCAACCTGGAAAAATAAACCCAGCAATAACAAAAGCCCTTTGGAAATGGTTTGCAAGTTTGACTGTCATGCTGCTGCTGCCCTAATAGCTGACATAGAGATGAGAGAAGCCCATCTGTAGAAAATGTATGGGGGTTTATTAGCTGGAAGACTTTGGTGAAAAGCGCAGTGGTGTTTCGGTACTTTCCTGGCAGGTTGGTGACCTAGTTTCAGATGTAGTTATTTACCCTGCACGGGTGCAGCGTCTAAGCCTGCAGGCATGGGCATGGCATGAAGCCTGCTCAGGGTCCCCTGAGCCCAGCAGAAGCCCGGTGCCAGCTCCTCGGCACCCCTCTGCTGGGGTCGGGGCCACGGCAGTCACAGAGAGTATGTGGGAGGAGGAATATGAATTGTGTATAAAAGTGGCAGAATTTGCTTCATAGTAAATATATCCCTTTTTATCCCATTAAGAGTTGTCCTGAAGTATCTAATTTAGGTTCCTACAGCCATACCTGGAAGCGTGGGATTTCTGTCCTTCTCCTCCACTGAGGCTCTGAAGTGAACACGGGACAGTAAGGAGGAGATGGTGTGCTGACATCTTGCCATGCTGCACACTTAGTAGGCCAAGATAACAATAAAAGTTGTATTTACTTAAGTCATCTAGCTTTTCAGTTGGTCATGCAGACAAGCATTCCTGGTTCCTGTTTGCTTCCAGCCTTTGGAAAAGGTGGTTCTTGGTATGCTCGCATGGATCCTCCTTTGGGGGAATAACTGCCCATGCTCTCTCCTTCTGTAAAAACTTTTACTTTACATACAAATCATGGGACCTAATTAATCTGTGGACAGAAATGACCATTTCAACAAAGACTTACATTGCTGTAGTAAAACCTAATATTATTTACACTTACAAAAAAAAAAAATACTGTGATGTATTTACTAGCAGTACGTGAAGTATTTTAAGAGTGAATTACAACAAAGTTAATCAGATCCTGTCTTGAGAGGGGCTCATGTGATGCGTACTCTGTTGGGAGAAAGGGAGCAGCTTGACCCAAAGCTTGGGCTGATGCCGCTTCCTTTCTGCGGCAGGTACTGATTTAGGCCACAGCACTGCAGCCCAAGAAAACATTTGAGCACATGACTAGCCTCCTACCATCCCTTTGATCTGATCTGGAAGTGCACAGGAGCTTTGCAGTTAACCATGTGCTTAATAATTACCATTATTTGTGAGAACAGGGACTTACTTGCTAATTGGTGCAGCGCAGCAGCTCTGGTGAGGTCTCAGTCGTCAGTGCTCGGTGGCGGGGCTCTGTGGTGAGGACGTGTTTGCTTACCTTTGTGTAGTAGCCTTAATCCCTCGCACTCGGCGGTACGTGAATACTGGTAGCCTCTAGCTGGTATTATCAATCACAGATAAAATACGGACGCCTCCCACAAGGTGTAGTGGTGTGCGTGACTCTGTTATTGGCACAATGAGGCCAGTTTGCAGTAAATTGGGCCATTTAGTTTTACCTCAAGTGACATCGAATAAGAAAAGCTTCTTGAAGGGGTAGAGGTCACTGAATCCCCTACTATGCACTTACTGGGATTTGACATTGCTTACTGGAAATGGATGTTCATTTCTGAACACACCGTAACAAGGGAAGGAATTTTTGGTTACTTTTATAGTTGTTCAGATTCTGAAACTGTGATCAATTATTTGACGAATTGTCAAGTGTCCTCAGAGCTTGAACATGTTCACTTCCTCTGCCATGTAGCAATCTCCCTGGCTTTCAGTGGTTTTCTCTTTCTCTCTCCCCCTTTTCCTTCTCTGAGCTTTAAGTCTGGGCCTGTTCTTATCTCCTGTAGCTTTGGGCTGTCTAGGGGTTTGGGGGGTTGTTTGGGTTTTTTTTTTTTCTTCATTGGCTGTACAGTCTGTTTACATATTTTTGTACTCAAGTGTAGTTTTATATTAAAAACAGGAAAAAGAAAAAAAAGATAGTTGATTTGAGGAAAAAGAATATTAAGGTACATACACTTTGTAACACTTTTAAGATCTAGGGTACCTTCCGAGACAACTCCACAGTGATGTAATTATAATACTGTATATTTGCCTTCCTTTTTAGTTGGTTTTATTTTCTGGTTGTATTTTTTTTTTTTTCCTAAAATGTATATCTTTTTATGAGAAACTGGAAACTTTTAATGCAAATGTTTAGAAAGATTTAAAATTGTAAAGTAAAAGAAGTCATATAATTTTTTTTTTTCCTGTTGGAAGAAAATGCTTTAAAAAAAGTTTTACTACTATTGTATTCCAGGGTGGGGGTTACTAGCCCCAGATTTGCTTCTTATGCTTCATTCTTGGATCTTGCTTTCTAAACATGGTCATTGCAGACATGGATGATTTCCTTATATTAGTTTAAAAAAAAAAAAAATCACCAACAGAACCACCTTTTGGGGTTATTTTTCTGTTCAAGTGCAATACTTTCCCTGACATCTTATTAATGTACAATGCTTTCTTTTTTCTTTCCTCAGTCCACACAAATCAGTGAAACAAAATGTTTTGTCTTAATTACATTCAAAGATAAGGTTCAAGTAACTATGTAAATTAAGATTGTGACTGACAAAAGGTGAGAAACTGTAAGTTAAGGCTAAAGCCCAGACCTTAACTAATGCTTTTATTTGACATCAAAACACATCCACTGTATGAATTAAGGACATACCTGTTCTTGCCTCTTCCTTCCTTTTCTTTTGTAACTGCAGCTTTCTTTTTAAGAAAAGCACTTAATACTGATGTTTATTAAAAATAAAAAAAAATAATTTTGGTCTGATCCAAAACCCACTCAGTGGAGACTCTTGTTGACTTTGATAATGGATTTTGGATTAGGCCTAATCTCTTAGCTAGGGCAAAACTGCCATTTACTCTAATGGGAGAGATTTGCCTGTGTAAGAATTACAGGACTCGTGTCCTTTATCTACCTGAGAGACCAGAAAAGCTTCTTTAGAGTTGTCCTTGTCTTATATAAGTTTAGATGGGACTTGTTTTACATATCATACATATTTATATATAGTGTATTTTTAATGCATTCCCCCCCCCCAGTAGACTGAAGCCGCTGTTCTGTAAATATGTATTTAGGTACGTAATAAAATAAAAAAAATCCCATTGAGATTTCTTTGAAAGGCAGTTACTGCGGATGCACAGTAGCCACTTTTGTCTTTTAATTTTGTATTTAAGATATTTCTTTTTAATTGTAACAAAGGTGAGGAAACTCTATCCCATTCTGATTGATTGCCAAAATTATTTCCCAGGCTCTTGTGTTTGAGTTCAAGAACTAAAATGCATTGGGTGGGTGACTGTCGTGGCTGCCCATGGGTTCTCACGCTCTTAGGGCCAAATTCTGGTAACCTCATGTAGGTTGTTCAGGTCCTCCCACAAACGGGGACCGCACTGAAGCAGTGGGATCATAGCAAAGCACGCACCGTTTTGTGAGTGTAATTTCAGGCTATGGGGCCTGACCCATTTGTCATGGCACCTTCCCTGACTCATACGGTGCTGCACTCTGCCCACTTTAGTGCTGTTTTCCTGAAGCAAGCCAGGTGGTAATCTGGCAAATGACCACTTTTCTCCCAGGTTATGATTTTTTAGTTCTGTGACAGGTGTTCTGAGCTCAAATTGAGGAATCTTTTAAATTAAAAAAATAAATTAAAAAAAATAATCAGAGTTTGTTCCAAAAGCCAATGAAGATAATGGGAATTGTCCCATTGCTTTACGTACGTGGTCATTGGAACAGGCTTTTATACAAGGAGTTCAGAAATGATCATTATGACAGTGGTGCATATGAGCAACCCTAATGTAAACCTGTACCACCCTGCTAAAAAAGTTTTGCCGCTATAGACTGAACTATGGAACTTTGTTGTTTTAGTTTTTTTTTTTTTCTTCTTAGTATACATGCATACATATGGTTCCACATCTGTATGTATGTATGTACTCTGTACATGTGTGAGTGTTGTACAGCTGTGTGAGAGTGTGAGTCTGTATGTGTGTATAAATAAAAGAAGCTGCAGAAACTTTGTAATACTTTGTGAAAAGGATTATATTATAAAGGTTTGTACTGTCTTGAGTGCACAGCTACTGGAATAAATGTAGGGAATCTCAGGAACAAGCATATAATTTGTCCAAGAATTATTTCTTCTCAGAAGTGTAAGTGCAGTTTTTAATTCTGTATATTATTTAATATTTTACCAATAAAAATAAACTTCTGACATGAAAGGGTTTTTCCATTCAAGCTTTCTGGAAACACTGGTGTATGCATAAATGTTTCTTTCTTGCAGCAGGAAACACACATGTCAATCTGGCACCTCAAAGGAATCACATTTCTACCTGATAACAAATCCTATTAATTAACTAGAGAGACTGAACGAGTTATGAGTTGGGGTTATGAGTATGGGTCATGAGACTGGCCAGTTGGGCACAGATCTGCTTTTAATATTCATTGAAGCTAATGACATTCTTTTCATCAGCTTCAGCATGAAATTAGAGAATTCCCCCTAAGGTCCTACTATGTAAAATGGTAGCATCAGTCACCTGCCACTTGGTCTACCGTGTTTTTGAAATGAGTTAGTGGCCCGAGGTCCAACTTCTCTTGAAAACACTCAGACCACGTAAACAATTCCTCTGAACCCTTCCCTCAGCATGGGTTTTTGGCTTTCCCCTCTGTTGTATCCAGAGGTGATCTTCCCAGTAGGGATTTGTTGGGTAGTTCATATCACCTAACCTGTTCTTTCTTTCGTAACGCGGCTATCAATCTGGTAGCGTTCACAGTACAAACTCTTCACAATAAAAAGGAGGATCTTATGAAGCTTTGTAAGTTGTCTGTTGTTTGTTTTAAGAATCTCCTGTAAATTCTTGGTTAAAGATTAACCAGCCTCTCCCCATAATAAAAGTGTTCATCGTTGACATAAGAATGAAAACTCCTTCAGATATCATCTGAATAAAACTTAATCTTCGTTCAAGTCATTTTTGATATATGTTGTCTCTGAGGAATGCTTCTGACCGAGGAGCAGAATTTCCTCTATTTTCCTTCACTCAGGATTGCCAAATACGGGTTTTGCTTCAGAAAGACCCAAGATCTAGCTAATGGGACAGTCCAAATATTTAATGTGTGGAGGAGAAATCATGTTGTGCCATTGTAAGACAGAAACAACTGGCTTGACCAACTCAAGGTCCTGTCCCAAAATGTACCGGAGATGTTGATGCTCTTTTCATTGACTTCAGGTAAGTGTCTGAGAAGACGAGGGGAGAGCTTATAGGCAGAAGCTAAATGACCGATAATCATTAAGGCTGCTGAGTCATTTGCAGGAGTGAGATTCTGTGCATGGCCTCGTGTTATTAAGGAAGAGTGTCTTAGAAATCTCTCGGCTGTGATTCAGGGCCAGTGTGATTCAGGGTTGTTTGTGCTTGTTGAAGTGTCTGGGTGAGAGTCACACCATGGTGTACCATTGCCTTTTTCTCTAGATCATCCTGTCAGCAGTCGCAAGCAAAGGACAGGTTGACCTCACTCATTCAGCTCTACCTAGGCAACAGGGAATCGCGTCTAATCCTTCCCCTGCATCACTTTTGCTGGGAAACTCTTACTCTATTGAAAGTGTCCTTTTGCTGCTTTATAGCAACAGAAGCTTAGAAATAACTCCAGTGACCAGTATGCGCATGCTGTCACTGTCGAGTCTTAATTTGGTCTATGGGAGGCAACTGGTTTCAAAATATTTCATCCTTTTCTCTGTTACTGTATCAAATGATGTAATTGCAGCAGGTCTTTTAAACTGCAGCATCACCCTTCATGTTGATTTTCTGGATCGATCTAGTAGCCAGGTAAGTGACCTGCCTGCCCAGGGCCATGGCATTAAGCTGAAATTCCCCTTGTCACCAACAGGCAGTGACAGCACAAGTGAATTTTGAGCAACGTGTGCTCAAGTGCTTTACCAAAACTAATATAATTTTCCCAGTTAATAAAGATTAACTGTTGGTTCCTTGCTTTTGCTTCTATAGCGCTAATATTTCTATTTTTATGCAGTACTTTCAAGAAATTACTAAAGCTTCATCTGAGGGTGAATTTGTGTTTTTGAAACGTGGTGAATCAAAGTACGTTTTTCTCCATTTCTGTACTCGAATGTCAAACTCCAGCCCTCCAATGAATCATTTCCCACCAAGACACCGCAGAATATATAACAGAACTGTGTTAATGGGAGGCAACAGTAGGCCCTCAAAATCACATTATGAAACTCACAATAATCAAGGGACTAAAAATAAATTTTGCTTGGATTGCAGTTTTTGAACATGCTTGATTTTTATTTTTTTTTCTTTTTAGTCAATCCTAATGTAGTTGGTCCTCAATAAACTCAGCTCTACCCTTCTGCCCTTCAGTGTTTATTTTTGTCTCTTCTTGGTGCATCGTATAAGCATGTCATAATTTCCAGCATGCAATTATCAATGTTTATTTTTTTTCACAGCAGAGTACCTTAGGAGCCACAGTGACTTCTGGATTCAATGAAATATGAGTTGAAGGGATTACTGTGTAAGTACTCAGGTTGCTTAAAATTTAAGACTAAGAATGAAAGCTCTTTTCAAAGGAATATACTTGTGAAATAGCCCCTGTGTATCCTATTAACTCCTGGTACAGAGATTAGGGATGGAGTCCCAGAATACGACATTTCCCAGGGATTTCTGTCGGTGGAGAAACCGAGCCCTTCTAATGAGACTATATAAATGTTCAATATTATCTCATTATTTTTCATTAATCCGTGCACACCAGCCCGCCTCCACACGCTGTAATTCCATGTTACCACCCATGTTCACATTAAAATAGGAACAGATTATTCAAGACTCCCACACAAATCGTGAACCTCTATCCCTTCTGATCTGTCACCAGCCGTCCCTGGGATGGAAGAACCTCTCCCCTAGGCAAGAAGTAGTCTTTAACCCTGGCAGCCTGGCCCTTCAGAGCTAAATGCCTATTTTTATTTCCGGCAAATGCTCCTCTGGCATCCAACATCTGAGCCCGGATGAAACTACCCTGTCAAAACTGATTTTGAACAGAAAATTGCTTTTCAATGAACCCATTTTCTATGGAAAGTGTCTGCTTTTCATAGATTTGGGAGGATTTGGGGATTTTTTTTTCTCAATAAGAAAGCCTGAAACTCTAAACCCTCCAAGGTTTCTGGGTTATTTTGTTTGGTTTCAAGAGGAAATACTTCCCTGCCCTCAACTCCTGTTTTCATATCAGTTCAAATAATGTCAAGACACTATTTGCTGCTCTTTCCCATTATTTTTGTTACTTTTCCTGTTTCAGGCTGCCTGTGTGTAGTTTATAGGGTGTGGTGAGGAATGTAAATTATTATTTTTATGTAGGTGTGGTAGCTATTCAGTTGTAAATCCTGTTTTCAATCCTTCTGACTATTTTATTTGTGATCTGTAATATTGATCTGTCTTCAGGGCAGAGAACGTTGCAATCTATCAGGAGCAGGGACTTTTATTCCTTGCTAAAATAAAGCGTTCAAAGCACTCCCAGAAATCTCAGAGATGGAAAGAAAAGAGATCTTGCTTTAAGCCTTTTTCTTTTTTTTTTTTTTTTTTTCCTCTTTGAAATGAGTAGAGGAATTTGTTTCTGCGGTTGATTTGTTTTTATCAGTTAGTTGCAAGATCTGACCAGCCTCCCTTTTCAAATTCATCTCCCATGGTAGCCTACCACTGGCTGTCTCTTGATAACTGACTTTAAAAAAAAACAAGTTTAAAGGTTTGCCTCTGAATGTGATTCACGAGGGTGAAGAAACAGGACTAATCTACAAAAGGGAGCTCTGCAGTTGCCATTGGACTTCAGTAAAATTGTCAAGCTGTTTCCAGTTCCACGCAAGTCATAGCAGACGTGCCTGAAACACAGCTGTATTTTCACAAAAGCTGTGAAGAGGCATTTTGTCAGCCTGCTGTCAGCGGTACCACAGATGCTCTGGCTCTCCAAAACTCTTTTCTGAACCGGTCCCATCTTAGGAAGGATGAGCTGCTGTATAAGGCACAAGGGGTACATCGGCTGTAGGACCAGGTCTGCAGCTGCTACAGATCTGTGTGGCCTGAGCAGCCTTCCTGGAGCTAAGCTGATTTACCCTGTTTCTCTGCGAGATGCGTGTGCTCCTCTGAACGCTCTGGGCTGCTGTGTGTGCTCTTATGAATATACTGTCATCTGTGCACATCCTCTCGTACGTATCTGTTCTGGTGATAGCCGTTACAACCACCAAAATGGGTGATTTTGAGACAGCATCTGACTGTGTTAGTGCAACTCATTTATGGATAAATCCAGACATCTAGGAATACGGTCATTGCAGATTATTATTGTTTTTATGGTTACTTGAGGCTTGTAGAGTCCTTGTGCCTGAGGTTGTGGTGAGTATCAGTCATTGGTCTCCATGAAAACTAAAGTTTAAGTGTCACATGCTGCATACTCAAAACTGATGGCCACGCTTGACCGCTTTGGCCAGCATACTCTGAAAAGTGTGGAATTGAGTTGTCCTTGGATATCTGTGTATATTGTTATCTATCAAAGAGATGTTTCAATGGCTGACCTGAAAACAACCCAAGTCCTAAGAGCTTGAAAAGCTTCTCCTTTTACTGAAGTGGCAGAAATGTGCAGTGTTTGGGCGACGGTTGCATTTCCCAAGCAGTGAATGCACGGTTCGCATGCCTGCAGTACACACTGAGTGTTACGCTGCTGCTGTGTGGCCATGATAAGGCATTTAAAGTGCTTTTTCTGGCGAGTTCTGTTTAAAAATTAATTTCTTCAGTCAAATGTTCTCTTTATTTGCCTTCAACTTTTCCCCCTTTTCTTCCAGTAAGAAAACAGAAGTCGTCAGTAGACATTAGAACACAGAAAGGTTTAAATCAGTCCAGGTTGATATTGATTATTTGCATTATGTTAGTTCTTAGAAGCCCTTCAGAGCTAGGTGGTGTTCTAGCACAGAGCAAAAATAGGTCCTAGCTAGCACTAACGGTTTTATCATCTCATTATAAAAAGAAACCAAGCTTCTTCTCATTTTCAGAAGTCCAAAGATATTTTTGTAATGCTATTCTGACTCCTTTATTTGTCAAAGCATGGATACCAGACTTGGAGACAGTATTACAGTAACTGTCCCTCTAACGTTTTGCTGCTTCTTGAGACTATTCCCCATGTACTTATTTATGGGTATATACAGAGATATATATCCTTGTGTTCCGACGAATGGCTTTTCAGTATTCCTGGAGCAGTGGGCTGTGCTTACAACTGTGCACTTTTACCTTGTGTTTAGCTGACCTCTAAGCTTTGGCTGAATCACTACTTTTCAGAATACAACCCCCCTTCCTATAAATGTGACCAGCATCACTGGTCCTTGGATGTCTGATCTGAACCTGAGATATACTAAAACACGTGTTGGTCAAATGAGTCCAGCTACCCAACAGATCCTTATGGCTTTGGATAACTGACATCCTAATGTTTATCGTGTTCTCACAGATCTGCCTCATCTGTGAACGTTACCGGCTCTATTTCTCTGGTTTGGGGTTAGATCTTTTGATAAGACATTAAATGATCTGGGTCAAAATCAGATCTACATGGGACCTTGCTAGAAACGCTGCAGCTGGATGACGTCCTATTCGCAGTCCTACCGAAAACTCTCCAGTACATAGATGGACTGTGATCCATTTAATATGTGAGCATTGATTTTTTTTGTTTGTTTCTTTTCTCCAGAAAGGGGGAGAAGTGATAACGGTATCAATAGGATACCATTTCTATGCTGGTCATATCTGCTGGAAAGGAAGTTTTTAAGATTAAGTTGGTGTGATGCACCCTGTACGAGACACTTCAGCTGCTCTTAGGAGACAACTTCATGTAACAGATGAAAGGCGAAGGACTTTCTGGGTTTGGTATAGACTCAGTTATAAAAGAAAACTTTAGCTCTTAAGGAAGGAATGGTTTTGAAGGTAACATCACTAGCCAGTTCATTCAGCTTCACGTGAAACTGCCAGTATTTCAGTGACCTCTGACTCTCCTGCCAAATCCAGATGGCCGCAATACTGCCCGCGTACTTCATTTCATCATATGTATTGCTGCGTTGCCAAGACTTCTCTGAGACCCAGGCTGTTAATAGGGAAACCTTTGCTGTTATTTCAGGCTGATCTGTGCACGTCTAAGCTAGGCTGAATAAACCAGGGATGACCTCTAATGCAACTTTATCTTTAGTCGTTTGCTCCATTCCACTACCAAGCTTACACACTGCTAGAATCCCTGACCTGGGGTTTCTTTTTAGGGGAAAATGATGGTAGAATAAGCCAAATGGTGATTTTTATAGCACAATAGTTCCCACTGCTACTGTCTCAGGGTACCCTCTAATTTGTCATTCTGAGAGCCTTTGCACCACTTGGCTTAATACCGTTCCACACTGGACCAAAAAGAGGGTTTAGTGCAAAGCAGGGCATATCCATCTCAGGACGTATTTAGGCAGGGGTGTTCCACAACAGCTATTTTGGGCTATTTCCCCACATAGAGAAGCTCTAGTGCTTATCTCGATGGAACGAAAGTCAGGCCTGTTCCTCTAGATAAAATGCTTTCCCCTCCAACTGCCTGATGGCTTATCTCTGGTCTTGCAGCATCACTCATAACCCTTCTCCTGACCCACTTAACTTTCTGCTTTTAGTAGAGCTGGAGTGGGGGCAGGGAGTCTTGATTAATGAATAATATTCGCTTTCTTTTAATGTGAAAAACTTTTCAAGTGCTCCATGCTCACATAATTAGGAGAGAAATCTCTATTCTTAATCAGCTGATAAATTATCTATGGGCAAAGCTTTAAGAATGTATTTCTGGTGCGTTTCATTCATATAAATTATTGTGTTTTAAGTATTTTTAAAGGATCTCCTAACAAAGAAAAGAGCTTTAATAGTATCATTTTTTACATTTGTCACTTTGTTTTCTTTGCTAGTTTAAAAAAAACCAACCAAACAAACTGTGTTATCTCTTTTCCATATCCGAAGCAATTTCTATGAAATCAATATTTTAGCAAGCATAGCAATCTACTATTGCTTGCCTTTTGAGCTTCAAAAGATAGATAAGGACGGAATATAGGTAGCGAAGGCAATGCATATGTTGTCTCTTAAATTTCAGTTTCAGCCCAGCGGCAGGTACAGCCAATGCAAGCTTGTTTAATTTATTTGGAATTAAGCTGGTACTTTTAAGCTGTTTCCTAGTGAATGATTATCTATCAAAATGTTTTTATCAGCTGGAGCTGACTGGTGTTAATTCAGATAGTTTCTTGGAGAGCCACCACGTGTGCAGTTAAGCAGAATTCGGTCCAGTTTCCTATTTGAATATTAATTTTTGTGAATGTCTCTGTTCTACACAGTGTGGCAGGGACTGCTCAGAAAATGCTCTGCTGTCTAAATCTGTGTGCAAACAAATCCAGAGGAGTGACAGAGACAATCCCGTTCATATGTTGCCACTGAATGGTCTGGTGAAACAAGGCAGGATAAAAATTCTGGCAGTTGTGCCTAAGATTATTAAATGTCAGGACTCTAGACCCGCCAGGATAGACTGCTGCAGAGGAAGCCATGGACTCTGCAGTTGAAGACATGGCTCTGGAGTGGAACTAACATAAGGGTTTTCCCCTTCCTCCCAGAACCAGTTTAAGGGACTGGTTGGAGGGCTGCCAAGGTGCAGGTGACAAGACGTTTGGTTGGTTTTATAGTTTCAGCTGCAGGGAGATGAAAGGGGGGATGTAATCGCATGCACATCCAACTTCGTTGGGAAATGGCAAAACAAGCAAGCAAATCAGTTAATGAATATCTTCACATGGCACGCAGCCTTTTGCATTCTTGCATTTACCTTTGTTGCTTCCATTAATCATATGCGGTGTCACCATTACACTCACTGCTTTCCAAGGACAATTTCACCACTTCACCTTTGATTTTATTATTTGTTTCCATGCAGTCATTCATAGGTGGAGAGGAAGAATGAAACCTGCTTTACTTAGCCAGTGTGGAGCTATGATTTCACTATGCCGGCGTATTAAGTTGCAGCCATGTGTCACAGATCTTTTGCTTGTCGCCTCCCATGTTGTTACTATTGCCTGTCACCATTAATGTGTTGCTAATCACTTTCTCCATCCAGATGATACCCATATTCTTCTACTCACAAGGCACCACCGGATGCTTCATTTGGGGAAGACAGAGAAAAACAAAACCCAACAATTGTGCTGTGAACCAGTATAGTTAATATATCCCATGAGTGACATTTAATTTAAACATTATTAATAATGAAGCTAGCGCTTTGATCAGACCTTTGTTTCTCCAGATATTGCTATGTAACTTTGCCTGCACAAGGGAGGAGAAAAAGGAAAGGAGCCAAATCTTCCTTTCTGAGTTTGTATGGGATCCAGCACTCCCAGGTCGTGATGGATGACTGAGGCGTTAACACCGCGCAAATCATAGTTACAAAGAGTAACCATCTTCTCTGTGCCATTGCCAAAGTCACGTTTGGTAGCTATGCTCTGAGTCAGGCTGGAGTTTTCTGGCACAGAATGGTTGAGGTTGGCAGGGACCTCAAAAGATCACCCGGTCCAACCCCCTCCTGAAGCAGGGTCACCTAGAGCAGGTTGCCCAGGGCTGTGCCCAGCTGGATTTTGAGTATCTCCAAGCATGGAGTCTCCACAACCTCTCTGGGGAATCTGTGCCAGTGTTTGACCACCCTCACAGTAAAAATGTGGTTTTCTTGTGCAAAGATCACGGTGGCGTTGGGAAACAGCATGCCCGCATGGAGCAAGGCGGGGTGTTGCACGCGCTGGATGGATAAGATCAGGGCAGAGCTCCTTTTTCGGTTGGCGCCAGTTGCTGGGCTCTGCTCCCTGCGTGCAGCACGTGTAGCAACAGGGAGCCGCCTTATCTACCGGCCCTGAGCAAGGAAGCCTTAAACCACAGCTGGGAACATTTTGAAACAGATTTTTGTCACCCCAGAGGAAACATCATAGGGCAGTAACAGACCCTTGTAGCTGTAAAGCAGCGATGACAAGATAAAGGCACCCAACTCATCCTTTGTACATATCTGTACATATAGTGCAACCACAACTAATTTTAATCCCTTTATTTCAGGGTGGGGAGGAACAAGAACATTTCTATTTCTCTGCTCTTCTTACTATTTTATTTCCCAAAATAAATGTACACCCCTTTTTTTTTAATGTATATATAGATACGTAGGAGGCCTGGAGGTCTGTATGCACATACAGAGAAGTGGGATGTGCTAAAATGGTGATCAGTAGCATGGACTTTGAGGAAACACAACCAAGAAAGTCAAAGGGAGGATTCCTGCTGTTATGGGGAGCATCTTGGGTACCACTCAGAGCCCAGAGACATGGCACTGAAGGCTTTGCTGGACTTATTCGATGTGTGACCTCAAGCCAAATTGACAGAATTAAATTTTAAATTTTGAGTAAAGGCAGTACCTTTCCCCGCTCAAAGGATGCCTTAAGCTTGCGGAGGGGTTCTAGAAAAATGTGGACAGTGGAAAATGCCCAGAGAAGGCAAAGTGGGGTTCGGGAAGGCTTCTTCAGAAGACAAGTTGGGTTGATCTGGCAATTGTGATCAGGTAATTGATAGCTGTCACTGCTATCCTCATTAAAATAATGGACCAAGTATTAAATCTCTGTGGAGAAGTGAGGGAAGGGAAGCCAGAAAATCACCCACAGGTGGAATGGGATCATATAAAAAGCTGCAGTATTACAAATAAAATTGATTCACTTTATTTATACCCAAATAAGCACCTGAATCTGTATGAATCAATACTAATGGAATCAATAAATGTATCTCAATTCAGTCTAATTTAAAATCTATTTCAAAAGAGAACCAAAGGTAGGCTCTCAGAAAGCATTTTAATACACCAGTGCATGAAAAACTGCTGTCAGATAAATTCAGATTATCCTGGATAAGGGTATTATACAGAGAATGAACACAGGCAGCAGACATCTAAAAGCAAAGAAACCGTTAGTGCTGATTTCTTGGGAAATGTCAAAAAGGGTGATGTGAGAAGTGGTGGTGTTCAGGTCCCAGCACCAGCTAATATTTGTACTGCTGCTGTTTGCCCTATGCTTCTGCAGCGGTAAGAGAGCGAGCTCAGTCTCCAGCAGTGCCAAATAATACTATTTTATTTAACTTTTTAAATTTTACCGATAAATGAGAAGTACGTTTTGTTTTTCTTCAAAACTTACTCATCTCTGACACACCTGGCACCACTGCTGTTTTGAAAAAGGTGGTATCATTTCCCAAATTGTAATGACTCCTGAATTCTTTGAAACCTAATTGCGGAGCATGTTAATCTAGTTTTTACAGTGTTTTCTAATGTGAATTGGTGTCGGTGCACGTTTCTGCCCAGTTTGCAACGTGTGCCACCCAAAAAAGATGAAGTTAACATGAAAGCCAACCAAAAGCTGGACTAATGAAAAGGTCAAAAATATTATTAAGCATTAAAATTCTAAGAAGTCCCTGTTGTGCAGGAGATCGTAACAAGAAGAGGAAACAGCACAGCATGAGCAATCTCTCATGATAAAGATCTGGTGAGCAGAGAAGAGCGGAGGAAGTGGAGCACGTGTGATGATTCCTGTTACAGGACGTGGCCCTCCTCCTCCTCCCCATCAGGTGGTGTGCTCAGGGCTTTGGCTGAAATATGCTGGAATTTGCTTAAACTCAGAAATATTTTACCTTTTTGCTTATTTCCTCGAGCAAATTGGAACCTTTGTTTTTATAGTCACAGAAAGGCAGCTGAGGCTGAAATTGTCCGATCTCAGTAAAGCGTCGTCTTCTCCGGCCCCCGGTGCACCTCAGACCTGACCTGGAAGGAGTCGGTGCCACGTCTCTCTAGGATCACCATCTCTGTACTATGCCTCGTGTGTAACTCAGACACTTATTTTCTGAGACCTGGGATGGCACTACTAGCGCTGTCCCATTTTGGCACCAAAGAGGTTGGCGCCCAATTGCCAGGGCTGGTGACAAGTAGGGCTACAAACAAAGACTCTGTTTAAGCTTTTCTTGTGAGAAACTTTAAAGGTTTTAAAGCCCTTGTTATTGTAAGGCTTGAGCAGGTTTGTGATATTTAGACACATCATCTAAGGGATGAGCAAAAGTTGGTTAAATGACCTCTAATAGAAAGAAATAAATTATTATTCCTGGCACTCAGTACAATCTGCTGTGTACCTCCACTGTGGAAGCTTGGGTTTGTGTCACTTAATGATTGACTTCTGCTTTTACCCGCAGGCAAACCCAACGATCAAGGCAAGGGCAACAGAGGTCCGCCTATGTCTATCTGTACCGTAGCTGTAGTTCATCCAGTAAAGTACAGATGCCAAGTGTCAGAGGGTGGATGGAGTGAGATAGTACAACCTCTGAGCGTGCCTCTGAGCGTCTTCTTCAGACACCCGGCCTCAGACTGGACCTGGGCTTGGCTCTGTGGGTGACTGGATTTTCTCCTCCGATGAGGACACCGACCAGATTACAAGCAGGGTGGTCTTCCCCACACCAGCAAGTGTTGGGTTTGCTAGTGGGGTTTTGCAGCCCTGCTGAATCGCAAAGCAGCAGCAGGGGCATTTGTGTTTCTTTTTTTTTTTTTTTTTAGCCCTGATGTAGGCACAAGGACACAAGAAAGCTAACTGAGGAGAGGAGGAAAACAGTCAAATTTCACAAAGCTCACCAAACAGCCATGGGTGATTAATAGCTGAGTCGCTCATGGCAGACTGGGTGGGGTTTGCTAATTGACCCATGAATGCAATCTCACTGCAGGGTGAGAAGAGGCCGTGGTGTGGCAATATGAAAGGTGCTGGGGAAAGCAAGGAGCAAGGGGAAAAACCTGCTCTGTGCCCAGAGAGGAGAGGAATCGCCTCGACTACTGCATTTGGAAAACGCTGGTATATGCAGAGAGATGCAGGCAGCGGCCAGGGACCCGTGTTGCTTGAGGGGAGTTTTTGACATGAATAAGGTCATTCTAAAACTTGATTGACAAAAAAATAAAAGGTGAAAAAGGTGACTCCGCCACTTTCCCTCCCCACGCAAGTTTTTATCTAGCTCCAATAATAAGTTAGGAGCACAGAAACACAGAGCTGAAATGGACTATAGGAGACCAAGCAGTCTAACACCACAGACACAAGAACAAGTTTAACCCTCATGGCAAAAAAAAAAAAAAAATTAAATCAGGATAATATTTATACAAGCCTTTGTGCAGTCCGTCTGCAGGGGAGACTTACTGTGGAAGGGGGATGAGGCCCATCTTCACCCTGTAGCTGCTCAGGCCACCTTCACAGGTGGAGACAGTAAATCCTGACAGCGTGTGGCTGATCTCCCCGGTGCCCTGAAGGGTGGGTGCTCTGGTTCTGTGGTTTGTGTTGGCCCATTGCACCCCAGCAAATGTCGCTGCTGCAGGGCAGGAGGGGTGAAATCACCTCCCCAGCCCCTGGGAGAGGTTTGTGTTAGAGCTGCGATGCACAAGGGTTAGGATAACAGATGGGTACTTTCAGGTGCTGTCTTGGGTAATTATTCAGCAGTCATCAACATAACTAGAAAAATAATTCTGCAGATTGTATCAGAATAGTTCGTATTCGGCTTGAACTGGTGCTTTTTTCTGTGGGGACTGAAACATGCAGCATTTTTAAAGGCCTGGACTTTATAAAGTGTTGACATGAGGGTTTTTTTTCATTTCTTTCTTCCCTTCCCATTCACCACAGAGGGAAAACAAAATCCGAACAAAAGCCTAGTTGATGCCTGTTGTTTTGCTTCCTTCCATGCTTTTATTTCTCCTTGTTGCTTGCTACCTAGTGTTTTTCCTGCTTTTGGAGGTGCTGGCGAAGAAGCAAAAGGGGAAATGAAACTCTGGCGATGCAGTATTTTCCAGATAAATCTACGCTTTGTGTGTGGAGAGGAAAAGGAAAAACTCAAATCCAACCCTGAGATGTTTGGGTTTTAGGCCTCCAAATAATACTTTAACCCTCTTGCAAGCGCTTTACGACAGAAACGCTCTTGCTATGCGTGTGAACTGCAAAGGAATGATCCTTTTCTGATCTTACCATGGGAAACTCTTACATTACACTGTCCGATCAGCCATGCATCTGGTTTGAAGATTTGTGTGATTTGTCCTGTAAAAAAAAAAACCAAAAAAAACCAAAAAAAAACCCCAAAAAAAACCCACAATAATCTTTCCAAAAACAAAGAACTTCCTTTTATCCCCTTCAGCTGCCTTTCTGGAGAGGGCTCTTTTTAGGTCAAGAACCTGCCTCTGGTTTCAGGTAGCAGCTTGTCAGGCAGGATTTTTTAATATTTTTTTTCCCCCCATGGATGAATGATTGGCCTAATTCAGGAATTCTAAAATTATTATTATTCTCTCTGGGCATGAGAAACACACCTGTAATTTCTCACGGAATATGCTTTGTGGCAGAAAAATCGCATTCCCTCCTGCGCTGATGCGTGAAATGTATCCTTATGTAAAGAGCAGCTTAGCTCATCTGTTTATTGCTCCATCAGACTCGCGGCCGTATGTAAATGCTTGGCATGTTTGTTTGTGTACTGGTGGTTAATGCTCATTAAGCGGAGAGACTAATAGCACTGCCTGGAGCCAAGCAAAGTGGAAGGCAGTTGCCGTATGAATTTCCCCAGCTTGATTTGGCAAGCGCTGGCGGCGCTTAACCTGCGGCACCCCCGCTGCTCCTCTTGCCATTGTCGGCTGTGCAAGCTTGTGCCAAAGCCCCGGATGGCTTTATGAATGGCATCTCCTTGCACAAAAGGCCCTGAGGACTGGGGTGGGGGAGCGGTAGGCTGCTGCTGTACGAGGGGTAGCGATGGAGCCATCCTGGCGGTTCTGCTCCACCTGGGTTTCCCCTGGTTTTCCAAGCTGTGGTCCCCTCTGCTGTCTGTGGCTCTTCTCAGGCATCCTCTGCTCTATTTCCTCTGGGCTTTGCTGGCTGATTTCTCCCCAGCTTCTTTTTTAGCACTCAGGGCATTATCTATGTGTGACAGCAAAGGGGAGGCTGAGGTACCTGGCTGTAGAGCGTGTTGTGTGAAATATGTCAGTGGTGGTGCAGTTCTAAACTATGAGAAAATATCAGCAGGCTGACAGGTCAGAGGAAGATCAGGGTGCTGATAATCCTCTGCTCTCTCCAGGCTGGAGAGACGGGCCAAGGCTGAAAATCTGATGGCACCGAGGGCAATATGGGTTTCCCTAACCTGTTTGCATCCCATGCACCTAGAGAAAAGGTTCAGTTAGCGAGAAAGATGAGAAGTGCTTTGGTTTTGTTCTGAAATTTGATTCTCGGGACTAAACAAGTCTTAGGTACCCAGGA
The DNA here is from genome assembly GCA_013398815.1 of Ibidorhyncha struthersii. NCBI lineage: Eukaryota > Metazoa > Chordata > Aves > Charadriiformes > Charadriidae > Ibidorhyncha > Ibidorhyncha struthersii. The sequence goes on along the minus strand of VZSZ01004508.1, from coordinate 236,427 downwards.
CAGTTTTTTTCCAAAAAACATTGTACCTGTGAGTTTGGGGTGTCTGCTGGCCCGTATCTGTCAGTAAGCATGAGAATGGCTGCAATGAGAGGTGTCCACAGAGACAGTGCGCAGGGGATGTGCCTTATTGAAGGCATCGGATCCCAGCTCTGACAGCTATGAAATCACCTTGTCAGCTGCACTGGGTGGATGAAACACAGAACAGACCCTGCAAGGGAGCTAACGTGTTAGGTGGTTATCAAGGAGCCGGGTTCCAAATGGAGTCACTCCTTTCTGATGTTAGCGTTTCATTAGAGTCGTCTTGTTTGGACTTGGCAAGATTTGAAGAAGTCTCGTCTTGTGACAGGAGGCATTGCAGGTGTGTGCGGGAAAGGCTGAGGTCTGACTTCAGGCAGGAGTTTGAGGGTAAAATGTAGTGTGATGCTCCCTGCTGTGGCTGGAGGCTTCCTGAGCGATGCTGGGGGACATGACCTCAGAAGGGCCTGGGTAAGGGCTGGCAGCAGGGTACCGTGTTTGTGGAGAGAGGGCTTGAGGCGCTGTGCGTCACTTTGAACCAAGGGAGAGCTTGTCTCCAAGGTCCCTTAGCAGGAGAAGAGCTGAGGGGGTCTTCACCAAGGTTTGGATGATGAGGATTGGGCTGGGCACAGAGTAGATGGATGCGACAGGGAAGCTGGCAGTGCTCTCTTCTCCCTGCCCTGGGGCTCTGCCGGTGACCATACCAAAGAGGTCAAGCTTTGTTCCAGGCATGTGTGGAAAACCATGGCTGGGTAAATGTCATGCTGGTTAAAAAAAAAAAAAAAAAAAAAGAAGAAATAAAAAAAAAATAAAGAAAAGCTAATCAGGCTTGGTGGGTGTGATTGGGGATTCTGCCATATGTGGAGCATCTGGCTTCAAGTCTCTTGGGATAAAATCCATCACATTATTCTCTTGTAGAAAGGGGAAAATCTCAAGTCCATCAAGAACGACTGCTGGATGGTCAAAGAACACACAAATGAGAGCTGAAGGGGATTGTTCTTAACGCTTATGGTTAAGCAGGTGATTAAAATGGAGAGGACTAATACTAGAAAAACTAGGCAGTACCTACAGTGTCTATAGGGTATTTCTCTGATAAGCCGTACAAAACTGTCTAAGGGAGTTGGGCACCAGTCTCACTCGTTTTGTCTGACAGCTTTGGGCTTCTCAGCCTTCTGCAAACATTAACATAATTTGTCTGGATGATGAGTGCTTATGTTCAAGTTATTATCATCAGATAACCTCGAGTCTTACTGAGTGATGATGGCTCCATAGTGAAAGTTACCTTTTCTCCTGGATGAGTTAGTCTCGAGTAACAATTTCACTCTTTCACTCTGCAGAAAAGGTGCATCTGATCTTCAGACAGAGGTTGAAATTAGGTCTCCTGTTTGGCGAAAACACTTTAACCAATGAGATATTCAATGAAAGCTTTTGCTTTTTGCTTTTTCCTTTTCCTTTTTCCTTTTTGGAAGGAGAATTATCCTGCTCAAATTCTTAATCTGAAAGATTGAAGTGCCACATTGAGGAGTGAATCTTGAGCGTGATGAAATCCCAGGAGTGCAGAGATACGGAGAGGTGAGATGAAAGATACCTCCGTTCTTATCTTTCCCTCACTGAAGTTTTCCTCGTCCTTTTGTTGAGCTGGGGCAACTGCCCCTTGGTGTGATGCTTAAAAGGATCTTGTCTCGAGACATGAGCCTCTCTGCGTACCATTCCTTGGCATCAACTATAAACATAGGTCTTACCAGTCTGAGAGGGAACAGTTTCTGCACAATATGCTGTTAATTTCAGTAGTTAGAAGAGGCCCAGCTAAAAAGTGAAGTTACTGAACAGAAAATTGGTTCTGTTTTACCTCAAACCCCAGGACACATGCGGCTCTTCCTACCTGTTCACAGCCCAGGGAACATCTCCATCCACTTCAGGCTCAGGTTTCTGCTGTGGGGACCATCCTCTTGGGAGCTCTAGTAAACCTGAAGGCTGCGGCCCTTCAGCCCCTTTCTCAAGAGCTTGACCCAGTAACATCAATGAAAGTGTTACCACGGTCTCTGAAAGCCTTTGGACTCGCATATATCTAGAAGCACATCCATAAGGATTGATGTACTGAGTGCAAAATATAATAGCATGCATTCTGGAATAAGAGTTGATTTATTTTAACTTGATGTAATAAATTTTCTTGTTCTAGCTTAAGAGCATCCAGAAAAGCTCTTGTAGTCAATTTTCAAGTGTCAACAAGCTGTTTTTCGTGGTCTCACACACTCATCTTTGAAATGGGAATAATTTAGTCTCCCATATGGTGTTGAAAGCTACTTCATAACGGAAATGTCCTGTATATTCATACAAAATTTTAGAGGAGCAGGTGGAAATTATCTGGCAATTAAAGTTAGTGCTATGGAGCTAGGACTTGGAATGACATAGTCAATCTATTCAATGTTCACATCTCCCACTGTCAGCAGTTGGTTACATGACTGTTCATCGTGCTGCTCCTCAGGGGTGAAAAAGGCCCTTGAAGAGATGGCAAAAGATTTCAGCTGATGTCTGATAACTGCATTTGAGCAGGTGATTACATTTGTCTGAAAGGAAATGGTTAAAAGCAGTTCTTTAGCAGTTCTGTCTCTGACATCATTCTGCAGCCTTATTGGGGTATTAACGAAGAAAAGGAGCTTTCTGTGAATGCAGGAAGTGGCGTCCAATACAGTTTACAAAATTTCACAGAAAACGGACATAAAAAGGTCAAGACTCTCCTCAGCCATTCATGTCTAATTTTATTTCAAGCAATACGTTTCTCTACTACTTAAAATACTCAGGTCTGAGCAATAATATAGGATGGTTGCTATCATCCTGAAGGGGAAGTGTTCATCATCCTCTTGCAGCAGCAGCTAAAGGTGTATCAGTCACCACTTTTCAGAATTGCACTATTCGTAGCTGATGTTAGATCACCAATGAAACATTTTTCTCTGTTGCAGAAATGGCAAACTTCAGGATTTTTTTTTTTT
>VZSZ01004508.1:203135-223064 GCA_013398815.1 Ibidorhyncha struthersii | reverse complement strand
TTCACTGAAGGGGTTATCAAACATTGGAATAGGCTGCCCAGGGAGGTGGTAGATTTGCCATCCCTGGAGGTGTTTAAAAAAAGGGTAGATGTGGTACTTGGGAATATGGTTTAGAAGTGTTTTTTGTCAGGTTAGGTTAATGGTTGGACTTGATGATCTTAAAGGTCCCCTCCAACCTCAACGATTCTATGATTTTATGAAAATAAGAAGGATTATTCTATTATGCCACTTCTGCTTTATTTTGTCTCCCAAAGTCTCATAGAAGTGATGGTGGGAGTGGACCTCAGGAGGTCTGTAATCCAACCTCCTGCCTGGGGCAGGACTGTCTCCAACCCTAGATCAGGTCAGCTGTAGTTTTGACTACCTGAAGTTTGATCACTGCTGTGGATGGAGATGTTGCCACCTCTGTGGGTGGCCTATTCCAGGTCTGCGCTGCCCTCCTAGTGCATTTTTTTTTTCTTATTGTCCAATGTGAACCTCATAACCCACAATATGTGGCCATCGCCCCTACCTGCCATTACCAAGAGGAATTTAGCCCTGTCGTTATTGTAACTCCCCTTCAAATTCTGTGGGCAGGAGTTTGGCTGCACAAGGTGACACCAGTTTCCCTTTTTTATTGGTTTTGTGTTTGGGAATGACTCTTTGTACTCCTCAGCATTGCTACTGGAGGAGAAAGCAGTTTTCTGTGGTCATGACCTCCCTGGATGGGGAAGGCCTGTGCCAGATCCAAGCCCTACGGGAAGGGTGGGAAAGTCCATCCCATGCAAGTCCATAGGGCAAACTGTTTCTTTGAAGAAGAGTTCACTTTCTTTCTTCTATGGCTTATTCTACTGCAAGTAAAGGTGGAGTATTCCATAGCTATTAACACTGATTATCAGTATAAAGGATTATAAGGGGCTGAGCTCTGATTGGGAAGCTCTGATGCACATTCCCAGTCTTCCCTATTATTTTCCCCTTCTTCTGACTCACCTGGTCTGGTTTCTGCCTGTTGCTCCATCCTGGGGGAAGCAGAGCGCTCAACGCATTTCTCACCCCTCCTGTGACCTCTCCGGTGCCGCACCTTTGGTGGATGACAGCAACAAAAACAGCACGGAGAATTCCCAAAAGGGTGAGGACTCCTTAATCCCTTCAGAAAACCAACCCAATACTTTGTGGGTGCGTCCCTGCTAGCCTCAGAGTAAATTAACATCTCCTTCCTCATCCACAGCTCTCTGCCTTTCTGATCACACTACATGCAAGTGCTGATCCCATGCGCCTCTGGCCAATCTGCCTCCCTGTTTGCAAAGACCGTGCTTCATGGGGACAAGGGTCTTACCCTCTTAAAATCCTGCCTGTTTTCCCTTTTCCTAGTTCCTCATACAGCTGGCTAATCATGGGTCAAATTTTCTGCCTAGCAGCCTGTGAAACAGTCCCCTCACAATGACTGGTTTAAACTGGTAGACAGTTTTGTTGCTTCCTCAATGACCTCCCTCAGTGTTTTCCGTAAATGTTTCTCTCTGGACTGAATCCTTCATCTATTTATTTAGCATCTTTCTTCCATCCTATATTTTGTACAGTCACATCACCATGGTATTGAGACTCCCTGTGGTCAGTATTTGATATTAACCATTGAGATGTTGGAGAATTTGCCTCCATTTTCAGACAAAAAGGCTAAAAAGGCTAAAAGAGGTCAATTGCCCAGGTTATATGATAGACTGCAGTTGGGATTGGACCCATGGACCCCATTCCTCTCTAGTCAGACCATCTTTTCTTTCTGGTGCTCCAAGAAAGATATGTTCCCTAGGAGAGACCCCCCAGCTTACAATCCCTGTGTTAAAAGACCTTGAAGTTTTCCTGCCTTTCCCTGGATTTTTAAGGTTGTGATTTATCAAGCAAAAACATAACAAACCAACATCTTGTTCTACAGCTTCACTGCAGGGGTGATTCATATGGACTGCTGATGGCATCTGGCACCAGGTTTTGGCTGCTCTTCTGGAAATAGTGAGCCGTTTGTGGATATCTGGTCATTAGATGATGAATTTTTGTTTGCTCTCACCTGAACTTAATTCAGACTTAGGTGCCACACATCTTCATTAATCCTCTTAGCCGTGATTTGGTTGCACCCTCTTACCTGAAAGAAAGGAATTTGATAATGCACTGATGAAATGAGCTGCAGCGATCTGACATTCAAACCCAGACAAACAAAACTCTCTTGCCTCGCTTGGAGAAAAACCACATCAATTACACTGTCAGTTGTATTTACCTTGCACAGTCCTGAACCATCCCAAGGCTGAAACATGTGCTGTCAACGTCTGGGGCAATGCCTCTGCGGTTAAGGATGTGCCCCGGTTGCTGGGATGGACTGGGGGCACAGCATGCAGAGGTGCAGCCATGGGCTGAAAGAGGCTGCAGGAACGGCAAGGAGGGCAGTCTCCGACACACAAATGCCACACTGAGTTCAGCAAAGCATATTTTGTAACCTTGGGCTTGTTTAAAAAAAAAGGAAAAAGGAAAGGAAAGGAAAAAAAGAAAGAATCTGCTGGAAAGGTGTGTGTGTGGGGGGGTCCCGAGTTCCTGCAACATTAGACACTGCCTGCATTCCTGTGCTATGAGGACAATGTAGTCCAGAAACACTCACTTTGTTTGTTTTTCCTCCAGCCTTTGCTTCTTGCTTAAGTCCAGTAATTTACACTGTACAGCAATGCTCTCCTCTCCGGTTCCTGGGGTTAAAATGGAAACTTTGCTCCTTACGGTAAGCTGGGAATAGCTGGCTGTGTGCCCATGCAGGGGAGCAGAGGGCAAGCATCCTGCTCAAGCCCTGGGTTTGCAACACCCATCGCTCTTGTCTCTTTACCCAGCGCTGCCGGTGCGTTACTCCTCTGAGCTCGGAAACCTGCCATCGCAGCTCTTGAGAGTGGGTCTCCTCCCGAGGCCGGCGAGCAGTGAATAAGGAAGGTATTGTTTTGCTGTCATCTACCTCTGCACGTTCGATGGGGAAAATTAAAACAGACACATGAGCGGATTAGGTGTCAGAAAACGTCTAATTATGGCTTATAAAATTACCAGCTCAGTGGCTTATGAATGGAAATGCGCAGAGGAACCCTGTATCAGTGTAGTCTCCAGCTTATCCCTGAAAGCCTCATCTCCAGAGAAAAGGGAAAGGAGGAAACCCATCAGAGCCATCCTCTACGGCCGTGGAAGATGCAGCTGGTCAAGATCCTGTTGTGTCTGGCTCCTTGGGAGCAGTGTGCACCATATATTTCAAAACCGCCTGTCTCCTGGAGAACAGCAAAAGATATGCTGCTATTCATTGCATAGATCCTCTCTTCCCACTCTCAGCTCCTAGGACCACTGATGTGGTTTCGGTCATGATTTTTGCTGAACGGTAGGGATTGATGCAGTGCTTGGAGTCTGTGCCTACATGTGCAATGCTTCAAGAAATTCAGATGGAGGCCTTTACCTCTCCAAATTTATGATTTGGTGGCTTAATGGTTATGGTTTAATGATACATAATGATTTAATACTTCGCACTTCTAACACTTCCATTAAATGCAAGGATGATACCAAATACATTTTGCTCTCAGTTTTGAGCATCTATATGTTTGTAGCCTATATGGCAAAAACTGTCCTCAAAGCTGTCTGCCAAGGTATGTCAAGGCAGAGGTGTGACTCCCCAGTAGGCAATTACTTGCTTATTTTTTTGACAGACTCTGTGTGCCTGCAAAATGCATATGCACAAACAAGAATTCACAGAGCTTTTTGCAGCAACCTCCTTAAACCTTTCAAAGTAAGTGTTTCAGTGAAACTTCGGTGCAACAACAGGAAAAGTGTGGCAACGTTTTTTTAAACTTTCTGCAAGGTAGCCAAAATCTGTCCTTTCATAACATACCAACTGCATGCTTCAGTGTTGGAGAGCCTGTATCCCTCCCTCTCAGTAACCAGTATCCTATCCCTGGTATGTCGTATCCATCTTCCTGACTGCTCAGAAGCCAAGGGCTGCTGCGAAGTCTGAGTGCCAAATCTTAGATTAGCTTAGTTCAGTATCATACAGGCCATACAAGCAATGGCTTTTCCTCCTAGTGACTCATGAAAATAGGTGTGCCCTCAGCTTCTTTTGGAGCATTTAAGTGGAATAACTCAAATGCAAAGGGAATGCTTTATACCTTGCCTTGTGTGCTTGTACTGGTCTTGTCACAGCACCGGTGAAGACCCAGAGTTCTAGTCATGCCTTAGAGAGATCCTGGGCACGAGGTTGCATGGGGGGTTGTTCAAACTGGCTTACGTTTTATGGGAACCAGTGTTTGGTCATTTTGTGCTTTAAAATGGATTGCAAGGCATGTGTATCCCCGGGCTTCAAATCTCTACCCTTACCTCTGCAACCCTGATGAGTGTTTTGCTCAGCTTTTGTATGCAATTTCCTATAATGCCTTAATTTCATAACCAAGATGAAGTTCTCCTTCAGAAAATCTCGGAGCTACTAGAGTAGGTACACAACCCAGACTGCTACCAAACTTGGCAGTAACATTTTCTGCCACGGGTCAGAAAATTGTAATAACTTTGAGAACAAAGTTTTGTAGGAGTGGATGAATGAGGACACCATGCCCTCCAACAGAGCCGGCTGCCCTGAACAGGTCACCGCGATACCTGAGATGACTGGGGATGCTTGTACACAAAAAACTCATAGGCTTGGACTTCTCTGTCTTCTACTTTGTCTCCGTATTCATACCAATTTGTAGGTTTTCAGAAAGTTAACAGGAGAGCTTTAACTGAATCTACTGTAATCAAGATCTTTCTCTCAAGGGAAGGTAAGCTGCTCCTCCGAGGTGGATGGGCAGCTGTTATATGCCAGTAAAGTGAAAGGCTATACTGCACCTACGCGGGCTTCTGCAGGCAGAACTGCACTGACCTGGCCACCCAGCCTTCCAGCTGACTGCATCGGAGCAAGTTTGAAACCAAGAGTTGGGGTGGCTTTGGCAGGTGATGCTGTCAGCACTGCTCAGCGTATTTGCTCAAGCACAGCATCTTCAGATTGCACGTCTCGCTTATGCACAAGCCTGCAAATGGCTGCAGTTAACATACCCACACGTAGAAATGCGCTCTGAGTCTTGGACGCTGGTTTGGGGTCACTGGGGCCTCTTTTGGGGACCAGTGACCGTAGTCTGAGCAAAAGCACTGGTCCTAGTTGTAGCTATAGCCATGAGATGGTTTTGGTGGGATGTTGCTCCATGTGCAGAGCGTAACCTAGAGAGCCACTTTGTGCATGTGAAGGTCGCTGCCACTTTTGGTCAACACTGTGCAGTGTTTAACATCCTAAAGGAGGAGTCCTGACTCCAACATGGTGAATAGCAAAGTTCCCATGGGGCTGAGATTGCCCAGGACTCTCCCAGAAATACAGCTTGTCAGATTTATGATGCAGCTTCCTCTTTTCCTCTGGTGCAAAGTTGGGGTTTTTTTGACTAAAAATGACCTTTTTCATGTGCACATCTGCTTTCTACCCCAAATCTTGATATTTATATATCATACTACTGACAACCAAGCTGTTCTGGCTGAAAACCCAGGTATTTTTGTGCAAAATGGCATTAGCATGTCTCATAGGAATTGTGGTTTTCAGTACCTTCTGCTTCCATTCTCCTTTCTGGGCCAAGTTTTGTTGCAACCTGCAGGTCCCAGGATGCGTGCGGACAGAGAGCGCATGTGCGCTAAACTAGAAGAGTCTTTTGCTTTCAAGGTCTTATGAATTTTGGTGAAAAAAACTTAGGCTACGAAACACAATGTGGAAAAAAAAGCTTTAAGGGACAAAAACTGAAGCACAGTGACACATTTTTGAGTCATGATATTTCACTGAAAAATATTTTTCTCCTGTGGAAAGTTCTGATAAAACGAAAATTGCGTATCAGCACTTCCTAGAGGAAAATGCCTTTTCCTCCAATTTTCATTCTAGTCTACTCCTATAACAAGAAAAAAGTTTTGACTGTAGTTGGCTTATGTGGGTTTTTAGTAGCCAAACTGAATGCATCAAAAGCCTTCAAGTTATTTCATAGAAAAATTCTCTTGAGTTTCATAATGTTTGTCCAGCACCCTGAAATTCAGGAAAGTATTTTGATACCTGAAAAGTTTATTTGCAGAATTACCGAGTCGGATGTGTAGCTGGCTGAAATCAATCTAACTCCATTGACTTTAGTGCTACAGTGATTTACAGTGCCGGCAAGTGTTGCTCGGTGATTTGAGCTTGCAGTTTGCCGTGCATACAGCCGTCAAAATCTGGGGTGCTCGATATGCCCAGCTTGTGTTGCTTTCAGTTATCAACAGGGGAAAAGTGGTATAATGTGGCTGCAAGTCTTTATATAAATATGCTTGTTTCCATGAAGGGATAGGGGGTTTTACTTTTTTGTGTGTGGGTTTGGTTTGGTTCGGTTTGGTTTGGCTTTTTAAATTTAACTGTGTCCACATCAGTGGTTTGCTGGTGTTAATTGTGGTTTATAAATTATAGCACCTCTGCTGAAATACTGAGTTCTGGGTGTATGCTAGTCCCATCTGAGAAAAAATGAGCTTTTTTCAGTTAAAAATTTGCTCTTGGAGTCGCAAAACCACACATTCAGCTATACCATTCCATGGAAATCACTAGTTGTGTTTATACAGCAATTAAAGGGGGATTACAGCTGCCACGGAGCTCGGCACCCCAGTCCTATCCCCTCCCCTGCACGCACCAGGAGTCTCAAAGGCACATTGTTCCCTGTAGCTGTCAATGCCAGCCCGGGGACAAGGCGGGTCGTGAAAACGGGAGAGGGTAGTTTCTGCCAGGGAGTGAGATTTAAAAAAAAATTAACAAAAACAAACAAAAAAGGGTGGAGGAAGGAATGCTAGCAATGTCGTCTTCTTCCAAAGGTGTTTTCCATGGCCATCCTTGGTACAGAGCAGCAGGGAAGGGAAACATCCTTTCCAAGCACACCTTGGAAATCATCCTTTGGGAATGTGTTGTGCCTGGTGCTGTAACAGCACGTGGGCAGAGGTTGTCCTCGCTTTGAAAGCGCTGGCTTAGCCTGAATAACTCTGTTCGGAGGTGTCACCCTTGAGGGTCTGTGCTTCTGTTCTGCTCAGAGGTCTTGCTAAGCCCTCATGCCGGGGATGGCGTGAATCTCAGAGGCGAACGTGTCTCCATGTCAGCAGGATCCCTCAGGCTCGGTGCAGTGGGACGGCCACCAGCAGAGCTGGATTCCTGCTCCCCATGGAAACAGCCTCCCGTAGCGCCCATCCCTGCCCAGACAACCCTAATCCTCCCTCTGAGGTCACCCTGAGAAGCCTGCCAGGCTCTCTTATCAGTGAGGATCTCCCGTTGACAAATATTTAGGAGGGGCTGCTCTGCAGGGGGGTTGGTGAGCCAAGACGGGTGGTGGGGGCCCACACCGCAGAGGAGGCACTGTCAGGGACAGGACAGGGCGCACAGCACAGCTGTGGGGTTCCTGACTATTCTGTGATTCTGTGATTCTGCATCATAATCAGCTTTCAGTTGTATTATTGCATTTTACACCTTTGTATTCATCTGTTTCTGTCTGGCTAGCTATAACATCTCAACAGACAATGAAACTCTCAGATTCTGAACAACCAGGAAAACCCCATTCTTCCTTCTTACAAATATGGAGCATCAACAGAATAGTTCAATTCTTATTTAAGAATGAAGTTAGGAATTATTTTGCTGCACCAGGCAGTCTCTTCCAGTACCCTGTCTGTGAAAACAGTAGCCACTATATACTAAAGAGATACTTGCTGTCTGGAATCACCTCTTTCTGGAGTTTTCTTCATAGCTGACTCATGGACAAGAGGAAGACCTCTTTCACCTCATGAAAACCATATCCCTTGATATGGAATAGGCTGCCCAGGGAGGTGGTGGATTTGCCATCCCTGGAGGTGTTTAAAAAAAGAGTAGACGTGGTACTTGGGGATATGGTTTAGAAGTGTTTTTTGTCAGGTTAGGTTAATGGTTGGACTTGATGATATTAAAGGTCCCTTCCAACCTCAGCAATTCTATGATTCTATGAACTCCCGTCACCCTCCTGTGTAGGGGAGACCTGCCCATGCTCCCCTGGATTGCAGCATCCTGATAGCTGCTGCCAGCAGGAAATATTTAAGACAAGTGTTGAGGTGACTGCCCCAGGAGGAGATGATCCCTCGGTGACAGAGAGCATGGTTGGAGGTGGGGAGATGTGTTCTTTGCTCAGAAAAAAAAGCAAATGGCTTTTCTTGTGGAGAGGGGAGGTTTAGAGGGGACGGGGGGGCCCTGCTCCATGCCAGGTACAAGTCCAAGTGCTGAGGACCCACAGGCTATGGCTGAGAGACAACAGCTTGGCAGTTAAATAGTCAGATAGCTCCATTCTTGGCTCTCAGATATTTTTTTAAGACCCACCAGAAAACAAACTCCAGCGTTTATACTGTCTGTCTCACAGGTAATACATGGAGAGTTGTCCAGATAATGTAACCTCCAGGCACAGCAAGAAGCAGGAGGGACGTCAGTCCCTCCCCAATGTAGGGTATAGATTTGAGTCCATGCACGGATTATCCTGATGCTTGCACAGGTGTTTATTTCCACAAGTATATATTTTCACTTGGCGGTGGGGCAGGAGCTGTTTTGGCCGTACTGCTGCGGAGGTTGTGAGGTGAAGGTCCCCGAGCAGAGCCAACGTGTGCGCTGGGTGAGCAGCGCCAGGCAGGGATTTACAGCCCTGGTGGGAAAAGGACCCAGACTGGTACCAGAGAGGGAAGGGAGGACTCTCACAGAAGCAGAGGAGGAGGCCTGGGCACTAGGGACAAGGAGATGAGGCATGCATGGTGCCATGGAGTTTTGACACAGCGGCTCAAAGTGTGGGACTGTGAGAAAAGCTCGAGCAACCGATGAGAGATGATCCTGGCCGCAGTATCGTGGACAGACCGGCAAGAGTCAAAATGAGTCACGACACTTCCTGCCCAGCCTCTCCATCCGCGGGATGTGCATGTTGGTACAGATCAGGCTGCGGATCTCTGTTTTTCTGAGTGCTCAGAACTGCATAGCCAGGTTTATAGCTGAAATTCATAGCGAAACCGGTGCTCGCCCCACCCATGGGGGCACACAAGGCTTGGGCAATCTCTGCAAAGAACATGAGGATCTTCAAAGGAATTGAAAATGAAAACACCACCACAAAAAATAGAAAAAAAGAAAAACAAAAAAAAAACCAACCAACTCCAAAAACCAGGCTTTGGGAAATTAATAGGTCCTGTTCCAGCTTTTGGTCTGACCCTGATTGTGGCCACAGGTGCACCAAACCTGAGCGCCTCATTGCTAAAAACGACCGTACCTAGGTCCATAAATACCTGTGCATATAGGTGTAAGCTCACTTTTTTCTTTCTTTTCCCTCTGCAGCATGCAGTCAATCGTGCCCTATGAAGGAAAGGTGAATATGAAAGCTGGAGGGGCTTTATTACCCTGCTAAGGATAACATGGTAATAATGAGGGCCTGGGAACCATTGAGCTGAAAGCACTGATCAGCCTGTCTGATAACATCCTTCTCCCTGGACAGGCAGCATCTAGAGCATCTGTGGAAATAAGTTGACAATACATAGTGCAGCACAGTAAGTAAATGATATCTGGAGGCTTTTGCAGCATTTGTTAGCTTTTTACATCTCCCCATGTTGCTCTTTTGCACCGTGCAAACTGGCCAGTGGAAAAGGAAACGTGCCTTCCCTTGTTCAACAGCCCAAACACCAGCGCAGGGGACGGTCAAGGGCCGTTGAGGTTTTGAGTTGGTTCTGAAGCCCCTTTGCACACACATCCCACGTCTCTTGTTATAACAGAGCGATGCTGGTTAAAGAGGTAACGCTTACTGTCAAAAACCCTGGCAAAGTAAAAACCACATCTTCTACTTGGGTTGAGCCTCAGCTTTGTCTCTTCTGCCTGCCGAAACCCAGGCAGTGCCCGGCAGACTGCGTGGCTTACAGGGGCATCTAGTGGCTGAATGCTGCAGGAGTGATCGGGTAACGCAATGCAGTTTATACCCTCCTCTAGTATGGGCTTCAGTCAGCCCTCTCATCCTAAACAGGTTAGTACCTCTTGTTACACACACACACAATCAACACCTCCAGGTCAGAAATGTTGCCAATAATCTGATCTCAAAGATGTCCCTCTTGCCATTCTCCCACCCTCCTGCCCAAAATACCCGCTTCGGATAAGCAGAACTTTGCAGGTGGCTTCAATCAATCCTCCTTCTGTTGAATGTGTGGAAATAACACTTAGTGGCAGCGGCATCCCTTCGTATCGCTGAGGCTTCCCCAGGCAGGCGGAGGAGCTGCTCCGAGGAAGCCTGGGTGCAAACATCAGTTTGGAGGAAGCCTGCTACTACTACAGCATTATTGGTTGCATGATGTGTTTTGCTCAGGCTTGTCTCAGCTTCAAAAGATCAAAGACATCACAGAATTGGGTGGGAGGAAGAAAAGTCAAATCTTCACGTGCCGTTTTACAAAGCAAACATTTCTTATCACATTACAGGTGTTCAGGACCAAATCTGCCGCTGCCGGCAGCGCAATGCCCGGGGAGAGCGTGGCACGGTGGTGCCTGTAGCCGTCCCCTGCTCCAGGATGGGAAGGGGATGGGAGGAGCAGGGGACACCGCAGTGACGCTGAGCGCTGCTTTTCCTTTCTTTAAATCATCAGAGGATGATACCTGTGGCGAATACTGCCTAAAAGTGCGATATAGTGTATTTGAGGCTGAGAAACAAGGCTCTTTTGTAAGGAGCAGTGACTCATGTCTCCTGGATTTTATAAGAAAATGCTCATAAAAGCAATTACTGGGGTGTGAGTTATTTCATTTCTTAATGGCCTGGCAGTTTTGACAGCTCCTAACTTGATATCTATCACAAACTCTCTTGATCTCCCAACTTTAACATGACTTTTAATTATACTTTCATAAGAGTAAAAGGACAGACAACTTGTAATCTGGTTTCCATTCAGTCTAACATATTAAAACAATAAGGGAAACTTCCTCTTAGCAGTGTAAAAAGGGTGATTTGGTTGTCTAATCTGGTAGATATATTCAAAAATAAATCACAAATAGTTCAGAGTTTGTATGAACGGAGGGTGGATCAGTGCCTTCCTCCCCTCCCGTTCGGAGCTGCTGGCTATGAACCTGACTGGCCTTTGCTATTCCTGTGTTGGCTGCTGGTGGTTTGAGTTTGGAGCGCAGCTGGAGGTGTTACTGCCAGGCAGTGTCCCATCAGGGAAGGGACTCCTGGGAAGGAGATGGGGACACAAGGAGGTCTCTGAGGAGCTCAGCTCCACACCAGGCACGGCAGAGGTACAGGGGTTCCCATGTGTCCCAGGCTATTGGGAGGCTTCAGAGCTCTCTCTGGAGACTCCAGTTTAGGGCAAATTAATTTTTATTGTGGGAGAAATATCTTTTCATGAGCCTGGTAGAGCTTTTGGTTTCTCACCCAGTCCCAAACATGTGCAAAGTTCCTCAGCATAACAGCAGTTGCTTCCCCAAATTGTCACAATTCTAACTAATTGCTCTCCGTAGCTAAATAAATAAATAAATAATCTTTTAATTCAGAATTTAAAAGATAAGAAATAATTTGATCACCATAGGCCTGAGTTATCAATGCTTTTGCGATGTACCTTGCTGTAATGGCAGTAAGTTGCACCACCTCACATAGAAAACCCTTTTCCTTTCCAAAACGTGGACTTGCCTTCCCTGTCCTGCCAACGCTGGGCAGCATCGCGCACCTTAGCCCCCGTGGCCCGTGTTCCTCCTGCGCAGGCCCTAGTCCAAGAGCAATGCCATTACGGGCCAGCACTGAAAGGCTAAATATATTACAAAGAACTTGGGAGCTATAGCGATAGACGTCACATACTCTGAAAGAGGTAAGATGTGAGCTGGAAATGAAATGTGAATCAAAGTTAGGAAGGTTACACTAAAATTACAATAAAAGCTACAGTGAACAAAGTTACAAAATAAGTTTACTGTGTTCTTCCAGATCAGTCATTTAAAAGTTAGGAGGGACCAGGATTAGGGATGCTTGTACAACGCTTTATTTTTTTATTCTCCTTGTATACATGCATTAAAACACATTCTTTAATGCCATCATCATATATTAATTTTATGTTATGAGCATCTCTTACAATATTGGAAGAGAACAGCATATATGACCAGAAGGCCTCTGGAGTTGCAGATATATTAAATAGATCCCATACATCAGTTGTTTGTTAGTCTGTCTAGTGACAGGCGGCTGTTTATCTTATGATAACATAGCATGTTAGGGAAATGCCTCTCTCAACTGCATTTCTATAGAAAATGTTTTTGTAGAGAGAAAATATAAGGAAAAGGTAAGATGAGAAAAGTAAAAAAAAAAAAAAAAAGAAAGTAACTTGAGAAATTCAGGGGCAATAAATCACCACACCAGATGGTATTCATCTGTGAATGCTGCGCAGAGCTATCAATTTAAAAAATTGCACAGGAGTGTGCTATTAAAATGCAGACACAATATCTGCCCATTTTCACTGCCCATCTTTGCGGTGCCTGGGCAGGTAAGAGGTGACTTGATTCCACCTGCGAACATCTCTAGGTGCCTTCAGAGCCTACCAGGCATCCCCACCACAGCCTTGGAAAATTTCACTCTGTGGGTTATGTGCATATTTACTTACTAATTCTCTTAATTATAGTGAGGAAGTGCAACTAAATAGGTGTATTTATGAATATTATTTTAAAAATCCATGAGATATTGATTTGCAATGATCTTTCTGCCAATTTACACTCCTGCAGATAAAAATGCTTTATGTCAAGCTCACATGCCTTTCGTCCTAGGTTTTAGAGGGCTTTTGAACGAGCTGATCTTATGTATGGGTAAGGAGACAGCCTGCGATACACCGACACGTGGTTCTGAAGATCAGAAATGAAGTCTCATGTTGCCATCAACGCGTAATCCAGTGGAGGCTGCTCTTGCTGTCAAGACTGTTCTACAGACCCATCCTGGTCACCCTGAGTGGGGCTTTTCAGGTAATTCCCATGGCTGGGGTACGATGGGTGGGAAAAAATATGCCTTAATCCAGTCCTGGGTCTGCGAGATATAGCATCATCAATGAGAAAGCATTCCCAGCTGGTCGGTGGGAGCTACCTGTTTTCCCAGAGAACAATATTATGTAGAGACCAAGCTATAAAATACTGGGAGCGTTCAATCAGCATGTCAGCTATAAGGAAAAAAAAACAGCTTTATATAATTTGGGATTTTCAGCAATTCTTTGAAAGTGTCAGCAAAATAATGGACGTAAGGGAATCCAGGAAAAGATGCAGGGACAAGGT
Organism: Ibidorhyncha struthersii; assembly: GCA_013398815.1. Classification (NCBI taxonomy): domain Eukaryota; kingdom Metazoa; phylum Chordata; class Aves; order Charadriiformes; family Charadriidae; genus Ibidorhyncha; species Ibidorhyncha struthersii. The sequence continues at coordinate 209,767 of VZSZ01004508.1, read as the reverse complement.
AGCACATGGGTTATGAAGTGCGCACTGAGAGCTTGGGGTATTGCAGTCTGCACCGGCTGAGACTTCAGTGATGTGAAGTAGACCCCTTTATCTCTTGAATCCTATTTTCTCTCTTCCTTACCTTGGGGATCTCAGTGCGCGGACAAATTCAGTAAAAGACTGTGAAGTTACAGGAGGTACACAGTTGCATAAAATAAGGGAGTCTTTGCACTTGGTAACCTGTGATGTGGTTCTGCTCTTGTTTAAGATTAGGTAAAGAAAGGGGAAATAAAGGCTGGCTAGGAAGCTGTGGTTGTGGCAGCATGCAAACATTTCTGCTCGTTGCAATCAGAGCTGCCTGCCGTGCCGGCGACACGGCTTAACAAGTCGACTGAGAAACGGGGCCTTGGGGATCAGCTTTCGCCTGGTGAGGAGGAAGGAAGGGGCGGTGTGCACACGTGGGGATGCAAGCCGAATTGGGTAAACTCTCCATATTGGCTTGTGATTGGGGAAATATTTCCCCTGTTTTAGATTAAAGTGGGAGATGCTGGCTTCCTGCCCTGTGAGTCCTGTTTATAATACATTCAGAGTGTCGGTACTTTTTTTTATACTTAATAAAGAAAAAAAGTGTTGCTTCATTCGCCAGTCCTAAAATGATGATTTGTAAAGAAAAGAAAATTGATTTAAAGGCAACAGGAACAAATTGAGGGGTCAATTTTGACTTTAATTCCAACAATTAATTAAGGAACTCTTCTGGAGAGGTTTGTAAAATGAATATTGATCTGAGATCTCGGGCACTCTGCAGTCATGTCTCCGTCCTGGTTTATATCCTTCCATTTTGATTTATGGATTGGGTTTAGCAATAGTGGAGCTACATGACAGGGCTGCTCAGCAGCACCATACAAGTGCCCAACCTGAGAGCACAAAGCTCATTGCAGTCATCTGTACAGCGGAGCCAGAATATTTTAACGGTGTGAGTGATGGATGTGTCACGTTCGGTGTGTGCTTTGATGACCAGGAGTCATCTGCTGCTGTCCTGCCCCAGCTCACCCTCCTGGCTCCCAGTGATTGTTCATCTGAGCAGTATTTTTGCCCCTACAGCAGCATAAAATGAACTAGATTCTGCATTGTTGGGAGGGCAAAAGAACATTTGATACTGGGAGAATCAGAAATAGTTAATAGCCTTTATTTGAAAGGAAACTTGTCTGTAGAAGGACTGCCAAGGTCAGATTAGGTTTTTTGAGTTGTTTTGGTCAGTTGGGTTGGGATTTCTTCGTGGCAGGGCTGGATCTTGTCGCTACAGGGTATCCCTGGTTGCTGAAGAAGTGATGCTCAGGGTAGGGGTGGGCACGAGCAGATAGAAAGGGTCCTCTTGGTACCTGCTGCAGATGGGTTTGCTCCACTGGGGTGTCCTGCTCCATAGCATGGGCACTGCAGGGCTGGGCAGAAATACGGCATTAAATCCCTGAGGAGTGAATGAGAGAAAAGTGCCTTTTCTCTTCCTGCCAATACCTCATCCCATCCTGTGGTAGCAAAATGAACAATCCTGGAATATTTACAGGGAAAAAAATTACCAAATTAAAACTATCTCATAGGCAAAATTTTCTCTTTTATTATCTTGTCTTCCCTCTCTTCCTCCTACTCCCTGAGAGCACTTGTTTTAAGACAACAGATTTCAGAGTCATGGATTGGGGGTGAAGGACATAGCTCTGTTTTCTGTCAACCTCTGCTGTGTCATAAACAGAAAATTTTAGGAAGGGTTAATCTGAACAGCTGCCCATAGCACTTTACCAGTGTCCTTTCTTCTTGCAGATGCCCTTTATACTGGCTACAATGCACAGCTTTCTCCAGCTGAGTTTGCCAGGAAAATCGCCTCTGCCCAGGAAAAGTTTGGTGATATGAAAACTGCCCCAACATTTGCAATCCTACAGTAAGTGACAACATCAAACGAATTTCTAGTGTCACCTGGACCTAAATCAGATTTAACACTATCAATGCATGTAGAAGCTTGGGAAAGAAATTTCCAGCTTCAGAAAATGTTTGTATCTGCTCAGTGTAAATCGTGTCCAGTTTTCGTGGGAGTATAATCAGATTAAACAGGTGAGAGATATTTAGCATAACTTTAAAAGATTAAATGTGAATTCTAGTCACAGTGTTGCTTAAAAAATAAAAAATCAATGTTTTTACCATTGGGAATTGCTGCATGGCTGAAAAAGTACCCCTGACTATGAAATACAGCTGATATTTAGAGTCTTATTGTTTTATTTACTACTGCATTTACGGCACACCCAGCTAGTTAGCCAACTACTTATAAAACATATTTAATGTTTGGAGGCACTCAGTACAGCTATAAAGTGATTTTTAAGGGCATGCAAAAATTGTTTGTTAACAGCTTTACATGCACTCGAGTTCCCTGTGGAAAGAAACTATACCAACCCCCGTTTTCCGAGTAAACTCAATCGTCTCATCCTGAGTTTTGTAGATGGGCTACACAGCTCAAACTGGTTGACTTCCCGGCACTTGATGGGAACCACTTAAAGGGATAAACTTGAAGAGATCAATACCCCTTACATACTATAAGTGATGTAACACTGAGTACTCCAGGGCTGTTAAAAATTCTGCGATAAAGGACTGCTCAGAAATTAAACAAGAGGAGAAAAAAACCCCACATGGTGGTTGTAGGGACTTAGTCCCATTTCGTTACACGGGGGATTTATCTGCAGAGCTGGGGAGCTGATGATTATCTTTCAGGCAGGTTTTCCTCTGGTTTTATTCCTGATTTATACCAGTAGCAACGAAAACAATATCAGACGGAAAGTCTGTGTGCAGGCAGAGATGAGAAGAGGCGCCGGAGAGAGAGGCACCCGCTTGTGTGTTTATCCATTTATGAAAATGGGAAATCCAGAGGCAAACATGCTCAGCAGTCCCTCGGTGCAGATAATTGAAAGTGAGCGCTGAAAGCATGTGCTCCTGTTTCATGCTCCAAGGGTTAATAGTCTTCTGGGGCACTTAAGACAAAGCTCCTTTGAGAAGTCCGCATGATATCTCCTGCCTATCCCTCAACCATTACTTTGTTTCTCTTTTCAGTAAATTCTTATTATTTAGGACAGAGTGGTGCTTTTTTTCCCTGGCAAAACTCATGCTGGCTCACCCTTTGCATATTATATTCATCAAGAGGCTCTACAGCTTTCCCTAAGGATCTTTGCTGCTGTTTTTCCTGGTAGTGTGAGGAGGGACTGGGAGTCCTGGGAGAACCATTAGTTCCTTTTGAAAGGATTGATATGGACCTGGCCTTCTTCCAGTCCCTCCACTGTAGAAATTGTAATTTATCATTAAAAAACATACATTATTTTTGTTAGCAGTTCAGCTACTTCATTATTTGTTCCTTCAACTTTTCTGGACGGGTGCCATGGAAACCCAAATGATTTATTATAATTTAGTGGTTGGGATTGAACGGGCACCTCTTTATCGCTATCTGCACATCTCTATCAGTTCTGGCCATGGCGCAGAGCAACACAGCCCCAGCACCCAGTGCAGGAGGGATGGTAGGATCCAGCAAGGGGACAGAGAGCATGTTCAGCATCGGCTGCCAAAGTTGCTTGGTGTGTGACAATGGCAGCAAGCTGAGTTTGAACAGAGGGCAGAGCCCAGCTTGCTGTCTGCTTCACGCCTTCCTTAGGTGCATTGGCATTCTGAACGGGAAGGGGTAAAGGCAAGAGACTCCTCTCCTTCTGCATGCTGCAGTATGAACATACTCATATATTCGGGGATGAACCAGGGCTGCTGAAAAATGTTACTCTCTGCATTAGTCATTTTGCTGTCACACTGAGGAGCAAGCAGTGCCCCATGTCTACCTGGCTCCCAGCCTTTCCTGCAAAGCTGACGTATAAGACTAGGTCTTAAACTTGTTTCCCATTATCTAAACAACTCTTGCTTCTTTGCTTTGGGGCACTTCTTGCTGTCCTATTGGCATGGGAATAGAAGTAAGAACAGAGAAACTGAAGACTCATCAGCATCTTCTCAGTGAACCCTCCCTCTTCGCTGATGTTTACGGATTTTTTTCCAGTTGCTCCAGACATTTTCTTTAACTCAGCAGAAGAATCTCAGCAGAAATACTGCATCAAAAGAAGTAATTACTCTTTACTGCCCCGTTGCATGCAGGAATGCTACATGTGCTGTGCTAACAATTTTATAAGCCAGAGCAATGCAACAAGCCTGCTGCTACCTCACATCTGCATGCACCTATGGACAGGTAATATATAGCACACATAATGCTGTCTTATATTAACAGCAGACTCGCCAAATAATACAGGACAGCAAACTTTCTCTCCTGAGATTATTTTGCTGGTGCAGACAGCAAGACTGAGACATTTAAACGAGAAGATGCAGATCCCTGAGGCGGAACATAAAATATTTATATGAAGAGACCGTCGACCAATAAATTTCAGTTATAAATGTTTACAGCTGAAGGTAGTAATAAATAACCTTCCAAAAGCAATATTTCAATTTGCACTTATTGTACTTGTACTACACGTTATATTTTCAGGAAACAATAATAATTATAGCAGGACATGGAATTAGCTCATGTTTAATGAATGATTACCCAGTTTAGTTGTGATCATTATAACATCAGGACACAATTAAAACTGTGAAATGTTGTTTATTCTGGAGAGAGATGGGACTGTTTCTCCATGGCTGCCATTTATATGTCCAACCAATGCATAATCTGTTCATTAAATTGTGACAGATGTGGGTACGCTTTAATAAATTTGTCAGACAACTCCTAGTTCTTGGATTTGCAGTGATCTAACTTCAGCTGTGCAGGTTTCACATGGTTTTGGCAACAGAGAGTTAAAGCCAGGAGAAAATTTACTCTTCAGGGAGCTTAATGGCAGTCTCCTACTGATCTGCAAGAACCCAGGTTCAGATCATTGTAGGTCGTTCTCCTTCCCCTCCTGTGCATTGACTGTGCCCAGCATGGCTGCTTTCTACTCATTACTTAGTGCAATACTGTCATCTTCTTTAACCTGCGTACCTCCTGTAGGGCAAGGCATAGCTTTCTTTCAAGTTGTCATCTTGCAATTAAATGCTTGGGATGGGTTTTAAAGAGAAATACCTTATGTGGCGACATAGATGTAAATGCTGTGTTCACATCTCTGTCAGATTGATCCAGCCTTCTCTGGTGCAAGTGGAGTAGTTTACGCTACATAAAAACAAGCCGCTCTTGGTGCGAGGCAAGCACCTGCTAATAAATGTGGTTGTCTGTCTTACCTTCTGGTGACTGCAGCTGTCCTGTGGCAGGGACCAGTAAGCTTTTTCCAAAAGGGGAGAGCTCTTGGGTTGTCCATCTGGCACATCAACCTCAGATAGGGAGAGAGATAATAGAGTTACGAACAACTCTATGTTGACTTTGCATGCAAGTTGGAGAACTCTTATCTAACCTGAACTTCTAAGAGGTGGGCTTCGTCTTTCAGCAGCTATATAAAAGTGTTAAGCACAGACCTTAGGCTCCTATGGGCAATGCAGAGAGAGGGAGAGGCATCTACTAAGGACGATTTACCCATCGTTTTCATAGGATGCCATGAGTTTTCTACTAGAGAGGCTTATTGCTTGTTGTTGACAGTAGACAGCACTCCACAATGGTCCCTGACTGATCAGCTTTCACTAGACAGACAGCTCTTTGGTGGCTAAATATGATGAGGTGACATATCTCTTCTCTAATGTTTTTTATATCCTTTGAGTGAGCATCTCCTGCCTAGTTGCACACTGTGATAATTTTTCCCTTCTTTTTTTTCTGTCTGTCTTTGTCTTTCCGCAGTGCTCTGTGTCTGGCTGCCTTTATCTAGCCCACATGTCTCTGTGGAGAAAAGACTGACTCTGGCAGGAAATATGTTCTTAGCCTTTCCCGGAGAGGACACAGCTTACTGCAAGGATAGATGGGAGCTGTAGACAGGCTGAACCACAGTGCATGGTGCCTCCAAAGCCCTGTGGATATGGGTCTCAGACATGTCTTGGCCAACCTGGTATTCAGGATACCCCTGGGTACATGAAGATGCCTGAGGGATGATGCTTTAGAAGCGAGATACCTCTATAACTTCAAGGCATGAGTCTTTATAATAGTGCTGTGACTGTGTTGGTTTAAAGATCCAGGCGAAACAAGGTCTGCAAGCGCCAAGTAATATATTGAACAAGCTACCATAGCTAGCAGGAGAATACAGAGAAGCCTCAGGTCACGCAAGCATGGAGTAGAAACAGGTTTTTAATAAAACCAGCAAAAATTTCAATGCAAGCTGAGCACAGTTCCTCCAGGTCTAGTTAAATATGCAGCAGGTTATCTGCAGGAAAATGTGATGGGCACAAGTAGATGAAAGTTATTGGTAGTATGGAAGAGGTGATTAGCTGGCTTTCTCCTAAGTGAGAGGTACCAGCAATTCATAATCTGGACATCTTTTTACTGCTTTTGCAGTTAATAAATGTTACATCTATTTCCCAGGCAATGTCTAGACCCACCTGGTGGGTGTTGAACTGCTGTGCTTGCTCCTAGTGAAGTTTAGCATCAATGGGAAGGCTGTTTGGAGGTTGGGAAGGGGCAGCGCAGGAAAAATGGTGAGGCAGAGTTTGCTTTTCTTACATTGTCCCTGGTCTAATGCACT
>VZSZ01004508.1:176859-203069 GCA_013398815.1 Ibidorhyncha struthersii | reverse complement strand
CTCCTCTCCTCTCCTCTCCTCTCCTCTTTTTCTAAGAGAGTGTGAGGAGGCTGCCAAATTTCTCCCCCAAAGTTTGCATCTTCCCTAATAACTACCTGAGATAAATTTAGCTGGGAAACCAAACCGGTTGGGTTGCCTTTTGGGGGAAAGCAACCAATTTGCAGGCTTTGATCTTTGCTACAATGTCTGGAATGTGCAAGGAGACAGAAAAGGGAGAAATGGGCAAATATTTGAACACAGCTCTCTGTGACAGCTCCCCTTAGCAAGCACTCCACCCAAGACCCCCCTGGAGAACTTTTGGCTGCATTATCTCAGGAGTGGCCCTTAAATGGGCAGACAAAGATGGCAAAGGCAAGACTAAAAGTAATGACCTGTCTGCTGAGGATGCACTCCATGTCTGTGCTTCCCTCCACAGTTCTGAACAAGCTCTTGCATGAGGTTGTGACCCTCGTACCCAAAAATGAGTATTTCAGGCAAATTTTTCACATTAACGAAAGCAGAAGGAATATTTCCAAAAGCTCTATTGGGAGCTGGACTGAGCTCTAACACCCAACGCACGAAGGTAGCTCTGCTGCCATTGGTGAACCGCTCTTGCTTTTAAAGCCAAGAGCGTGGTTGAATGCTTCGGTGCATTGGGACCTTGGAATAGATACGAGATCAGGCACTCTGCACCTGCCCTTGCAAAATGCATCACTTCAAGCTCTCTGTAAAGTAGCTTTGCACAGAACAGCTAGACAGATGGAAAAATGGGCAAACTTAGACAAAATGATGAAAATATTAATACATATTAAGATTCCCATTAATAATTGAATTTCTAATTCAATTATTGAAGAATAATTATTAATATTTATAGCATCCAGATTGGTGGTGATAGATTACCACAATGGCATAATTTAACAAATATTTTTAAAATAAAACATTTAACAAATAACATTTCCACAATTTTTCCATCTTAAAAAAGAAGTGTGAAGGGTTCATGAATATATGCAACCTTTACTGATTTTAAAACATGTTTTTGTATATTTTGTTTTTATTATGGATTGCTTTATTGTAGATTTTATCCTCGGGTTGTTTCCCAACAAACTAATTCTACACTCTCTAAGACAGAAAGAAACCTATGGCAAAATAAGCTTAGAGTAACAGCACTATAAATCTATGGTATAAGTATAGTACTAAGTGCATAATATGGTTCCATTTCTTTCTACTGATTTCTCTTTCTGAAGTCTCTATAACACAGTGACTGATGTATATAAAAACCATTTTGCACATATTAAACTGGGGAGTCAAAATATTATTTTAAATTTTTCCAAGATATGTTAATCCAAATTTATGTCAGAATCTCCGGAGAGGTTATGTTGGCCCATGTTTTGCAATATTCATTTTTCATTGCAAAAGTTCCTACATGACATCTTCCACAGCAGTGCTATTGCCATTACATCTAACATATATATGCATACCAAAATGAAAAATTCCACAAAGAAAATTTCTGAAACAAAACAATAAGTGAAATTTGAAGTTTCCGCACAATGTCAGATTTGTAAAGGCTTGTTTGGGCTTCTTTGTCAAAAATGATTTGCGAATATTTTTATCCCCAAAAGGTTTATTCTATTGGAAAAATGTTTTTGGGGGAGATCACTCCACCTGATCTTATGATAAGCCTATGCCTGCTAAATTTTTAAGGTTCCTCTGTAGGAACTCGTTCAACAGATGTTTGCTGTGTGTGATATTATAATATTTTCTCTAAAGTATTTAACTGCACTTCATAGGAAAAAACGATTCTTCGACTTCCTTCACAATAACATCATGTCAAAAATAGACTTGAGATCTCATTATTTATATTACTGAAGTACTGAATGACCTTGCCTGAGAACAGGCTGTTCTAGCGTCAAATAGAGTACCAAATTACAGTGGGAGATGGTCTAAGAACTAACACTTGAGGTAAACAAGACAGACAAGGAGAAGAAGACAAATGGAGCATCCTAAAACTACCACACAGAAGTGGTGTAATACGAGTGGCAAACCTAAGCCATTTTCCACAGTATCCCACCATTTTCTGTTTATTCATTTCTACTCCCTATCATTCCTCTCTGGCAGCCAAGATGGGCCTGGGACATGCTCCTGGTGGCAAGAAGTAGAAAATTCCTACTTTGTTTCAGTGTTTATACCAAGAAATGAGCTTATTAAGGAAGCAGATCGAGAAATGCCCCAGGTTGTACCTTGTAACTCAGCTGAAGTTGAGCCGACAGGGAACGAGGATGACTAAATTTATTCATTCAGTGGGTGGACATTCTTGTCTTGCAAACCACAATGACTGATCCATCATACAAAGTGGGGCTTTTAAATTTCTATTTAGCAAACACAAACTGAAACACTTCCTGTACATCTGAAATGATGCATCTTTGCAAGGTGTGGGGGTCAAGTTTGCCCACCTGCCTGTGCGATTGCTTTATTTACCCCTTCATAGGCGTGGCTAGCAAGGCCAGTCCTTTAGGAGGTCACCTACCCTGAAGCTCTGAAAGAAACCTGGCTTACAAGTTCATTTTATTTAAATGCATCTATGATAATTTATTTGGGGGGAAAGAAGTTAACTGAAAATGTGCAGTTTTTCCAAAGCAGCAGACTAAGTTTCGAATATCTTCATTAGCAGCCTTTTCAGGATGCATGTGCCACTCCATGGGAGTACACTGGACTTCAGCTTCTTCTGCCCTGAGTGATACTGCAGCTGTAATCTCTCTGCCATGAATTTACTGCAGAATATGTAGAGTTTGCAAATTATATTTCCCTGCCTAAAAGGCAAGGTGATGCTTCTTGAGCAGCTGCTGTTCTTTGAACTTATCCAAGGGCTTTGTCAGCAAGTGAGCTCTCTTCAGGATTCTGCTTCCTCTGATGTATCAGAGGCTATTTCTTGGCATGAAGTAATTAGAGGAAAGGCAATTTTACAGCGGAAGGCACAGGGATGCTCACTAATCATGGCCTTCTCCCTGCTCGAGTGCTGTGCTTGCTGACGAACCCCTCCTTGCTGGAGGCAATTGTGTTTTCTGGGGCAAATCAGGTCACCGAGATCTGCACACTTTCTTGTGGCTAATGCAATAAGCTAGAGCTACAGGAGATATCTCTTCAGGACAGCACTCGCTATGGGTGAATGTGGGCGCCCTGCAAGGTGGAGGCTGTCATTAACTGTCCACCTGGCAGAGTTTGGGGACAGGAGCTGGTCTGGCAGGGTGTTCATTTGCAAACAGGTACTTGTGCTCATCCAAGCACGAAAAGGGAATGGGCAGTGTCTTCTCCAGCATGGGAGGCTTTGCTAGCACAGTTTGTGTTTCACTTGAAGGGAAGTGACCTTTCACAACATCCCGAGCACCCCCAGAGGGAAAGCAGAACCATGCGAGGCTGTCACACGTCCCGCAGACAACGCCGATATTCCTCAAACCACTGATCATTTTAGAAACGCCTCTGAATGACCAGGATGGTGGCCTGAAGCATTTTTACCAATGACTGCAAATGTAAATGGAGAGTTTCTTGTATGGGATATCAGGGAAGCCCAGATGTGACACACTAAGTGTCTGAAAAGCCTGGCCTATTTAGCTTCCTCCACAATTTAGGTCATGATGATCTTCCAAAACTGAAGCTCTTCTCACTTTGATATGCAGGGTTTGAAACTGCTGCTTGTCTACAGCCACAGGACCAGAATGGGTCTGTGCCATGCAAAGAGCTTGTTTTCTGTTAAGTGTTTGTGTGGGGAGATGTAGTTTCTCCAAAGAGAGAGCAGTTCCCTTTCTCACATTTGTCACCACAGTTGGAATCCAAAATGGATTATTTCATTTTTTTTCAAGTTCCTGCAAAGAAGATTCAAGTGGAGCCTCGCTTAGTGGGACTCCTCCAAGTGGTCTCATTTCAGATTTTCCAGTGAGAAGCCTCTGGTTTTATCCTGTTTCCCTGCTCGCACAAAGATGCAATCTTTCTTTCAAGATGTGCAGCTCCTCAAGGGCTGGTGCTCAAGGGCAGATGCAAGGCAAAAGAGCTGTTTTCTTTGCCAGGAGTTACGGGGCAGAGGAAAATGATAGCACTGACGTAGCAAGTCATAGCAGGTGACATAGCAGGTTTTGCTGTTTGTACCTGGGTCTTATTGTCAAAGTCAAAATGTAGCATCCTCGCAGGAGGAGCAACGCAGGACGGGAGTGGTGCCTTATCCTTTACTGGTGAAGTCACACCTGGCGAAGAGAAGCAGCAGAGAGAAAATGGTTTTCCTGGAGAAAAAATGTCTTCCCGGCAGGTGGCGCGGCCAGTCCGTGAGGATTACAAACCTCTCTGGGAATCCTTTCTTTATGGCTAGTGAGAAGGTGATATTGCTAGTGACAGCACAGAAAGATTGGCTGAAATAAAATAAAGAGGTTTCCATGGTGATCCCTTCATATTGCAGTAAATTTCATCTTGCAGTCAACTGGGTTGTGTTTCTTCCCCTGGAGGAAGAGTCCTTGGATCCCCCCATGTTATTAGTTACTACTGGTGCTAACGAAATACCGGCAGACCCTGAGCAAAGCCAGCGATGTGGACGTCTCTGCAATGGCCTCGTTAATTATCCCAAAGAGGTCAGACTGCCCAGGCAGCCTGCAGGTGCTTTAGAAATAAGCCTGCTTTCTGTTTTAAACTGTAAATAGATAAAGAACAGATATAAAGATATGGCTGTGGTTAAAGATAAGACAGGAAAAAAAGTAGGTTTCTTCCGATTTACAGCTGGGGAAAGAACCAGAGTCAAATCGTGTAACTGCCCCAAAACCAGAGCCCAGCTGCTGTTAGAGGAGGGAATTGAACATTTAATTCCCAAACTCCAGCACAGAAGACGCCTTTTCTCCGAAGGTTAATGCCAGGGAAGGCACTGACCTGCAGAGAGACTGCTGGTGGGGAAGGGAAGCTCTTTGCACTTGCGTGACCGATGCAATATCACCTATGGAAGCGTAGCAAAGGGAAGAGGTGAGGGGTCCTCTCAGGCTGTGTGCTGTGACAGCGGTAAAAACTGTCCAATGAAAGAATGACCTTTGTTTTTGAGAGATGAGGAAACCCCTCCAGCTGTCCTAGCTGATTACTCACCAATTCCACGTAAGCATGATCTCTCCTAGAGCGCTGAAGAAATGAGCAGCCGCCAGACGTGTCTTGCTGTGGGTAGGCTCAGCGACGAGCTTCCCAGCTCGTTCCTGGGATCTTTCCATCTGCATCTGAATTGGAGAGTCACAAACACAGTGCTAGTCAAGCTTTACCACTCAAAGCACGCTTAATAAGAAAAGCGCTTCCCTAAGAAGGTGTGTCATTGAATGCAAATGAATGCTGTGTTAGGATCATGTTAATTTATGCTACAGAGCAAATCTCTTCTATCTGCTTAATGCACTACGCAGCCGAAAAAAATGGTTGCTCTACTCATGGCCACACTCAGACCTCTGTTAATGGAGTGTCATTGGGACCGCTTATTTTATATTATATACAATTCAAATAATATGCTGGAGATTTGAGAAGCAAAGAGGGATGTGCAGGAGGGATACCCTCATTACTGCTATCTGTAATGGCTCCGGGTGTGCGGGGACTCTTGGAAGAGCAGGAAGAAGGTGCATGGGGCTGAGCTGCTCCTAAACGCCAAAATTGCTGGGGACAGCTACCAGCTCCATCTGGGACCCACCATCAAGAAGGATAAAATGAAGCCTCTGGAAGCCTTTTTTTTTTTTTTTTTTCCTTTTTTGCCCCTGAAGTTAATCTTTCTTCCAGAGCTTGGGAAAGCTGAGATTTGTTTCTGTTGAAGCCATTGTGCTTGGCTTTAGCAAAATGCTGGAGTAAAATGCTGGATGCCACCTTTTGCTTTCCCGTTTGTAGATCTGCTACTACTGCACTGTCAGGAAGCTGGTTGCTGTGATTGCAGCCTTGGGCTTGGAAAGCACCAGCCCACCCAATCTGCAAACAGCCCAGTCCTTGTGCTGTCTGCTACTCAGGCTCTGCACAGCAGCCGTGGTGGCCAAGGGCATGATGGTGAGGGTCTGCTGGCCACCAAAACCAGCTGTCTGGACAGGCTGACGCACTCAGAGGTAATTGCATGGTCTGCACTGGGACACAATACACCCTGAGCCTTCGGATTAATGTGCTATGGTTTGTTTAGCCCCAGCTGCTTTTCAAGGTAACCTTTCGTCAGGTGAGGTACATTTTGAGACAACGTTCCATCAGATGGAGCTGAGAGAGAGGGAGTGGGTGTCAGAATGTCAGAAGCTGCTTGACCAATGGGAGATTTTTGTTGGATTTTTGCTTATTTTGCTGTTTGGAGGAAAACTGTTGCGTCCACCTGCTGGAGGACTGGATCGGCGCTCCACAAAGATGTCTTTTGGGAGAACCCAGGACAAATGGGAGCTTTGGTAGGGAAAGGAACTGGCATCCCAAGTGCTACTTTCCTTGTTGGTGTGAATTGGGGCTCAACCCTCTAGTTTGCAGTAGGGCAGCTACAAAAATATGTCTGGTAGCCAACTTCTAATGTGCAACCAGAGATGTTCATATTATTATGTTAAGGGAAAGCTGTGATTCTTTCTGCAAAGAAAAGAGCTGTTAAAAAGAAAACAAACCACAGAAAACAATGAAAGATAAGACACATGCTGACTGACTCTGCAAGGAGAGCTTGAGAAATTCTTATGAGGCAAAATAAAAAGACATAGGCTGGAGGCTGTGATTGTTATCCTAGTTCAATGCTGTTGAGCTGCAGCGCCTCAGCATCAGCCGGGCAGTCTGCTTGGGTGGTTGCTCTTTTCTCCCTCACTTCTCCCCAGGAGTGGCACGTATGTATTAACGGGGTAAATTTGCTTTGCAAATCTACCTTTGTATCTTTAGATTAGCTTTATTTGCTCAAGGATTTTGGAGGTAATGTGGGGGAATATTCATGCTTCTATTAGTTAAAATTTCTGCTTCTCTTTTAGCATCATACCAGCACATCATTCAACGTAAGCACCTAAAGTCAGTATTTTGGGGATTAGAGATGCACTTTTTTTCTTTGCTTTTAAATAGTTTCTCTTGAAGTTACCAACTCCATCGTGGGTAAGTCTCTGCTGCGCTCACTGCTGTGAGTACAGCTCAGGTTGGCCATTGGCTCCTGCTTTTGCTAGGAGTGCTGCTTAGCAGCACAGATGAAAAACTGCTGAGCCCGGTACATAAAGTCAAGTCATCCAAAGACACATGTAAACATTAACTCTCAGCACCACCTGTGTAGGTGTGCTTTTGCTGTCCAGTGCTCTCTGCTCTGCTAGCACTGCTGATAACACACCCTTCGTCTTCGTGCAAGCACCTCTCAGACGTGCATCCTTCTGCTCTGAACCCGACGGCAAGATAGGAGTGCAGTACGTGGTCTTCTGGCTGTGAAGGCTAAACAGTAATGTCTTGCTGCTTGTTATTCTGAGTGAACTGGCATTAATTTGGGGGGAGATGTGAGAAACAGAATCTGATCACCTATGCTGTCAAAGCTGGAGAGGGGTAAGCAAAAGGTCCTGGATCTTGTTATTTAGTTGCCTGGCTGTGCCAAAGGAGCCTTGTGATGCTCACCCACCAGCCCATTTTGTCCCCAGCACCAGCAGAATTTATCATAGGCTTCTTTATTTAGAGCAGAGAGAAATTCCTTTCAGTAGGAATTATTGCCTCAGACCAGCCCTGCCCCACATCTGCTGCATGTCCAAATTACCCAGGACAGCCTAACAACCTCAGCACGTTCCATCTTATAAAACAGGGGATTTTCAGTCAAAGATCACGGACAGATTCAGAGAAGAGTCACAGGGTCTTCAAAGCATAGGAGGAGGGGAAGAGAACCATTCATAGCAAAGTAAAATACACTGAAGTTGTACAAAATCATGAGTTCTGATCTCAAAACTGTCTTTGGCTACCTGGCAAAATAAGCTTCAGCTTTTTCACCAGCAACACTTCCTGGACATAGGCTAGAGATAGTAGGGCAGAAGAACAGGAGATGAAAAGGAGTGGGCTATTGTCATAGAGGTGATACTGGACAGCACGAAAATCTTCTTGGTATGCTAAGGTGAGGCCAAGAGGGTGTCTCCTTGCCCTTCCTCAAGCTGCAAAGCAGCAGAGCTTTGCTTGCTCTAGCACCAGGCTGGCTGCCCAACATCCCGGCAGCCATGGTGGTAGGGAAATGGAAGAGCCGCAAGAGAAGAGCATTAAGCCAAAATGTGCTGCCTGCATGGCCCAGACCTCAGCGATTACCCAGAGTTTGGGAGCAACAGAGAACTAAACAAGGTAAGCAAAATAGCTTTGTCTGACTCTCTGCTGGGGTTCCAAGAAGCCCAGAAGTATTTTCTGATGTCTGTCTTTGCCCTCACAGGCTCTGAAACTGGAGAGGGGCTGCTCTGCTCTGCTGCAGGACTCGCTGCAGTTCACAGACGCACAACTGCATGTGATCAGTGTAGGCATCCATCCACCAGAAAGCATTAGCAGCATGCTCAGAAATTGCATTGAGGTAGGCAACCACCAACTCCAGCAATGTGGCGTCTGCAGGAATTTGTTACTCTTTTATTAAAATAAAAAAAAGTGGGGAAATTTTTTTACAATTCTCATTTGTTAAAAATGTGCAAGCACCTCATTAACTCCGATGGTATGATATTTTTGGCTAGCTGCATTGCTAAGCATGTGTTAAGCTCTGATGAAGTGCAAGAAATTACCTTTGTAACAGCAGTGTCTTCTGAATGCAGTTATCGCCTCCCCAGTGCTGATAAGGTGCGAAAAATGATCTTCCCATCTACAGTTGTGTCAACTGAATGCAATTAGCACCTCTACATGTGTTTAAAATCATGACCGCAGGTTATACGTTTCAGCAGCCTGCAATACATTAGCACTTAATCCCGTCTTTGTGAATCAAGGGGAAAAATCGCTGCAAAACCAGTGCAATGAATACAATTAAGTGCCATTAACATTCCATTAACTATTTTTAATGAAGTAAATCCAATGCCAGATTGGTGAACAACGGACTAGGGACTTTTTGTAGCTCCCGGACAGTAGTTGCTTGCTGTATAGACATGTGTCAGAGGAAGATCTCTTTACTCCTGCTAGACCTTGTTTAAACAGCTCTGTTAAGCTGCAGTGGCAAAGCCAGACTTTTCCCTTCGTTCTTAGGGTACAGGCACCACGGGATGCTGCAGAAAGTGCACGATGTTCCTCCTAAAAATGCTGCCTTCTCTGAAGGGAGAAAAGAGAAAGAAAGAGAGAGAAAAAAAAAGCACAGTAAGTATTTTTTCCTTTGGTGCAAGTAGCCAAGTTCCAGTGTATTGATCATTTATTATATCCCTCTCAGGCTATTAATCTCTTCTCTAACTGGACTGAAAGAGATCCTGTCTATGTCTCTCTGTGGACATCTCCCCATGTCCAAATAATTATTGTCAGCAGTCTCCAAACTCCCCCTTTTCCTGCTGTTTTCCTTCCAAGTTCGACTGACTAAAACTTACCAGACAGAGGATTAGTGTGATTTACACAAGAGCTTCAGTAATTTTTTTCACGCAAACATGGTGTGAATACAGAATGGTCATCTTCAGACATCAAATACTTACACTTTTCTTATGAATATCTGAAAGCTGTAAATAAGAAGGTAATGCAGACACACACCTCAATGGGATTGAAAAATACTTTCACCCCAAAACACCTTTACAATATATATTGAACAAATTATGAGCCCAAGCCATTTTCTGTGCTGGGACTCATATGGCCCTCTTTGCACAAAGCCATACTTTTCAAGAAGTTTTGCTGAAACAAACCCCACAAGAGCGAGCATCCCTGTGCTGGGCCTTGGGATGGAAGCTGGACATGACAGCAGCAACTTCTATATCTCACCTCTATTTATTTTTTAAAAGCTAGCTATTGATTTTTTCACTTTCAAGAGGGATCTGCCATAGCTGTGACTTTATTTTATTTTCTTTTTATTTCCACTTTTTTCACTAAATTTTTAATTGAAAGGGACAGATCTCCATCTGGGACAACTGACAGCAGATGTACAGGGGTTCTACTGCTGCTGGCAGCAGCCCCTTGACAGGACAAGGAGACCACATCTTCTTAGGGCAGAAGGAAACACCATGCTCAACTTGTTTCACTCCCTACATAACACGGGACATAAAGCTTTACTCATTGATTCCTGCACAGAGCCAAATAACTTGTGGCTGAACTAGGGCATATCTTTGAGAGAGACACACACTCAATCTTGCTGTAATTTATTCCTGACCATCCTTTATTTTCTCTGTATTTCCACAACACACGGCACTCGGTACAGGAATAACTGCTCTGAGAAAGATTAACATCTGCAGAGAGCTGTCTGAGAGTGATATTGTCCTGGTTCTGAACCTAAATCCAAACCCTATCCCTGTTAATAGAAATATCTACTGCGAATTTAGATCTTCATGTTTTTTTCTTCTCAATGAACCAAAGATTGCTGCTGCAAGTTGGGGTGGGGAGGGGTCCTTCCTTTCCCCTGTCTCCCCTGAGCATATGAGATTAGGTTATCATACAAGATGAATGTCCATCGAAAAAGTCCTCACCCCTGAGAAGCCTCCGAGGCAGCTGGGATGTGAATGACTGCTAAGTGTCTGGGAAGCTGCTGTTGCCTTTCGCCTTGGCACAGCAGCACAAAGTGACCTTCTCCTTTAGGTTCTTCTGAAAACTGCCCCACAAAATTCCTTGTGCCAGCTGCAAATATTGCATTTTCACAAAGCCGTAGGCATGCATATTCAGCCTGAGTTAAAGCAGAGTTAAACTTCTTTTTAGTGGTTGCTGTGTTTTCAGATTTGGTATGAAAGGAACATCAATAATGCATATTGGTTAGTTGTTGCTAAGTGATGTTTATACTAGTCAGGGACTTTTTTCAGCTTCCCATAGAAGCTGAGAAGGAGCATAGAAAGAACAATACAATGGCCAGTGGAATATTCCATACCATAGACGTCATGCTCAGTATATAAATGGGGGTTGGCCAGGGGCGTGAGGCATCCATGATCCCTGCTCATTGGGCAACCAGTTCACCAGGTGGTGAAAGTGACTTATGTTTTGGATATTCTTTTATCATTATTATTATTATTATTATCATTATTGTTGTTGTTATTTTCCTTTTCCAATTTTGTTCTATTAAACTCTCTTTATCTCAACCCATAAATTTGGGCTTTTTTCCCTTTCCCTTCCTTTTCTACCCTTTCTCCCTGCCCTTCTGACGGGGGGAAGGGGGAGATGAGCGAGAGGCTGTGTGGTTCTAGTTGCTGGCTGGGGTTAAACCATGACAGTGGATTTGGGGCCATGTGCCCAGCAGGGGTGAGGCCGTGCTGCAGCAGCCTCTCGCCTGGAGCTGGACCGTTCTGCAGTCCCACTTGGATGCAGCCGGGAGGATGCGGCACTGACAGCCATCCATTCTGTAAATTAAATTTCACTTCCCTCGGTCATCCTCGGCTCGCGGCCCTGCTCACTTACTGAAGGATTGCTGATCACACAGATTATTATGGGCTGAGTCCAAAACCTCTGAGATCAGCAAGAAAGGCTTCAGCAGCCCAGGGAGACAGGAGCTAGGTGGTCCTGGAGTGGGTTTCAGCTCACACGTTATCTCCAGCTGTGAGCATGAGGGGTGGGATGGAACTGCTGCTGGTGGGCCGCAGGTCAGCATGTAAACCATTGGATGTTTTGGGATGCAGGAGCTGACCCTGGCTCCCCCGCTGCTGTGAGCGGGACAGGACAGGCAGTATTTCCCCAGAGTCTGCCTGGCTTCCCTTTTTCTCCATCCCAGCCCTAAACCTGTCAACAAGGACTGAACTAATGGACTGAAGAGCCCAAACAGTCTTTTTGAAAGCAGTGAGAGGGTACTGAAATCAGCCACAGGGTTAAGTGTCTCTCCCTGAACAAGGGTGCAAATCCCTGTTACAATATCCTACCTCTGTGGGCTGAAGTTCCTGCATCTGGGAAGGGGAGAGGAAAAGGGGAGCAGTTAACCAGAGCTGGGAGAGCACTGCTGTGTTGGCAGGGTCTGAGGGGACCTTCTGGCCTCAGAAGCAGAAACTCCCAAAAAACAAAAGCATGATCCTTGCTTGTGACTCCTGCTGGGTTTTCCAATGATACCCTGGGGGAAAACCGTCTGTTTAGGTTATTGCACAACACAGATATTTATAAATTTTTATCTGTTTAAACAGAGGAATATGCTTTTTCCAGATGAGGTCTCTGAAAAAAACAGCAGTATGTCGCCTGACCCAGACCTTTAGCTGGAACTGTCTTGGCAATTTAATGAAATTAAATGGATGGGCTATGGGGAGTTCATTAGGGAGTAATCCAAAGGCTAAAGCTCTGTGAGCTAGTTCAGCTCTCAAACACTTATTTGCGTTTGCCGTATTCAGTAAAGCGAAACCCCTTAATGGGTGCTGGCAGTATTTATAACATGCTCTCCTCTGACCTGGAGATGGTAATACATGTATTGGGGTGACTTCATGTTTCTACATGAGATTTCAATAAAACAAAGCACCTCCAGGATGGCCATGGGGTCCCCTGCGTTTCACTGGGCAGGCTTCAGTGGAAGCTGCTGCTCGACGTCTCAAACCTCTTGCTTCTGGCAAAGCAACTGAGGGAATCTCATTTCTTTCCAAAAAAGCTTTCAGAGGTGGCTGCTGCTGAACCTGCGAGGGACTCTGGCTTTCTTGTCATGCTGGGCCACGGATGGGATTATGAGCTGGTTTATTTCATGCCATTTGTCCAAGGGGAGGGAATAAGGATGTAAAGCGCCTCTAGGATTTTGGTGGGTTGTAAAAAAGATGCTGAATTGCTGCTTATTTCCTTTGAGTGGGGATTTAGAGGAGTGAGAAGGGTAAGGCTCTTCCTCCTGCTGCGCAAGGGAGTTCTGCATAAAAGTTTCTGCGTTTCTGGAAACTCAGAAACCAAGTGAACGTGTTTAAGTTTCACACTCTTTAATTCGCCAGGTATAAACAAGATTTACAAATAAGTGAGCTGTGGCACCACTAAAGGTTTAGCAGGGAGTTCACTAAAGGCTGCTTGAGATAGTCAAAGCAACATCCTGACTCCAATACACTTGAATTTATTCTTTAAGGTAGCATGTAAAGACCAACCAAACTCTGTGCTGGCCATTAGGGTTGTCCACCATGAAAGCCCTTAGGGAAGGCTCTGTATGCCACAGCCTAGAAGCAGCACTCAGTTTTTAAAAAAGTGATTAAAACTTCTTGGTGTGAATTTGGTAGAAATCCAGTGCAATCACATGGTCAGCCCTTGGGCTGGAGTTGAAGGTCTGTGGGTTAGATCCGCACAGGAAAAGTTCCCTGACCTGAGCTAAAGCTGGTGACATCCTAGGAGGAAATGGGGTTTTCTGTAATTTAAATCCATCTCGTGGAAATATTCTTGCTGGGCTTTAGTGTAGCTGCTGCACAAGTTCTTCTAAAAGTAAATAATACCATCTGTTAGGTGCTTCTTGCAAAGAAATTGAATAT
The DNA here is from genome assembly GCA_013398815.1 of Ibidorhyncha struthersii. Taxonomy (NCBI): domain Eukaryota; kingdom Metazoa; phylum Chordata; class Aves; order Charadriiformes; family Charadriidae; genus Ibidorhyncha; species Ibidorhyncha struthersii. Next base: position 189,600 of record VZSZ01004508.1, on the reverse strand, counting down.
TGAAAGGTATGAATATTACAGAGGTAAACACATCAATCTGAGTAATAGATATCCCAAATATTGTCAGATCTGCAGTGGCTTCAGCAGTGCAGTTTTTGTTCTGGTGTGTGCAAAATGCCCCAAGAATGAAGTGGATTTTGAAAGGATAGCCACTGCCAAACATGCAGGGGACCTACGTTTTTTTACTGGGGGTGCCTGAACCTGTCTCGATTTGTATGATGGCACTGCATCCCCAAAAGAGTTTGCGCTAAATTAGGCATTGCCAAACGCAACTTCCATCTTAAGTTTACAGTGTGGAAAATGGCTGGAGATTTTATCCAGAGGTAGGATATGAAAGGTTTTGTGGCAGCTACAGGAGATTTCAAGTCCTGCTGAAACCCATGTAGCAATCCCATCTTCTCTTCTATGAGCTCGGGCCAGTTGCTAACCTTCGCAGGCACCTCTTCTTCTCCTTCCAGGCTTTTGCTAGCCTGGCTCAATGAGGTACAGGGACTGACAAAGAGCCAGAATTAGCCACAGCTCTAAAAATCTCCAGTCTCCACGTGGTGTTGGGAAGAGTGGTCATATGCCCCTTTGCACAGGTGCTGTACAAGCGTAGGCTTCCATGCTACAGCAATGAGGGCTGTGTTTTTTATTCCTAAACCCTTATTTCCATATAAGACAGAATTGCGGCAATCCCATCCAAGTGGTCTTTCTGCCCTTGCTATGCCTATCCAAGGCAGCCCTGCACTCAAGGTCCGGACAAGACGGAGTCCATGCATGACCCAGCTCATGTCTCAAAGTGCTGCTGCAAGTCATGCGCATCCATGCTGTGGCCGTGGCACAGGAGGAGACCTGTGGGTGCTTGCTCACGCACTGGGACGAGTGGTTAGAGCAAACCATGAGCACCTCTCCCCAAGGCTGCTATTTTAGCAAGAGGCAAGCATGGGTCAGGTCTGTAGCTTCAGCGTTGTCCAGTGCGTTGTTTTGGTGGGCGCTGCAGGAAGGCTGTAGTAAATGTCACTAGAGGCTTGGGGTGCTCCCAAGGAAATGGCCTGGAGCACTCGAGTTTGGGTTTGGATGGGAAAGGTGGTACATTCATTTCCTTGCGAGGGAAGCGGGGATGGGCAGGAGGGACAAAAGCGGCACAGCAACGACATCTTGTGATGCACAGCGACGGCTGCATGTGCTGGCAGCGAGAAGCGAGCGCTACGGGCTGGGAAGCCCCTTGTCCCCCTGCCCGGCTGGAGCACTCGGCAGTGTCCTCGCTGGGATGGCAGGGGCTGTGGGGCAGGGAGGGGGGAGCCAACAGACCGAGAGGGATGTTGTCCCCTGCATGTTGTGGTGAGCCAGAGCCAAAGCAGGATTTTGGCAACGGCAGAGCGGGGGTGGGAGTGAAAGGCTATGAAAGAAAGTCCGTCTTAGCACATCCTCTTTTATTTCTTTTAGTGTGGCATTTCTGCACTCTCTCAAGTGCTCTGTGGAAACCTGTGCTCCACCCATCTGCAGAAACCTGCTGAAATAGGTACACAAGTAAGATTTCATTTTCTTTTTTAAGAAGTGTGCAAGTGCAAATATTCTGTCTTACACCTGAGGATCACTGTGGCTGAAGACCCGCCTCTCAAGATGCAGGCTGGCATTTCATCACAAACAAGGGCAGTAGCACCCGTTGCTTCCCACTTCGATTGCAGCAAAGAGGAGCAGTGGCAAAAGTTACTCCAGACTTGCACCCTGGGACTCAAAATTCAATGTTTCTAGTGGAAAGGCAGCAGCAAAGGCTGAGGGCAGGTTGAGTTGGTGCCCCACCATTGCCCAGCTGCTGAATGAGCAGTCTCTTTAAAGTGCCAGCCCAACCCAGCAAGCGGACAATCCTTCTTAAGGCCCTTTAGCTGTGACCTGTGTTGAATTATGATCACTTTTATACTGAACTCAAGCAAGATCAGAAAGTTTTGGAACTGTGGTAGCTGAGTTTCTTTTTGAGACTTTGTCTTTCTTCACACTGGTGCTTCAGTGCAGATCTTGCAAGACGGAGGTCATGCTCTGAGATGGGTCAGAAATAAAGGAAAGCCTTTGCACGAAGCCCTGCAGTATCAAACTGCTGTGCTTAAGATAATGATAAGCAGAAACCAGCAGGCTGAGCTGCACACTCCTGTCCGACCTGTGTTGCATTATGTCTCGGGGTAGGATTTTTGGAGACACCTAAGGCACGTAGCGGCAGAAGTGCTACTGAAAGTCAATGAGACTGTTCAGAATAGCCTCAGGTGCTTTTGAAAGACTTGTCCTCTTGTTCGTTGCTTTAAAGACTTGTAAATTATAGTTAATTCCTATGGCTTAGGTGTATTAGCTGATAGAGCCCAGGATTACATTCCTGTCCTTAGGATCCCACTGCTGGGGCCTCCTCCTAGGCAGCCTGGATGGAAAGGTTGGCAGGGCTCAGGAGTAGCAACTCCTACCTTCAACTGCGTGAGAGACCCCTGAGTATTGCTCGGGTCCCAGTGCCCCGTTCCCCAGCCTGAAGTGACAGATATGCATACCGCAGCTGGGACAGTGCTCTTCCATCACAAGAACTCCAACTTATTCAATGCAAGCTGCTGGGGACAAAATAAAGCAGGTTGATCTTTGGTCATCCTCCAGGTCACCGCCAGCCAAGAAACCACGCTACTCACAGGGCACCTCTGCAAGGAAAACAAGAGCGGCTGTGGTTTTTCATGGTTTGTGATGCCAACTTCTCTTTTTCTTGTGGAAATGAAGGTCCCCATTGCACTCATACTGAAATTAATGCCAGCAAGGATTGTAAACTAGGCCACAGAGCCATCATGCCTTTACACATCTGTGAGAGTTTTCTCATTAACTTTGGTTTGGGGTTTTCTTAGGGAATATCAGTCCTTCCCATGTTCTTCACAAATAATAAGGAAGAAGTACCCCCCATAAATGAGACAAACCTGACAAGTTCCTCGCTAACCTGTTATTCACTTTGGAGAAACTTCTGAAATTGGCTGCAGGTGGTGAACTGGCTGCAGCTGGTGAACCAGCTGCAAGGTTTTGTCTGCTTCATCACTGGGTTTTCCAACCCATTCTGATCAGAAACAGCTTGTTGCCTCCAGTGAGCCTGGCCAAGGCTGTTGGCTTCAGGCAGATTGAGTAATCAGGTCCTATAGGTCAGACATATAAAACATGGTCTGCAGGAAACAGTAGATGACTGAGGGTAGGAGGAGGGGGGTGATAATGGTCTTTTGCAGAAAAGCCTCTGGTTTTGTTCAGAAACCAGTGTCACAGCTCAAAAAATCATAGGCAAGGGTTGGTGTTTTCATCTGGATGCTTGTGCAGCACGTGGCTCTGGGGCCACGAGAGTCCTGAGTTTTTATTGTGCTGTTGGGCTTTGGTGCTGGGCTACATCAGAAAGGAGGCACAGTTGCCCTGCCCTCTGGGTCTGGTGGGAAAGTTCAGGTCTCAGAGGCAATTTGCAGTATTGTGATAACACGTCTCAATTCTGCTGAAACTTCACAGAAATCCTCAGAAAAACCTTAGCTGCCTAGCTAGCTCCACAGGCAGGTTCTAAATGAAGATCAAGGTTGTCCTGTCTGTGCATACTGCAGTAAAATATAAATTCCAAAATATATCTAGGTGGTCTGCTGCTCTAAGTCTTCTTCCTCTGGACTGGAAAAGGTGCATATAACTTAATTTGTAATATATTGGGGCGAGCTCAGAGTAAATGGCGCTGAGCAGAAGACAAGGCTGTGGCTGCAGACAGGGGCTGCTGTCTACACCTCTGGTTGTAGATCAACTCTTTGACATGACTGTTGGGTTTTGCTGGACTTTCCTAGCATGGTTGTCACGGCCCTGAAGGTGGCGTTGTGTAATGGAGCTGTCAGTCGCCATTGGCATCAGACCCTGGTTAGGAAAATTTTTGGAGGCTGCCTGACCCACTGCCTCAGCGGAAGCAGAGGGAGAGCAATGGCCATGGCTGCTCCCTCCTCTCTTGATTTTCAAAGAGGATGCTTACCCCAGAAGGTGAGCTGGATTAAATCATACCAGGGATGTGCAGTAGGGTTAGCCGTGTCACCTTCTCTTTCTTAATCCCTGCAGACAGAAAGCCCAGATGCTGATGAATCAGGAAATGGTGATTCATAGTGGAAATGGCTCTTGCACCAAGAAGCAGCCAATACTGTGTCTTCATGGTGCTCACAATGAAGACTAAAACCTTTTCATTGAAATTGGGAAGGACAGTTGCATTGTTCTTAGTCATCTCCAGTGCCTGTGTGGATGAGGGTGGATGTGGGTGGCGGGTGTGATTATTTTTTTTAATTACTTTTCTTTTTTTTTCATTATTTTTCTTTTTCTCTTGCGCCTACAGATTGAAGTGTCTGCACTGCTGTTGCTCGCAGCAGCTCAAGGGCTACCAGCTCCTCTGAACAGCGCTCAGAGGTCTACAAGTGCTCAGGCTTGCACTCAAGACTACAGGGGCAGCAGAAATAAATGAATGAAGACAGGAGGGCAACAAGTAAAGCTGTGAATCAGCCTCAGTGCACAGGGCGTTGTGGAACAAAGCAGGGCTCAGCTGACCCTAGCAGGCTTGTCAAGGAGATGCTTATCTGGGTGTAATGGAAAAAACCTGCGGAGTGAAGTGCTCGTGAACTATTTTAAGGTTGTGGCATTGTTCATCTTACAAAGATAACTTAAGTGTGAAACCCCTTGTGGATTTTTAATCTCTTAAAATAGATCCTTAGGTGCTAGGTTTTCTGCTAATCAATGCACAAAACGGTGTTGTATTAACATATGATACGTCAGCTAATATAAAAGAGAGATTGTCCGTTAAGCTACAGTGTTTGTACAACATCTGGGTTCTATGATTTTTTTAAAAAAAGAGAAGCCATGTGTCCTTGTGAAACCACTTGGTCATTCCCTGGGAAGACCTGAAGTCTTTGGCTGATTTCTATCACATCTTATAGTTTCTCCGGGCCTCTCCTGCGCTCCCCACAGAGGGTCCCCAGGGAGGGACGGGCTCCTGGCTCAGGTTCGCTTTTTATTAGTTTCCAACAAATTCAGCAGCACACAAAACCAGAGAAGAGGAGACTTCAGTCATTTTTCTGCTCGTGGAACTCACTCCTCGTCTTGACTAGCGAACTATTTGTATAACTGTACGGGAGGAAAAACCCGCTCGAAACCTCTCTGTGCTGATTGCCGTCTATAAAAAGATCTTGACAACCTCTCCTGTGAAAAGCTCTCACACCTCCACTCTGCAGCATGCCTTTGATGCTTTAGCAAGTGGGTAGTCCTCAGGCTACTGAAGAGCCTTTCCTTCATCTTCCGTGCTGCTCAGCTCCTGCCCATCCGCCCACGCGTGTCCCTCCTGCAGTAGAGGTGGACCCCCTAGATACATTTGGACCCCTCACCTTCAGCGGTGCAGGAGTGAGGAGGTACTTGGAGGGGCCCTGATTTTGCTTGGGTACCACAAGTTTGTCAGCTGCAGTGACTATATCCTGCAGATCATCAGATTTCTGGGGGAGGGAAAAAGATATTTAGCAGTGAAACTAAGCTTGGGCCAGATTCTCCATCCTTCTCTAGGCAGGGGTTCAAGAGCAACCCTTTCTCTGTTCCTCAGCTCCTGTTTCATATTTGACTGATATAAAGGAAGCGTCATCCATTGGTGTAATGGGATCACAGAAAAACAACGAGGCATGAAATTATTTTCTTTCTTTCCCAGATAAATCCCTTGTTGTAAATTAAGTAGTTTACGCATTTAACTACAGGTGAATCCCCAATGCCTGCATAAGTCTACTGCTAATAAGGACAGAGATTGTCCAGGACAAACTTTCAGACCTCTTGGGTCTTTCTTGCTAATGACTAAGTAATAATCTCCACAAGTTATATTATCACCGAGATAATGGGGAAGCTGGGGAAGGAGCACAGCATCAGCTGCTCTCAGTGTGTGGGATCTGGATGGGGTGATATCCCCATGCTTTAAGTATTATCCAGTTCTCCATGCACAAAAGGAAGTTTTCATTGAAAATAAACTTGGGATTAACATTGGATCAAGTTGCCCATGCAGGCAAACCTTGGAGCAGGTAAGAGACAGCTTTCCCAAGGCCGGCAGGAGCATCCGCTGGCTGGGCTCTGCCCAGGGCAGGGTGTCCTTCAACAGGCTGCACTAAGCGACCCTGCATGGTGAGCTTTGCATTCATTAACCTCCCTGGTGAAATCTGAAACTACATGCACACCATAGCAAATGCAATCAAGTGTAACTAAGCCAACAGAAAGACAGTACTCATCCTATTTTTCACTGAATTGTCTTTCAAAATGAGTTGGAAATGCTGTTTTTTTTACACAGTGGATATAAATTATTTTTCAAAGGGCCTGAAGCACTGTGAGAGTTTTATCCCCATGGTTTGGGGATCAAGCCCTGAGAAGGCTTGATTTTGTGATAGGAAGAGTTAGCGATGGGAAACTTATTAACAAGAAGAGCAAGAGTGGAGCCCCTCAGGCTGCTGAGTGCAAAGTTGTGTAGTGTCAGCTGCAGGAGCCACTGATGTTTCTGACTGGTCAAGTATTAATGGGGTCCTAACAAAGATAACAGAAAAATGACTGCTAGCAGCAGGCTGTCATGGAAGTAGCAGGTTCATATTTTATTTCTGCAGCCAGAGCTCTTCTGGTCTCCCTGTGGCTTGAATTGGCTGTCCCAGCGATGCAGAAACACTGCTGAGGGTAACGCTTTCCACCACAACGAAACAGGGCCTTAACCACTGGAAACTAGATTTAGGGCTGATGTTATGTATTCTCTTAAAGCCATGTGGGGGCCTCACGCTGGTAATTAAAGATAAGTCATTGAGGCACAAGTGCATATGAACTTCACAGTGTCATCACCTGGTGCTGAAACCTCCTTCCTCCCCAGCCTAAATTCAGAAGCTGTTGTTAGTAATATGGCAAAGAAACCTTTCCAACACAACACCTACGTGTGTCCGCAGAGCTGGGGAAAGCTTTTTCTTGATGTCCACATAATGTGCAGGCTTAGGGCTCCTGTGCCCTGGTGGGAAGCCTGTGGTTGTATGGGTTCCCACAATAGGGGAGGAAAAGACTAAATACAATATTTCCACGACTTGTATCTGCTTCTGGGGACAAGAGGTTGTCTGACACCCACCAAGCTCTAGCTGATGCTTCCCAAATGTGTGCAGCCTGGCACCACTCACAGCTCATGGGAACTGGTTTTGGGGAGCGGCTTCCCTCCCCTCCCCTGTCCCTGTCCCCAAGCTGCCATGTGTGCTTGGACCTCTACTTCTGGCTCTCCTTAGCAATTCACTTGCATTAAGATTATATTTGTTCAGGTTCTTAGAGAGTGTTGGTCAAAATTGGTGTTATAAACCTCTGGCTTATAAACTTCTTGTCTTTTGGTTTGGCTGGGCTGTAAGGGTGTCTCCGTGCAGCAGATATTTGAACTAAAATGTTTCCAAAATCCCTTCAGCAGCTCTTATGTTATCAAGGCTACAGACAAGGTTGGACACGTAAGAGGTGTTGCGCAGGTGTAGGTTTTGGTGTGTTTAAGGCTGCTTATCCTCCCTGTGGGAAGGGAAGTTCACGCAGACATGGACCCCGTGTTTGGCAATGACCTCTGCAGGATTTGTAAAGGTGAGGAAAGCCCTGACATCCCATAAGATCTTGTCTCTTTTGTACATTTGTCAGGGCACAGTCTTAGGAGGTCTTTAGTTGCTTAATGCGGAAGAGCTGCTGAAAGTTCAGCTCTGGGTTTCAGCGGGTTTCTTGTCTTCAAGTTGATTCAACAAAGGGATTTTGTTTGCTGTTGCTGTGGGTGAGGTGTGCTTCACAGCAGTGTGAACCTCCGTCGTGCATCCTGCCGAATCCTGCTGCCCCACACATGACATCCAGCCTTAGGTTAGTGTAACTAAACCAGACTCCTGGCCTTTCCCACACGTTGAGCAAAGCCGTTCTGCACTCCAAGCACCAAGCCAGGTAGAAATCCTCCTTTCCGTCGGTACACAAATTACATACATTTTTGATCTTGCAACAGTTTCAAAGAGCGGGAGATAAAAATGCTGCCTCACTTTACAGGAGAGCAAAAGGGACAAGGGGCACAAAAGGACTGTCAAATTTAGGAACTGAGTCTAAATCTGCTGAATGTTCTTCAGTCTTAACAGCATGTCCTGCTTCTGAGAGATTATATCAATGGACATGCAACTTCGAAAATTATTTACAAAGCTATTGTCAACATGACTGTTCAAGCAAATAAGTGGTGAGCCTATTGCTTAATCCTGTTTTCAGAAGCACTAATATAATATCAGAAAGCATCAGCTTCATAAAAGCATCAGCTTCATAAAAGCATCAGCTTGAAATGTGATATTAGTTTTTCTATGTCGTGCCATTACCCTTCCTTTTTGGAAGCAAAAAGTTTAAATACCAAGGAGAAGCAATAAGTTAAGACTCATATTCTGGTTTAGAGGAATAAGGCTGACCCAAACCTTTGTCAGAGTTAGAACTTAATGCTGATATTAACCTTTCTCCCCTTTACTGACATGGATGCTGCTATAACAACCTCATCTGCAGCTGAAATGCCCTCCAAGAGTATCACGCTCACAAGAAATAGGATGCTGAAATCACAGTCTTCTCAGGGGTCACCCACTCCACTAAGGCAAAGTCAGTCAGATCAAACATCTACCAGAAATGGATCTGATGAAGGTTCCTCACCATCCCCAGCCACCCGGTGTTTCTCACTTCCCATCGTCAGAAATCTCCTTCTTAATGTAAGCTTAAACCTCTCAAGCTTAAACCAGTCGTGGGCACCTTGAAGAAATCATTTCCTTCCTGTCAATAGCAGTCACGGAAGGACTTTTATACTGTTTCCTTTTCTTCAGACCTGATCTTACACCCTCCTCCTGTTTTCCGGATGTCTGCTCTTGCCTGTGCTCTTCTGCAGTCTATGTCTTTGCCTTAAAGTCAATGCAGTGCTGATCCAAGGACTGCTTTGTTTCTTACTGATGATATTTAAGCTGCAATAATCCTGCAAGGGCTTTTTCTACCTGATATCAAAGACAAACTGTTCGAATTCTGATCCCGTTGTAAGGACCAGCCTACCTCCTTCACAAAAGCCGGAGTCAGCATGAGAGATTTAAGTTAAGCAGCATTTTTCCTGTTACCTAAGACATTTTTGCTTTGGACTGGGAGTAGAATTAGTTCCACAGTTACCACTAAAATAATTTAATGTTTCAGCCTATGTTAGCAAAAAATGTCTGATTAGTCCCCTGAAAACTCCCAAGTGCCGGTAACTCGTGGTCATAGCTGACAGCAGATTAGGATCCAGCTGCATAACAAACTCCGGTGGAAATCCTGCCCCATTGCCTCTGACTGCTTTCAGATCGTTCCCCGCATCTCCAATTTAATGTGATCTAACTATAGCTCACTGGCAAATGACAATTCATAGTTAGGCAATTTTCAAAGTCTAATTGCTCCAGAGTTTTCTCTGTACTTCAGAATTTCTTAATTGTATTAGCCAAGGTGAGGATAATTGCTGCTTTCATATCCTTGAAACTTCTAACACAAAAGCGGCTTATGCAAGAATCTGCTCATTCTCTCCAATAAATGATCTCTCTGTTATTAAGGAGTGTGCATTGGGGGACTGCTGGGAAGCATTCCACTGCACCATTATGTACTTGAACAAAACCTGAAACTTGCAGATACAAGACTAAATTATAGTCTGGGACAATCATCAGAACACGCTGCTTTTTTTTTTTTTCCTGGAGGTTGCTCTTTCAGAAGAAGAATAAGCCCCGGTATTTTGCATTTTGGGGATCTTCTGGGTGGGGAAAATCTGCTATTTATAGGTCACTGGTGCTCTGACATTGCTCCTGGTCACAGATACCGATGTCGTCCTGTTTAAAACTACTAGTCTGTGTCAGTCAGGGGCCTTATTTTTTGCTTTATTCATGAAATCCTCAAGCAGGGACCACTTCTTCCCCTGGTTTGTATAGCTTCAGGATCTTGAGCCATATGCAGGGCTTCTAGACGTCTGGGTGTTGTAGCTGTGCGCTTGTGCATAAAGTGCAATAAAGCCATTCTAGCAGAGAATTAGACATAATGTTCTTCCTTAAGCTCCAGCAATTAAACGTAAACATATGCATGCACAATAAAATGCCATGTATCACTTCTGAGGCTACAACTACCATTAAAAGAAAAAAAAAAGAGGATGAACCATGTATTTTCTAACAATCCAATTTGATAGACTGAATGTGGGAAGGAGGCATTCAGTGAGTCGAACACTTAATCCAAGAAGCAAGTTCTACACATATTGCTGATAAAGTAGACAAATTTCACAGCCCATTCTGGGGAAAATATTACATTTCATGGTGCTTTACAGATGACGAGAAATCCTATTTTCATGTGGTTTTGGATGCAGGATAAGAAATAAAACGGGCATCTCTTAGGGATAATGGCAAGTGTTACAGAGGTTTTACACAGGGTCCTCAGAAAAAGTAATCTTATTATAGTTACAGGACTAATTTCTCTTGCACCACATGAAATAATGCTCAGATATAGTCTAAGTATTTCTTTCAATTGCTAGACAAACTCAGGGTGTATCTAAGATGGACACTCTAATGGTGAGTGTTTGAAGGACTGCAAGAACATCGAACTTTTCTGGTAAGCTGCTTCCTCACTCCAGGGCTTTAAATCAAGGTGGGCTATGCCATCATTCTGAGGCAGCTGAGCTATAATTTAGGAGCTTTTACCAGTTACCGTGACCAGCTGAAGTACAATGGTATGAGCTTTGCAGAGGTTTAAATGGTTGCTTTTTAAAATCAGATACCAGTGCTCTGACTGTGGAGCTACGCAGACACAGCAGACCAGAATGTGCTACCTGCTGTATTCCCTGTCCATCCAGGCGTGAAGTGGATCCACACCCATTGGTACCCACCTTGACAGCCATACCTTTTGTGTCACACATATTTGTTAGACATGCTTTTAAATCCTCCGTCTGTGTTCTGTCTCTCCAGAACTAGGTAGATCTCAAAGTAGCTCTGAAACTTTTGGTAGCAATGTAAAATTTGTCCAGATCAGGACCCGGCTCACCCAGACTGAACCTTGCTCCACAAATACCTCAGTGTGTTTTCGCGCACTGTCTTGCCTGATCATTTTTGCTTTTAAAAGCACCTGGTTTCTGTGCAATAGGTACCTGGTTTCTTTGGAAAGAAGGATAGGCTCTGTACCAGAGTCCTCCTAGGGACACCCTGACCTCTGGTCACCAGGTGCTTTACTAACATTGTGCTCCAGGGAGGCTTTGCACTTTACTTCTCATGCATTAACCCATATAATTGCAAACCTCCTGGCATCATGGAGTACCCTGAGAGGAGCTACTCATGGCATTTGGAGAAACTCCAACTCTCCTGGGAGTTACTGCCATGTAATGACCCAATGGAGGAGCTCTGCACCTGAGTGACAGATGTTTGCAGAGGCCACAGCAAGCATTTTCACTAACCTTCCTAGTGCTTTTTGACCACCAAGTGATGTCAAGAGAGAAACTCTCCTCCAAGTGTGGCACGCTTTGGATGAGAGGATAAACGTGGACCCAACCCAGCCATACCCCGTTTCCTTGTAATAAATCAGGTACTGCTGAACTCCTAAATTAGTCTCTTTTCATTAGCTGTAGTACTTACAGAAATGAAAAAATGTTTTGAGGCATGAATCCTAACAGTGTGACAAAGAAAGACCCTATCAGATGAACTAGATAGCTCTATCTGCCATGGATCCAGAAGAGTATGGTTTCCCACAGGTTCATCCTGCACCTTGGCATGCTCCAAAGTCAAACCAGAAGCCGTTGCTCTCCTGTGACTCAATATGAAACCAATAGTATGGAGTATTTGGTCTTGGAAACTTAATGCTGACTTATTTGCTGAACTTCAGTAAGAACCATCACTTCTCCATGACAGTTAAGCACTGGGAGATGCTAAAATGGTCATAAGTGACCTTCTCTAGTGAAGGATGACAAATGATTAGCTTGTGGGGGCTGTGTCAGTTATCAAACACCCAGAATATTTGAGGGGAAAAATCGCCTCCAAACACAGATTAGTTTACTAAAAATAGCACCGGGAATGACTCTTATGTCAGATGGTGTGAAATGATGTAAAAACCAAAGCCTTTTTGAGAGCCTTTATTACAAGGGATGTATGGGATGCTGCTATAATAGTCATTTATATGGTTGCCTGCCAGCAGGTGCATATATTTGTTACCGGCAATGAATGTCCGTGCTCTTGGAGGGAAAAATGTTTGTCCTTAGATTCTGACAAGATAGGTTTCTAACAAGAAGAACTAAAGCTGCCCAGATGGGGTGGTGGGGTGTGGAAGGGAGCTGAAGGTGGCTCATCCCCAGCGTGTTGCAGTACTGGAGGAGTGGAGAAAGGGAAGGAGATGCCAAGAGGGTGCAGTGGCCCGAGGGAGCCCAGGATAGCAAAGGGTCAGTGCTTCCTCACTGCTCTGCTAGCACAACTGCTTATCTTATTCATCTATCACACCAGGAACATGTTTTCATTAAAGAACTTTTAAGAAGGGAGATCTTCCTAATATACTTTTTATAATCCCAAAGAACTAGAAAAACACCTTTGAAAATTAAAAGGAGACTTGAAACCACTTTCAGGCATGAAACTACTTGCTATTCAGGTGTGAAACTATACAGCCACTGTGATGAAGCATTTTTTGATTAATATTTTCAACTAAAAACTAGCTCAATGACCAGTGACAGGACAAGCCACCACAATGGGATTCCCG
>VZSZ01004508.1:154116-176347 GCA_013398815.1 Ibidorhyncha struthersii | reverse complement strand
GAAAGGAAAGGAAAGGAAAGGAAAGGAAAGGAAAGGAAAGGAAAGGAAAGGAAAGGAAAGGAAAGGAAAGGAAAGGAAAGGAAAGGAAAGGAAAGAGGGTTGGCACAAAGTAACAAAAAGCTGGCATGTGCTTTTTGCCATGGGAGCTGTTGCCATCACTATTTAACAGAAAACCTTAGGAACTGCTTTTGCTCTCAAGACATGAGAATTCTGTTCTTATAAACATGCTCAGGAATGTGTTTTAAGCTTTTTGTGTAAAGTGAAAGGGGCAACTGTGGGACAAACTGTAAACCTCATATCGGAAATCTTATTCCCATTTTCCAAGGGAGCTGAGAGCAAAGCAGGACCCGAGCAGATTTGTGGTTGAGTTTGGGTCCCAATGTGTGCTCAGGAGCAGAGGCTGGTAATATTTGTTGACATCAGTTGACTCAGTAACAATGCAGAAGGTTTATGGGAAACCCCCCTCGCCGTGCATGGTTCTAGCAAACAAAATGGATGGGTTAATTTTCCTGGGACTGAGACCCTAAATTTTCTGTGGTACTTCCCTGCAAATCTTGAGAAATTTCTCAGGTGCAGTTACCTACCAGAGAGGCACTCCTGGCTCCTCACCAAGGATGCCGAGAACTGCTTATGTGGTTTAAATAGGTTGCAGCTGCCTTCTCTTTCAGGTGTTCAGAAAAAAAACACATGCTCTCCTGCCAAGAGTGCTCCTCAGCCCTTTGCAGAACTGCTGAAGAGTTTCTTGAAGCCCAAAGCAGGGTTGACAGCCATTCCACTGAAACTTTTTATGCTGAAGAAGACAGGTTTGCAGCTAATCAACTCTGCTATTTTAGGGAATGACATTCTCAAGGTTTTCTTCTTTTTGCCTTCTCTTTTGAACAGCCTTTTTCTTGCTCGCCCAGAGGTACGTTCTCTGCCCCATTAAATCTCCTGGAGTGCCATTCTCCCCAGGGGGAGGCAAAGAGACCATGAAAGCCCCGCTGGTATGTGTCCCTGGCTTCAGGTGACTTTACATGGGCCTTACTGCCCTGCCATGCAATAACACATGTAGATGGTGCGCTTAGGGACATATTTTAGCGGTGGTCTTGGTAGTGTTAGTTTAACAGTTGGACTCGATGATCTCAAGGGTCTTTTCCAACCTAAATGATTCTGTGATTCTAAAATGATGGGAGTCCTTCTCCGGCAGAAGAGGAGGAAAGGACAAGACTCCTGACTGGGAGCTGGTTGCAGGTGAAAGCAGTTTGGAAATTACCTAATGGGAAAGGTCATGTGTGGATAAAAGGAGGTGGTTAGGTTGTTCATTTGTTCTTGGTTGTCTGTGTGGGTTTTAAGTTGGGTGGTGGGGTGTGGGGCTGGTGGGTTACCTTTTCTTGGCTGCGATCTCAGCTTTTCTGTTTCTTTGTATGTGATCCTCAAAGCTAAGAAGAGGTCCTTTCTGAAATGTGGGTCCTTCATCTTTTAAAACATTTCTGCCTTCCCACAGGGGCACCTCCAGCAAAGGAAGATGAGCTGATACCAATCTGCCTTTTTTTCAGCAGCCTGCTCAGGTGCAGCTACGGAAGAGGAAATATTTCCTTATGTGGTACAAGGTCTTTCTTATGCTATGGGGATACAGGTTTCTGTTCTGTTTCTTATCAGCCTCAAAGGCTGATAGAAATGGTGTGTTCTGGATTGATGCTGTTGGAGGAAGCAAGCCTGTATCAGGCCTTACAGGGGTACCAACAGGGGTGGGAGCTTGCAGATGAGAGCACCTTCAGTGCCTGTTTGTAATGCTGTGATCTGCAGTGCATTGTGATGCTTTATGGAAGTGTTTAGATAACTTAATGGGCCTCTTATGGCATCTGAGGAGACAAGATTTGACATTCCTTAGTCAGCGCTTTGACAAGGAGAACATATGTATTTAATTAATACTGCTCTACAGTAATGGGTATGAGGCTGTGGAAAGCTGAGCGGGGTTGAGAACAACGTTGCCCAAGTCTAGCAATGCAGAAAGAAATTATTAGTTTAACGGGGCATGAAATTATCCATTCTGTTTTCTTCAAAGTTAATTGTAGCTCACAATATAGTCTGCCATAGCTGACGAAACCCCATCAGGGTTTCCCACGCAAGAAACCCAAAAACATTTGCCTTCAGTGTAGGACACTGATGTGTAGCTCTGAGGACTGTTAGCAGGTTGTCTGCCCCAGATGCAAAAAGGGACCGAAGACTGTTCACTGGCAAAGCTCACCTGCTTATTCTTTTGTGAATTCCTTTTCCTTTTTATCCCCCTCTGTGGCAGGGTGCTTGGAGGACTGCCAAGTGTAAAGGGTTTTTATCAAATTTGTGAGTTTTCTGCAAGGGGCAATGGCCACAGGATGGGTTTGCTGCATGTGCCTTGCAGTAGCTGTGTGGTAAGTGGGAGGAAATGCTCCCTGCTCAGCCCAGGAGTTGCAGATCCAGATGGAGAATTCAGAAAATGCTGAATTATTAGAGGTGATGGATGATAGTCGGTAGTAAACTGATGAATGACAATAGTAAATACTCTAAAGAGCCATTTTTCATTCTTCCTGGGGAGGAAAGCTAGGTGGCTGTGTTCCTGGGCTGCTTTGGGCATACAGATGTGGGAATGAGACAATGATATTTCTCCAAATACTGAACAGACTTTTGCATCCTCATTTTGTCCCGTTCAAAGGGCTGAAAATTTGTCCAAACCCAGAACTGCTTCAGAGTAAAATTGTCTACGTCCAAGAAGTCTTAAAATGTAGCTCATTACATGAACAGTTGAAGGTCCCATAGTGGATGAGTGATAAAAGAGCGAGCAGAAATTCCCTCAGCTCACCCTATCTAATCAATAGCAAAATCACAGACCCTTGTAGTCAATTTGTGACTGAATATGAAGCCAAAACAACTTTCCAAACACTGGTCTCTTCCTCAGCCTTGAAAGCTGTCCCATTGCCACCCTATTTTTAAGTCCACACCAGCCACTCCGGACTCAGCATCCTTTACCTCTATGGTGTCAGAGGGGGGCTCTTCAGCAGAAATGTGTAACAACATGAGAATTTGTTCCTTTTGCTATCGTGCAGATGCAAAATTGGCTGCTCATCCAGTGTTAATTGGATGTAGCTATGTGGCAAGTGACCCTTTTCTGAAGCACTGCCATAAAGAGAGATGCTGTTGAATGTGATAGAATGGGGTAAAACATTTAAAATTAAAATATAAACATAAAACACTTGCAAATATGTAGTAGTTGGCTGAAATTACAGCTGTTAATGGCCTTATATGAAATGATTGAAAACCCATTGCTTAACCAGCCCGTTGAGTCTCACAGGAAGTATTCTGGCATTGAAATCGATGACATAACTGTCACTGATTTCCTGGGGACCAGGCAAGAACGCAAATACTTTCTGTCAGAAGACTTTAACTGAATTGTGAGCAACACTTTAAAAGGAGAGGAAAAAAAAAACCTGGGGCTGATCTACATATGTTTTTACACAAGCATAACTTGAGTTGCACAGAGCAACACTGATTTCCACCTGCCGGTGATATGGAGGGCTTACCAGCTTGTATTTCTTCTATGCCTTAGTGGTCTCCAAATGTCGTGGTTTAGGCCAAATCCCACTGGGGACGTGGGGGACCCCAGATGGGACCGACAGATGCTCCCCTCTACCCCTCTTTGAAGAGAGAGGCAGAGGAGGAAAAAGAGACTTATGAGTTTAGAAGGAACTAAACTACTTTAATGAAATATTAATAATAAAATAAAAAGAANGGCAGACGAACAGTCCTCCTCAGATGTCGGCCATTGAAGGAAGAGAGAGGGAGCGAGCCAGAGCCAGTGCTCTCAGCTTCCCAGCTTCCTTTCTTCCCAGCCTCCTGCTTCCCACTCCTTGCTTGCCCGCTGATCCCTCAGAGGGCTTTTTATACTGAGCATGATGCGGATGGGACGGAATACCCTGTTGGTCAGTTTTGGGTCACCTGTCCTGTCCGCTCCTCCCTGCAGGTGGGACCCCACTGTGTTTTTCTGCTTCCAACACTCCAATGTGGCAAATAACCAAGTTGGTTGGCCTTGACTGTTATAGCGATAAGTATAAGCAAGAGCCTCTCTGCATACCACGTCTGGACATCAGCCATAACATTGGTTTTATCACTCTGAGAGAGCGAACATTGTCTGCACAATATGCTGTTAATTTCAGCAGTTAGAAGAGGCCCAGCTAAGAAGCAAAGTTACTGAACAAAATTGGTCCTGTTTTACCTCAAACCAGGACACCAAACTAGGAGACCTTTTTATGAATGACATCTTTAGACAGTAGTGGGATGGCGAAGGGCTCTTGATCAACTTTGTCCAGGCCAAACTAGCCTGGCTATAAGGAAAACTTACGATGAGTGAGTAGCCTGCAGTACATGGATTAATTTTGCTCTGTCTGGTAGCAATGGCTGCAAAACCAAAGGTGCATGGCTGATGGCTTATTCATAAGACTTCAGACGTTTGGATGCTTTGTTTTAAAAAGTGAAAGACTGACACAGTCACAGTTTTTCCTCAGCAGCACTTTGTTCTGATCTTGCATTTCTTGATGTCGGTGGGAGTTGTGGCTGTAGCAAACCATGCGCTAGGTGCTGACAAGTGGCTCCTGACACAGTTTAAAAATAAACTCATGGATTGTTAAACTCTCGCAGTATCTGTCTGCTGAGTCTCCTTTCTCTCCTGGTAAGCTGACTTGACTTTTCAATGGAGACTGGATTTCACCAAAACAAATTGATATTTTGTCCTACGATAAGAAGTTATTTGATGATTGTATGATTTATTGCTTCCAGCCAATACAACAGTTGAAATGTCAATTTATATTATCTTTCCTTCCAACCTATATTAACAGGGACCCTTTGAGCCATTGTTAAAGCAGCAGAACAAAAGGTGGCCGGGAGAGATCTCTGGTAACTGCTGTGACAGTGGGGACATCAGGCTCTGAAAACCATGGTACAGCATGCTTTCCATCTATTTCTTTGGAGAAACAGCTTCATTGTGTTGAGAGCTTTTTACATCAAAAGCCATGCTCCGTGTTAAAAGGGGAAGCAATTACTATTTCCTTGCTTATGCCCTACTCTGCTGGTCTTGGGTCTGCCTGGCATACGTTTTCCACCCTGAAAAGCCCCTCTGAGTAATGGATGCAAATCTTCCTCAGTATGTGTTGGAATATAATATAGCCTGGAGTGATTAGATTTGCTTCAACTTGCTTGTAACACATCAATTCAAGGCGCAGATTCATGAGGCCGGAGGAACACTAATGAATTTTCAGCATTTGAGATGGGATGGATCATTAGATGTTCACTGATGGTTTCATTTTGGTTTTGGGTTTTTTTTTCTTACTCTTAGGAAGTAGACCAGAACATTGGATTTTTTTTATTTTTTTCCTTTTGGCCAGGCTTAGTTGAAAAATAAGCCATAAATGTAGCATTGTATTTGGCTGTTACCATTACCTGAGGTGCAACAGTCCTCAATATAGTCTTCTAGAGGGCAGCTTAACCTTAGATTTAATTTCAAATATGAGTATGTCTGTCCTTTCAGTAAAGTTTTACAATTTTCCGTGCTTGCTTGGAATCTGTACGACCTTTGCAACACTTCATTTATGAGTAGTGACATAACAAGATTAACATTGATCTTTCTGCAGCAAAGGTACTCCCCTACCTTTCCCCTGAGGCCCATAGGCTGCTGTTGAGTACAAGCACGGCATACTTGCAATTCCATATTGAGCTTAATGCCTAGGTAGCCTGGGGAAAAAAACCAAGGATTTACTTATTTTGTTATATCTACTTGATGGTGCACAATTTCTCATTCAATCAGCACATGCAAAGTGAGATAGAGCATACGCATACTGATGGGCAAAAGATAACACAAAATCTACCTTTAAAATTTGCAGGTGTTCTGCTTCTTTCAGTATTTTTTTGTTTGTTACTTATTATAGGTGCTCTGTTTTTTCTAACGTATGAGTACTCTGTTGTGGTTGTCCAGCATGGACCACCTTTGATGGTCAAAGACGGAGTTGAGAGGTCACTTTCCTTCAGCCCTGTGCTGGGGGCGTAGAGTGGGAACAAAAAGGATTTGGGGAGAGGAGCAGAAAGGTGATACATCAGACAGGACTACAGTCCACCTGGAAGGCAAGGAGATCTGGCAATTCCTGCAGTTATTGGCATCTCAGGAGGTTGCATGGCTTAATTTAAACAACATTTGTACTGAAGTCCAGCCCCAGTCAAGGCAATAGACTGCATGGCAATTTGCTCCAACCTTTATTTCAGAAATGGTCCTCTTCAAGGACTGGAAAACTCGATTTCAGGAGGATACAGTTTTAACTGGTGTAAGGCAGCCATGAATGCAGTGATCTGCAAGGAAGCTAGAATTAACTAGTAACCTCACTGTGAATGTACATCTGTAGCCAACAACTTCACTTTAATAAGATTTTTCAACTTTGGACTTAAAAAACATAATCCAAATATATGCAACCATCCCACTTTTGGGACCCCAGGTACTGTCTCTGATGCTGGCTAACAGCAACACACTTAGTGGAAAACGTGGCCATTAAAGTCTCCCTGGGGTGATAGCCATAAGGGAAAAGATCTTATTTAGGTCCACATCTCAGCTCTGTGTGGCTCGTGGTTGCTTGTGCTCCTGTTTTGTCTGTGAACGGAAGCTCACATCAGCTTCAAAATCCTGCCCGAACTTCCAGAAAGCTATGAGGCCATAGCTCCAGGCAGGCAGGCAGCAGGGCTAATGCAGTCCCTTCTCCTGTCTGTCACCCCTATAAATCCGAGCCGACATCTTAGCCAAGCGAAGGTGGGATACACCACCAAGTATGTGGGAGGCAGGGTAGCCGCCTTTATTAATTGAAAACTATAAGGAGTCATCGAGTTTTGAGTTAACAGTGCAAGTTTGGTAATGCTGGACTGTTTTCTTTTGTGCTGAGACATAAGCAAAAAGCTTATTTAAGAGCTATTCCCACCCCCCCACTTCCCCCAAACCTTTAAAATCCGAGTTCCTTTAAAAGTCCATTGCAAAGACTGTGTGTGCACAAGGCGAAGGGACGGGACTGTATTTTAAACCATGTAATGTATTGCTAATCTGATATTGAGATGACGATGGGATACAATACACCTGGGTTAGAAATTTTTTAATCACTTGATTTGAGAAATTTTTTGTTTTCTATTTCAAATCTAAATGAAAGGTGGGTATCGTATTTGCATGAACTAAATGTTGAAGATATCAGCTTCAGTTAATATTGTCAATGTGTTTGAACCCATTTTCTTACCTGAACTTAAAAACACTTTAAGATCTTAGTAAAATTGCTTCTGATAAAAGTATGAATCTTCTGCACGTTCTTAAAAAACTATGCAATTTCTTTTTCCAGGTCAAAACCATGATGAATGTTATACAATGTAGAAAAAAAGGTTTCAAAGAAATGGGTATGTTTCCTTCCTTATATTAAAAATTCTTGACTAGGTCAGTTAATCAGCTCTTAGCAAACATAGGTATATCTTTTACTCTAGATAATATTGGCAGATACTTTTGGTGTCATGCATCTGTGTGATTCACCTCCTCTTCTTTAAACTACTATTTCCATGCATAAAGTTGTACTTTCCCCTCTCCCCAGTTTGGTTTTTTTCGGAAACCTTTTGACCATCTGGGAGGAGAGGTTTGCTGCTGTTTCGGTGGGGCCTTGGCACTGAAGACGTATTATACTTTTATTTATTGGTAGCTCTTCATTCACTGCAAGTGGAAATTTCTGTAAGTGTAGGTAAAACACTGACATCTAGTGCCTAAAACAAAGCATCCAAACACGCACCTAGACTCATCAGGCCTCCTGAGATGGACGTTGACTGTCTGATAATTTTATGGACTGGAGTGTATTATGGATATTATATTAATATTATGGCTTAGCTCTGGATCAGTGAAAAGAAGCTATTGGTTTGTGCACTTGACGTCACAATACGCAGTCTGAGGGTGGCTGGTGAGATGGGGTGCGAGATGAAGGTTTCTGTATATTGGGAGCTAGTTGTACTGGGATGCTGTGGTGGGGGTGGTCAAACAACAGGAAATCCAAACTTACGTGTTATCTCTTACTGTTTTACCTTTGAAAATCTTCTTGTTAAAATACAGTGATATAGCACATTTAAATACAGGATATAAAGGGGGAAAAAAAAGGGGAGTTTTTCATGAGTCTGAGCGTCTTCCTTGCTGATCCAGATGGGAGGGAGTTGCAGGGTCAGGTTGTTCATCAGACCTTCTGAGGCAAAGCTGTTAACCAAAAAATAGCTGTAGTCCAGAACACGGCCATCAGAGGCCATGTCTGA
Source organism: Ibidorhyncha struthersii (assembly GCA_013398815.1). Lineage (NCBI taxonomy): Eukaryota > Metazoa > Chordata > Aves > Charadriiformes > Charadriidae > Ibidorhyncha > Ibidorhyncha struthersii. Next base: position 168,034 of record VZSZ01004508.1, on the reverse strand, counting down.
GAGCTGGAAAACCCTCCCCTTGCTCGGGGAGTGCTATTGAGGGGTGAGCAACACCCTTCACCCTACACCTTGGGCAAGACCTTACCATTACCAACCTGGTGTCTGTTATTAGCCATTGTGACAGAAAACAAAATATTGAGAAAAGTTCGACTTCTCGCTCATTTCAATTTATTGTTTTCTTAAAAGCCGCACAGATGAATCACTTCTGTTTCAGCCCAGTACTTGCTGATCCGCATCAGAGGATGCCTCACAATGTGGTGGTTTGGGTGCTTGTGAACCTGTGTGTCAGAGGCTTTTTCTGAATCACCACAAAATTCAAAGTAAAATCCCCATGGAGGCCAGCACAAGGGAGGGATGTGAACCTTAAGTGCAGCATCATAAGGCAGCATGTCTGTAAGGACATGCAGTCTCAGGCCTTGGTGAATAAATCGGGGTTGATGCATTGTGTCAGCTCAAAAACTGCAACCGGTTGGAGTCAACTCTAACTGGAAATAGCTGATGTCCAACAGAAGGACACACTCGCTCCCATTTTGCAGCCTTGTTCCTATGTGCCAGTTGGTCGACATGGGACTTAAAACTGGTCGGGTCTCGCCAACAAGCTCTCCCAGCTGTCTCGCCCATGACCAACCACACCAGCCAAGAGGAAAGACTTAGCTCTTTTCCCCTGTGAATGCAAAAAAGAGAACAAACCTGCTTTGTTGTACCCCTGATATGTTACTAACTTGGCTCAAGCAGCTAGGAAAATAAGAGTCCTTTTGGAAACCAAGAGTGAGACAGGGCTAGCAGGTGCCTCTCCCACCAAACTGATTAAAAATGCGTCTTGGATGCGTGGTCCAGAGCAGCTACATCTTCATTATTGTTACCCCAGCTGTAGGAGCATTGTGATGTGGGTCCCAGTTTGCTGGTGGTCTGCTCTTGGGGAGGTGGCAAATAACAACATTAGTGTTTGGAGGGGCAAATAAACAGGGCCAGATCCTGGTGCAGTTTGCTGTAAAGGTTGATCCCCTGAAGCATTTAGTGTGTGGGAGTATGTAGGAAAGGGTTTGTAAAATCTGGGGATATCTCTAGCAAGTCTCTATCTGAGTGGCAGTTGAAGGTGTGCAGAAACCAGTCACAAAACACTTAACCCTTATCTTAAATTTGGAATATGTTCATTGATGTTTATTACTCCCGGGTATAAGGCTTGGCAGATCCCTAAGTGTCTTGCTAGATTTAAAATAAGCAAACACGTGCCATTGACCGGCCTGGGAGGACACGACTCCTCCTCTGAGCTGAGGACCTTGTAGTCAGTCTCCATCAAGTAACTCCTTGCTTAGCTGTGTCAACCCCCACGTAAGAAGTGGCTCTCTTCTTGCCTGTGTTATTGCTCTTGGGGGGCTTCTCCATGAATAGATGTTGCTAATTGCTCTCTAATCTGTTTCTAAGTTCAAACTTAATATATTTGTGACCATCGAGACTGACTTGCTCTTGTGCCACTGCTAAACTTCATTTTCTATCGGAGACAGAAGAACCTGAGCCAAACACCAGCTGATAGAAGCAACTCCTTAAAGTGATCTGTCTCACCATAACTTTCAGTACCTTCCCGTCTCCTCTGAAAAAGGGTCTCCTCATTCTTTTTGTGTTATTTTTGTCTTTTCCGTAGCAGTCGGATGTTGGTGGTCCAGAGACAGCCTACGGGGTCTCTGATGAGCCATCAGATGTTTACCCCTCTGTTATAGCCAGCTGATGGACTCCTGCTAGCAGCAGAGCTACAAAATCTACTGCTTAACACTTTATGCCTTTATTCTTATACAGGTCCTTAGAATTATTTATTTCCTTTTGTTTATGATGATCTGTATTAATGCTGACTTTCAGCAATTGCTTCCGAAGAATCTCAAAGACCCACAGTGTCAGGGACCGAAACTTTTAGGAGTTAACAATCCTGGCAGCGGGACTCCTCTCCCCAGCTTCCCTCCTTAAGCTGCCCTTCAGGGGAAAAAAAAAAAAACACAACAAACCCAACCAAAAACCCCTAAACTACAGTTATGCCCCTAGATTTGATTCCTCCTCCCCACACTCTTGCCCCTTCAGTAACCAGCAACACCTTAAATTCATCTGCAGGTCAGACACCATGAGCCCTTCTTGAGCTCATTTGAGGCAACAGACTTGCTCGGAACCTGTGCACAGATACCTGCTTAAACCAGGGCTGCTTGCTGAGTTTTAACTGGCATTTTAAAATTAACATTTTTGTATAGCATTTTCAAGGCCTTAGTGAAAACGGCAGAAGAAAGCTCTGGTTTGCTTTGGTATCACTGCTCCCTCATGCCCTTACCCCCTTCCCCTTTCTTTTATGCTTAATGAGATATTATTTTTTATTTTCTATTTAGTAATTCTGCAAGATGAATAGTGCGGACATGCACAGGTAAGTCCAGCAAGGGAGGGCAAAAATGCTGTGGGCTTTGCAATGCTATTTTTTGTAGGTCAGGTTTTAGTGGGTGAACCACATAAAACCACAAGTTCTTCTGCCCCTGCAAGACCCCACACTGTAAAAGAGCATTTGAAATTCACATTCAGGCTGATAATGCACCAACTTAAATACCTTTAAAAACAAACAAACAAACCCAAAGAAAAACAATATATCTCCGGTATTTCCATGTACAGAAACCAGCAAAGTGAATATTAACTCTACACAACTCCAAGTTATTTCTACAGGTGACTCTGGTGTTTCCAGGTACGACAATGAATGAAGCCATATTGCTTTTGTGTAGATACTTTCCTAAAAAAAGCTCCCTCGGACTTCCCAGATGCAATGCTATGGAAGTCCCTTGCCTAGCTCATGCTGTATGGTACTGATGAGCTGACAGAAGCAGAAAGGCCGGCCTATGGTGCAGGCTGGGAGCCACATTGAGCGGGCTACTAAAAAAAGTATGTATGCCAATAGTTGGCTATACTTATTTCTCCAGAGGAGGTATCTAAGTCTTTAAAATCAGCTAAGAAACCAGCTCAACTGCCTGGAATAATTACAGGGCTTTTCTCACTCATTTTTATATAATCCATTAAGTATATCCTACATTTATCTTCCTATTTCTGCCGTTATATGTCATTTGCAGTTTCTAGTCTAAATAACTATAATTATGGGATTAGCCAACAGACAGGCTGCCCCTCAGATGAGATTTGGTATCTGGGATCTAAGCTCAGGAGCAAGGATTTATTTTGGTCTGCCACGAACAATCCGTTTTGTATTTGTTTTGCGTCTCTTGTCTAAATGAAATAGTGCATATGTTCTAGATACTTCTGTTTCATTCTGGCCACTAAAATGTAGGAATTACAGAAACTTTCTATGCCAGCCTGTCTTTTAGGAAACCCAAAATCATATCTGAGTTATTAAACTTTAATAGCTGGGGGATGGGGGGGTGTAATTACTCCCTATTACTTCTTTCTCTATCAAGAATTTTGTTGTAACCCTTGATGTAAAATTATTCTACTGGCATTATAAACTGTGGTGTAATGTCTTATAATGTCACCTCTTACTACCACGGAGAAACCTTTATGTTATGACTTAGATTATACATTCATAACCTACACCAAAAATGAAGATGAATATAATGAAAGTAGATAGTTAACGTGTCAAGGTGGCATTTCAGCTGAGAATTTTTTTTTAAATATGTATGTGAGAACATGAAAGAAATTAAACAGATTTTTGTCTTGCCAAAAAAGGAGCCAAACTGAATCATTTTCAACAGTGTTTTGCCAATTTTCCATCAACAGAAATGGTGTCAGTAAATCTCAGATTTGCTTTAGACTTCACCATTAGTTCTGTAGTGTTTGGGGTTTTTTTGGCATGGTTGCCGGTGACTATTTTTTTTAATGCCATTTCTTTAGATAGGAGAAGAAAAGCCTGAAGTTGGGTTTGTCCTTCAGGTATCAAACTGATTGTCCCTAATTTAAAGCCTCCCTTCACTTTTCCTCATTCCCCACCAAAAACCCCACAAAGACTGGAGAGGACACAGAGAAGAGCACCATGTGCTGCGACCTCTCACACTCCAGGGGCTCCTCAGCATCTGACATATCTGGGATCTATGTCAAATAACAATCTATGATCTATGTCAATAAATTGTAGTGTATGTTTTATAGTAGCTAGAACACTGACCTGTGTGAATAAGACTTTTACATGCCCATGCGCAAACTTGCATAATACCAATACCATTTCAACCTGATCCTGGCAAGACAGGTCAACAGCCATCTTCCATGCTAGGCTCCACTTACTAGACACGGTGGGACTTGATAGAAGATGCATCAAACTTCTGGAAGACTCAAGAGTTTCCAGTTGATTCTAAATTTACAGAGTGCCATCTGTCCATTGCACCAGGTTATGGAGGTTTTTGTGAATGTTGTGGGGCCACAAGCAGATGTCTGAGCTTTTCTGAATAGGAGGTTTGTTAGAAACTATCAGGAAGTCCTTCCAGGTCTCTTCCCCTTGAGATCACACCCCATGGGAAGTCATACTGTCAGAAACAATGTTGGGAGCAAATAGTGCTTATGGGCATGTCTCTTGGCATCTGGGTCATCCCCCTCCAAAAACAGTTCTAGTTTTGATCTGGTGATGACTCTTCTTTCATGAAGGAGATGGAGGTATAGCAATGGTAAGCAAGTAGGGAGCCATAAATACTAACAGTATAGTCTTCTGGCATGTTTTCAGTGAGCTGGGAATGACTTTTTTTTTTGGATGCATGAGAAGTGCAGCTCATTATCTGACTTCCTCAACTTCAGAGACTTAGGGAAAACAGAGCTAAAGTTGGAGCAAGCCTGGCCATCTTCNTTTTTTTTTTTTTGAAGACAGCCCTTGTTGTGGCAACTTGGTAGGAAAGGTAACGCAGATATTAGACCCATGTTTTTCCCCCTTTTTTGCCGGTAATTTCACTGGTATGAAATTTGTATCAGAATCACAGTACTTCGGTGTCATTCCTCTGAAATAAAGTCTAGCTAAGCATGGGTAGGATGGCAGTGAAGAGAGTTTCCCATGAAACATTTTGCTGTTAGGAAAGATGGGATTTGTTCAAATAAAACGCAATGTAGGAATGTGTCATATGTAACCAGCAGTGGACAGAAGAAAGTCAAACATGAAATCTTTATTTGTTATCTGCTTGTTTTGATGTTGAAAAGCTTCAATTGAACTTTCTTTCATTCATTTTGGACTTTGTACATTTTGTTTTAACCTTAAGGATAGGATGGTATGCTCAAGAATTCATAAGGTAGGGAAATAGGATTATCTGTACAAAATTTCAACTTTATTAGAAAGAAATTACTCGGTATTTTTGAATTAGACTATTTTGTGCACTTTTTTTCCCCCTTGGGTTATGATTTATCCTTAAATGCTATATTCCTGGGATGGAGAGTTAATTTCTGACTTCTTCTGGACAACCACACCTGTATGGGAGCTGAATTGTTTTAAGGGCATCAAAACCCATTGACCTAAGTTCTACAGACCCAAAGCAGCTCCGAGCTCTACAAGCTACAGCCTGAATTGCTTTTTCTTTTTTTTACTTTTTTTTTTTTTTAATTGCAGCAGTCATATTATTACAGCAAGGTTGTTTGCCTCGCCAAAAAATTTCCTAATGCCCATCAGCAGAGACGGGTTTCTGACACATGCAGTGGTTCTGCTGATCATATTTCAAGTGACCCTTGTAATTGGTGAGCATCAACTGGCAGTGAAGTTTCAGCATTAAACTTTAACTTCTCTCATTTGGGGTCTTAATTGTGCTTTGAAATGTTTGATGGCTTGGCTGACCTTTTTCTGGGTTAGCTGAAGAGTGAGATTTGTCTGCCAGGAGAGAAGCTGCGGAGGAAGCCTTGGAGCATAGCACTTTATTGGTTTCAATTAGGCAGCATGGTCTGGTATCTCTCAGTTTAGAAATGCCTCCAAGCTTTTCACAGGTTTTGAATGGAGCTATAGGAAAAAGAAGACACTGGGAATGCCAAGAATTTTACAAAGAGTACACAATGAGTACAAGTTGAAGAGCTACTTACATGAAATGCAGAGATTGGATGCTGTAATCCCTTTTTTGTACTTCTAAAGCATTTCTAAACCTTCCTTTCCCCATGGGAAATCTCCCAGGGGTGTGGTGAATTTCCCCTGCCAGTGGGGAAAAGTCCAGCATTGACTTCTACTCCAGACTGCTTCCCTGCTGCCACAGGGATGGGTGCCCTGGCTCCCAGCACTGGGCGAGGGCACCCCAGATAGGGCTGGGTTGAGACCTTTGTCGAAAAGCCTTACGGCTTGCAAAAAACACATTTTCTGATCTGAAACTGTCTCAGAGGCCTGCAGTTTTCTCCCAAACTAGCAAATTTTTTTTCTTTAGGTCTGATTCAACATTGTGTAGAGGGACATGTGATGCATACGATGAATGCAGATACTGCATGTGTAGGCTTTTTCCTGACCCTACGAGCGCTCTTGATTTCCATGCTGGCCTTATGGCTCTGTGCTGACATTTGTTCTGCCGGTCCCTGTGGAGCTCAGCACCAGCGCTGTGTCCCGAACCAAACGGTGGGGATGCAGCCCCTCATCACTGTGTAATTAGTCTGAGAGCTGTGAGACGTCAGAGATCTTGCCTGGCTGTGTTTGTGCAGGAGGCGAAGGGCAATATCAAACACAGAAGGTAAGCAGTGGAGCAGGCAGTTAAATTCAGCCCGAGGGATGATTTGGGGCAGCATGGCTAATGAGGGGTGCTCATTTGAGGGGGCTGCAGTGCCTGCGTGTCACCAGGGGCACCAAGAGAAAACATCCCTTGGGATGCTGCTGTCAAACCTCCATTCTTGCTGACAGAAGGGAATTTGGTGCCTGAAAACAAATCTTCTGAAGTCCTGCAGTAAGGATGTGCAGGCTCGTCCCAGATTAGCTTCATCCCAGCCTGCAGGCAGTGCCTGTATTCCCACCAGACTTGTGAGCAGGACCTGTGGACTCTGGATCAGACCCCCAGGGGGAGGACAGAGCAAAGGGGAGGAGAAGGGCTGGCTTCTTTCCAGCCCCCAGGAGAAGGGAAAAGCCTGCAGTGCTGGGAATGGCATTGGCAGTCAGGGATGTGGCACATTTTGGTAGAGGTGATGAAATCACCTATTATTAACCTTGATGCACATGGTGCTGCCATCTTACCTGGGTGTCCCCAGCAGTCCCACTCTTGGTGTAGCATCCCCATGCATTTAGAAGTCCTCTTCCTTTGGCTGGTACCTTGTTAAATATTGGCCTCCTGCAATAATATTTTATCTTGTACTTATAATCCCAGAGCACTGCAAAAGAAATACTAAGAGGAATACAGTCGATTACCTTACCTTCATCCTTCAGAGCACTGGGTTAAGCCCAGCCACCGAATAATTACATCTGCAGAATAGGTTTTATTGGAAGAAACAAGAATGGGAGGACTCTGCAGCTGGCAGAGATCAAGACTGGTTGCCTATGTAACATAGTTTCAAGCCTCTTGGCTTGAGACTACATTATCAACTTATGTCAGTGACTAATTTGTGAAGCCTGTATTCAGTAAGGGACTATTTATTGTACATAGCCTAGTCCATAATCTATTCACTTGCCATTGCCAATGCATCACACAGTAGTCCGCTGCAGGTAATACTGAACAAAACTTTGACCTGTGCAGAAACACCTTTTGACTTCTTTGCTTGTGATTTATTTTCTTATCTGGAATAAGGCCAGGAGAGCTCAGTCTCTTGGCAAAACCCTGCCAGTTATTTTTCCTTCTCTGGCAGGCCTTGGTCCTCAGCTTACTGGTGATGCTCCACTGAGACTGTGGTTTAAGCACCATCCAGTCGGAGCCACTGTGGAGAAGGGCAGTGACAGTGGCTGATGAGCAGAGGACCGTGGGGCCAGAGGCTGCAAGTCTGCAACCAGAAGGCAAAACTTGATGCTCTAAGTTTTTAATGAGTCTTCGAAATCAGGAAAAAACTGAAGTGGAGAGACTGAAACATTATTGTGGATGGCCTACTGTTAGGCTGGCAGCATCCAAGTGCCACTTGCAGTTGTACCTGCTCAGGAGTCTGAGCTGTGCAACAGAGATGGCTGTATGGTCAATATTTAATAGTGTCTTGCACTTTTTTTTGTTGTTGTTAAAAGTGCCTGAGGTGCCCAGGGAGTTATTTGTTTGTCAAGCAAATCCAGGAATTGATTATACAGAGGAAAACTGCAGGACTGGGGCTCAGGGGGCACAGCTACGTGCTGGGGATGCAAGCATTTGATTTCCAGCACGTGTAAACTGAAAACACAACATTTGGTGTGGGCATAACTGATATGCTTGGGCCAAAGTAATGTGCACGAGCTGGCACGAATGAGACTGAGCAGAAGATCAACCTCCCAGCCCTCCATGGCACAGCCAAAGTAGGGTTTAGACCCTGTGAGCAGCTGTGGGGCGGAGAAGGATGAGCAATGCCACTGGGGCCTCTTACCCCTTCTGGGTGCCAGGGTGAAGTGGTAGTGAGACTGTACTGCATTTTTTTCCCTCCATCCCAGCTGTGTCCACTGTCCACATGCTATGAGCCATCCTTCAGGGGTCTGGGGCAGCACCCAGATCTGCTTTCTTGGGACATCCACAGCAACATATCTTGCTGCCTTGTCACCTATCGAGGACACCTGCTCTGGGCCAACATCTCCTTTAACCTGGGCTTAGCACCGACTTGATGTTACCAAAGGAAGTTTTTCCTTGTTAAGAAGGAAAACTGTCTCCTTTCAGTTTTCATGGCAAGGTCAAAGCAAGGAGAACGCATGTCAGCAGCAGTCGATGCGGTGATAATGTGCTTCTGCATTTGTTTTTTGCGTGGATGTAAAGCTGGGGAGAAGGCTCGGTTCGGCACAGAAGCAGGGTGCTGCACCACACCAGGTGTTGGTGGCTCAGTTCTTCGGTTTCATCTGCCCACCCAAACACATCCATCCCACCTTCAGCCTGGGGAGCGGCTGCTGGGATGCGGATGGCTGGATCCTCTGCCCTGATATAAGGTGGGGTGCATCACCCAGCGATGCTAGAGCTATAGGGGGGTATAACCCCAGGATTTTAGGCCGGGATTACCTGTGTGCCCCCGTAAATGTCACATTTCAGCAGCAGAGGAGCCGTGAGAGGGCAGTGTTGTATCGCAGGAGGACGCTGCGGGAGCCGGGACCGGGGGCGGGGAGGGGGGAGACGGGAGGACGGGAGCGCTTGCGGCATCCCCGACGGTCTCCAGGAGCGTTTTTCACTGTATCTTGTGGTGTCGAGCCGCGGTACTTTGCAACAGACTCCCTGTTGCAAAATTAAGTTTTGCATTTTAAGGAGTTTAAAGATGTAAGTAAAAGCCATTTCTTTTCTTGGAGCAAGCGCCCGGGTTGTACAGCAGGGCTTAAAAGGCGCTACACCCAAGGGCTGGAGGGTGACTGTTTATCAGCTGAACGTCCCTGCCACCAGCGGCTCACGGGTGGGCAGATGCCCCAGCCGAGATGCTCAAGATGCCCCACCACATCCTGTGCGCTCCTGAGCTGACCATCAGCCAAACCTCAGCATCACTGCCACCTCTGCTGCGTGCCTGCTGAGGTGACCCTCTGGTTGTCAAGTCCTAGAGAAGTGGTTACTCCACAGGTTTTCCCTGGTTTAGAAAGAATAAAAAGCCTCATCGGCAACAGCAATTTAATCAGGTGAAAATATGCCACATAATTTTGGATTACACAGTGCAAAGCTGTTCGTTTCCCTACCCTGCTTTATTTGACCTCATTTTTCAAATGCTAAGTAATTGCAAATTATCTTCTGTTATTTGCTTTCCTTTAATTTCCAGGAACCAAAAACTTTTGGGAGGTGTAAACTATTGCACCTGAGCGTGTGTGGTAGTGAGCTGCCTTCACCCTTATCTGATGCTGTAGGACAGATGAATCTGTGCTATGCCAGAGCACTCGCAGATAATTACCTTTCTTGAGTGACAACTTATTTTTTGGTATAAATGACATCTCAAGATGGGAAAACAGGAGTTCGGGTATTTCACCTTTCTTTTGCAAGGTCAAACAACGAGGAGATGATGATTTTCTTGTACTATTGTAGCAAAGTCACTGGCTCATTTTAGGTTCCTACTCTATATAACAAGAATATTGAGTGGGAAAGAAAGACAGAGTTTTGAGGAACCAGCACTGCCCCTTGCAGTTGATGAAGGGATGTCTACCAAGCAGGGTGGAAGGACAGGTCTTGCCAAGGCAGACAGTATAATCATCTCTCTGTGCTCACATAGACTAAGTGGGTCTCTAGTGTTCAAGCCAACCTCATATTTCACTGCAGTTGCCTGCATTATGGAGACTTTCCTTAATATGTCAAAAAACTGAAGGACTAAACAGCCCCAGCAATGACTGGAACAGGAATTATTCCTTATCTAAAGCATACCCTGCTGTAGGCCACCCTTTCTGCAATGCTTGTCAGACTAAGCAAGGTAAATGACCAACATGATGACTTTTTTTGTTTTCTTGGACTCACTTAGGTTAAAGTCTTGAAAGAATGAAGATTATCTCTGGGACCAAATCCTGTTTTTGAGTTGGCTGATCTACTGCAGGCAGAACACTCTGCTCTCTTTGTACCCTCAGCCACCTCAAAAAGCAGGAGACGTATGCAAAGTGGAAAAAAAGCCAGCAGCAGCCCCATGTTGTTTAAGATAATTCATCTGCAAAGGCAGTAACATTTGTAACATCACCTTGTAGCGAGGTGGCTCTCATGCTCTGGCAAGCTGGGGGCATGTCCAGTCCAGTCCTTCATGGCTCCCCAAGCCTTGCTCCTGTAATGACGCTCAGCACTGAGAGGTCACCAGGAAGAATGAGGTGAAGCCTTGTGAAGATCAAGAAGCTGCTTGGAAAGAATCCCCTTGCAGCACTGAGTTTTACAGTGGTCCAACTGGCTGGCAGGTGCAGTTTGTTTTACCTCATCTCTGATGCTGAGAGGGAAGGAAGACTTGGTCATTTTGATCTTCAATAAGTCTAGTTAATATTTAAGATGAAAGTGGTCCACCTGTTCTGCATAGTCAAAAAAAACATATCCACCCCAAAACACGATGGAGGGCATATCTGTCTATCTGTATCAGTGATGCTAAACTGGCACTTCAGTGAGAGTGGGGCTCAACCCTGGGCAGGTTTTCCAAGACAGTTAAAAGAAACACGGTGGTATCAGAAATGTTAGTCGCTTCATGTGCTCATTGCTTTGTTAAGCATGGGGATCAACAGAAGTGAATATATAACCTCTATCTTTATGCCTGAGCCTGTGAAGAGAGAATGGGTTAGTTTAATGACTCTCTATTTTTATTGAAATCCATCTTTGTTAGGTATCTCGGGGTTTACAGTGACTAATGCCTTTCCATAACGCATCTCTCTATCAATAGAGACAACTATGTTTACAGGGCAACATTTTTCACCTGCTTGTCAGTGTGGCGAGCACCAACAAAACACACAATCTCCTTCTGAATCCCACAGCTAATCATTCATTCATTTAAACGTCGTGTGGTGTCAGTAATGGTATCAGAGATGGGTTGACACAGCCATGCTTCTGCATACCGATGGAGATGTTCAGAGCACCTACCAGAGAGGTGCCAACAGTTAAGAGGGAAACCCTTCTTGGCATTGGTTTTTTTTTTTTTTGTTTTTTTTTTTTGCAGTTAACTACAAATGACCTTATTAAAAAAAAAAAAAAAAAAAAAAAGCTAGCTGGCTATTAACAAGTTGGTATAATGTTGACAACAGCGCTTTTCAGCATAGTGGGAGGTGTAATCTCCTTAATGTCACACAGCAGAACAGCCTTCAAGTCACATCTCTTTTATATACAGTGGCGACAAAGGTTCCCCCAGATATTGCAAGCCTTGTGTTTCATTTCTGAGGGAGGCTTATTCATAAGAAGGAGGAAAAATTGATCAGCCGATCCACAGAAGGGAAAAAGCACACTAGGGGATAAGTCACGAGAATTAAGATGGGCAGACAGATTTCTACGACTCATATACGTAAAAATTTGTGCCTGGTAGACTTTAGCTGTGATAAAGGTCTCATCGTTTTAGCTCTATTTCTCCAACCCACATAAATATTTCTGCCAATTGGAAAAGAAGGAAATTTCATTTTTCATAAAAGCTCTACAGTGATCCTGTTATTAGAAACAGAGGGAAAAGATATATCGGCAAGTCAAAGCAGTTGCAGCCACATAGTTGTTTTCAATAATCCAGTGAGTCACTACATCTGAACAGCCTTTCATTTCTCCCTGTGGTTCAGACTAAATTGTTTATTAGAATTTTTGTGCATTATTTAAAATAAATAATAAAAAAAAAAGGAAATTGTGGCTCTTTATTTTAAAGACTGCTGCAATAAAAATTCAGATTATTCAAATTTATCAAGTGCATTGTGTAAGGCAGTAACCACAGCTATTTTTTTCTTAATACTGCGAGATACTCACTGGCTTTTCCATCTCGTTCGTAGTCATAAATATCAAGCTGTTTACAAGACATTGCTACAGGGAGGAAAAATACTATAAAAATGAAAACTTGATCCAACCAATGGCTGGAATTGTAATGAAAGACGTAAGTGGAAGGTAAACACCAGCTTAACGTAATTCTTTAAACGTAATTCTTGAAGAGCGATACATAACAGCTGTAAAGGGGATGTGTATTTCACATCTTCACGCATGTAGAGGTGTGGAATAGAAGCATAGCTATCTGCATAGCTATAATGCACGAGAGCTGCCAGAACAGACAAGCACAAATATTTGAGATATTTCACTATTTTTAAAACACAGATAGTGAACTTGCTTTTTTCTCCCATGAAATTGGACAACTTTAAAGTAAAAGGAGGCTGGCTGAACGCGTACTAGAGCTCTACAGGGATTTCTTGTGCCATTTCGAGGGAGGATTCGCTGTGTTCTCGAATGTGTAAATATTGTTTGGGGCTTGTTTTGTTTTGTTTTGTTTTTTTAACTCAGATGCTTGCCAAGCAAACTGAACCTTACAAACATAACTAGCCAGGGGCTGAACATTTACTCTTAAATTCTGAGTCTTCATTAAGTCTTAATTTAAACCTTAGGAGGGAAGCGCACAGTCATTCCCTGCTTGCCAGGATGGATGCAATTTGTGGCAGGTTTTTACAGCAGAAAAGGGAAAACTGCTCAAATGAGGAAAGCTCAGAAAAACTGCACTGAAGCCAGTAGGTGGTCAAGAGGTTGTATCACGGATAGTGGGACAAGATCTGGACCTGGGTCACCTCTTGTGTGATCAAAGCAGGCTGCTGAGGAAATTACGAGGGCAGTATGGGAGGGCTAGAAGGCTTGGTGGGTTGAAAGGCAAGGGTTTTCCCTTCCTACGAGGGTTACTCCCGGTCAGGATCGGGTGTTTTGGGATGGTTGTTTTTTCCTTGGGTGATCTTCCAACAATAGCATTGTTAGTTTTACCTAAAAAGGGGAAAAATGTGAAAATTTTTGAAATTGGATCATTTTTAGTCTATCTACTGAGATAAATTAAACCGCTATTATTGAACTTGAGATAAATTTCTAAATTAGCAATGAGGGGGGGAACTGGAGGGAGAAAAGTTAGTTAAAACGGGATCTTTTATTTTCTTCTGCAACTGCTTCTACAAGCTGGGAAACCATAGAAAAATGTGAAGGGCCTGTGGTTTTTCCTACACCTCTCTTTCAGCTTTTTCAGTGATATGAGGCATCAAGCAACGTCTCTCTGAAGAACATGCCAGACCCTCTGCACACAGTATAAGGCCCCAAAAGCACCAGAATTAATTCCTGTGACTGTTCATGCCAAATCTGTTCTCCTATTCAGTGTTGTCAGGGAGGTGGAACCTTTGTCATAACTTGAAGTAGCATTCTTTTTTTTTTCCCTGACTGCTAAATATCCAGAGAATCAGCAACAGAGGTTAAAAATAAACATGAAAATAAATTTTGAAATGAAATAAAAAGATTTA
>VZSZ01004508.1:129226-143066 GCA_013398815.1 Ibidorhyncha struthersii | reverse complement strand
GATGTATGTGCAAGGTTTTGATTTCATGCCACTGCTCCTCTCTGGGCCATGTCGGATGGGACATGCCACATGCCTTCAGAGAGATGCAGCTCCTCTCCTTCGCAGCAGCCCTCTTTGGCACCTCTCCCATTTATTCCAACACGATGTCTATTTGATGGTTAAAATTAGGCTGAGCCTTTGCAAAGGCATGATAAATATTGACTGGGAGTTTCAGACTGTAGCTGCCATCAGTCCCTGCAAAGGGGATGTCCTGTCTCAGCCCTTTTCCCGAAGAGGAGTGGGTGCTGTTACAGACCCTGTGTCCCTCCTGGGAGTCCCACTCCCTGCCCCATGCATGTCTGGCCTCAGGGCTGTGGTGTGGGCACTGTGGGGGACTCTCTGCATGGTGGCCAGGGCAGGCTGCCACTGTCCCTATGTGTTCTGCGAGGATGTTGCGAGCCAGTGCCGCTGCCGGGCAGCGGAGACTGGATCTGGCCCTGCTGTTCGTTCGGGGTATCCCCAGGGAGCCTGGGACAGCTTTGGCACTGGGTTGCACCGTGCAGCCTGCATGCGTATACCAGCGCTGCAAAGTGCCCCAGTGACTTAGCTGTGATTTTTTTAATTTTTTTCTTTCCCTTTTTTTTTTTTTAAAAAAATAGATGGTAATTGATGTATATGTGTATGGATTCTGGCACGAAGAGCTGCGCTGGTAATTAACATGAAAACAGTAATAATAAGGACCTGAAATACATGCCTATGAGTAAACCAAATGAGACTTGGCATTAGCAGCTCACGAAAGGAGAAGCCCTTCTCCCAAACCCATATGGTAGTGAAGCAGGACTGGGGAGCAGTGAAAGCCGTGTTGGTCCCCTGTGAGCATGGCAGCAGAGGGCCCAGCACCCTGCAGGTGCGCCGAGCTGAGCTGCAAGTGCTGCTTTGCACTCCTGACCTTAATTTGTAATGCTGAGTTGTTCTGAAGTGTGCCCTTGGTTTTCTTGCGGGGAATTAGCCACAGCCCTTAATTAACTGTTTTCTCCTAGTTTTCAGGGGATGTTAGTTATATTTATTTTTTTTAATTAAGTGAATTTAAGCAAACCACAGCCAGTTCACTCGCACTGTATGCGAGAGCACAGCCCGTCATCAAGACCACGCACGTGTTCAAAGGCTTTATGGAAAGACATCCTTATGCCAGTTACTGCCGGAGCTGGTGAGCTGCTCGGGTGGGTTGTGAGCCATTGCTGCGGGGTGTGATGGGGGTGCGCTGGGGCGCACGGGGCAGCGTGCCCGCAGCCTTGCTGTGTGAGCATCTCTAGGTGGCAGCAGCCCCCAGGAGCTCCCAGCCAGCCGTGCAGTCTGGAGCTGGAGATCTGATTTCCCAGGCTCCGGTCCTGCTGCTCAGCACCCCTCCGCACTCCTCTCCCGGGCCGGGGAGCAGCTTTTTGGGGTGCCTAGAGGGGAAGGGGCTGTGCAGGGAATCGGCTGTCCCTGGAGTCCTTTCCTCACCTCCCATGCCCTCGCTTGCAGGATGGGGGAGGTGTAATAACACACTGGGAGAGTAACTTAGAAGTGCTTCGTATGAACAACCAAAGAGCTCAGGTGACTTCAAGGAGGAGTTAAGGATGATTTGATCATACTCAGAGGTGCTTAAAACCAGGAGTGAATTTCTAGGTTTATATTTTAGAGGTCTCGTTAAGCAAACCGGTAAGTCAGGACCAGACTGATGGCTGGGTACTGAAGGTGAAGAAGTTCAAACTAGCAATGAAGTTCGTGATCTTAATAGTGTAGTAACTGTTGTGGCAAGCTAGGAAAGAAGAAAGAGCATACCCTGTCACTCACCACCATTAACTTGGATCAGATGGTCCTAAGGTACAAAATACAGACACGTGCTCAAAAGGACTGTGCAGCCCATAGGTTTCTGCTGCCTGCCCCCCCCCAATACTCACTGTGGTCCTTTTCTCAAAATACAGGTGCTTTGGCATCACAATAAACCCTTTCCTGATTTCTTTAGGACAGGAAGGGTGAGCTGGTACGTGGTGGTTGGTATGGGGCAATACGGTGGCTCCCTGGAAGCTTCTGAACTTGCTTTGAGTCCTGCCTGCGCAGGTAGGGGTTTAACGCTGTGTAACCAGATGTTTATGCTCTAAGACTCCTGGTAAGCGATGGCAGCTCTGTAGGAACAGCTATGCCAGGTCTGCCCCCATGGCCTCTGCTGCTCTCGGTGTGCTGAGGCAATTTTGTCGGGAAAGGAGTCGGGGCTTGATCCTGGGGCTTTTTGCTGTGGCATAAGTGAAGGCAGGAGGAGGTGACCGCAGCTGTGCTGTTCACAGTGTGTCACGTGTGCTGACAAGTCCTTGGGGTGGGCGATGGGCTCTTGTTTTCACTGACTTAAAGGTTTTCCTTTTGCAAACAAGCACAGGCTGCTGATGGATTTTATGTGTGCCCATGTAGCTGAGGCTGAATTATCCCATGGGAGTACTGTAGTCTGCCAGAAAGATTCATCATTTCAGCAACTTTAGTTAACGTTTGTTTAGTGACTCCTTGCTTTGGAGGAACGGTTTAAGCCATGATCGGTGGCAGCTTCCCTGTGATGAGCTGTGCGTCCACGTGATAAGCGGTCTCATTTCTGCACTGTCCACTACCTCTGTTGGGCATACGGGCACATGCCAAGCCTCCTGAGGTCTTTGAACAGCTGCTGCTATATATACAATCTCCGTTCTGCCCGCCCCCCCTCAGCCTGCCAGGGAAACTCGTCCTTCTTCCCACTTTGCATAAAGGGGATGCAAAGTCCAGGACAGATGAATATTTGCTTGTGCATCAGTGATACCTGAGGGTCTGACACTGGCAGGCATTTGGGCAGCAAAGTCTGTAATTCAAACTACAGGAGCACATACTAGTCACACTGTAAACTTGTACTGTGAGAATATCTAGAATATAAACATGCACGAGGAATAGAAATTCATACTGTAAGAGCANCAAACCCTCTTGGGTTTTTTTTTTTTTTTTTTTTTTTTTTTTTTTGTTTTCCAGTCGTAACTGCTTTTTGTTTCCATGCCTGAAGCCTATAAAATCTAGCTCCTGACAAAGGAGGAGGTGGGAAAATAAAGTAAATAAATGGGAAAGTAAGCCCCAAACTTTTAGTGGATGTGGTTCTCTTCAGAGCTATGAAAAATGGTCAGTCATTGTATACTGTTTCTGTAAAGTCCTTTTTAGAGATTTCTAAGATATACTCACTTCGTCTTTGGTTATTCTTTCTCCTGATGTCTGTGCAGCTAGGCATAGAGTAACTGAACGGCCATTTATAACTTGATCTTTCTTAATATTTTCCTAATAAATCAGCATTGCAATGTGGGCTCTTTTCACATGGGAACATGACTCCTGTATCTCATTACCAGCTGGTGTTGAGCTTACAGAAAAATTCCAGAAACCCACCTGAGTGGGCACTGGTCTCGAGGACCAGCCCATCGCTGATGCTGGGGAGGGGTGAACCCTTCCTCCCCAGCATTCATGACTGGTTCCCAGCCATGCTGAGGAGATGCTGATGCACCCTTGCCTCCAGCAGCACTGACCCACTCCACCGAATGTGGGGAGCCTGTTGTCTCCCTGCTGGTACATGGGTTGGCACTTACCCACCATAAACCACAGTGCCCCTGTTTTTTTGAGTGTGCACCAAATCATCAGTGCAACTGAGAAGCAAAGTCAGGGAAATGGGGCCCAGCAGGACTTGGGGAAGTCATGTGCCCCAAGGCAGAGCTCAGCCCTGGGCTGGCAGTGGGACCAGGGGCTGACATGCCTCATGGCAGGCAGGTCTCCGTGCCAGGCTGTGCCCTCAGCATGGCTGGGGAGGATGCTGAGCTGAGGAACATGCTGCTGACAGGTTTTAAATTCATGTGGGGAGGCTACTGTGGTGTTTCAGGACATTATCTGACCCTTTGCCTGCAGCTGCTCAACTAAACTGCCCGATAAATGTCTATTAAGAGATGTGATACCTGACCTCTCTCCTTTTTTCACCCCTACCCCAAGTTTCGTGGTGTTGTGATTCATGAAGGAGAAGGGTCGAGTCAGAGGGAGGTTGAAGAAAAAAGCCTGCACGCTGTAAAAAAAAAAAAAAAAAAAATCCTCCTGCAAAAAACTTGTTATGAGTAAGTTGGAAAAGCTCAAAGCTCTGTGAAATGGCAACGCAGCCTTGGCTGTAGCATTGCTGCAAGAGAGCACACTCCTCTTGTGTCCAGGGTTGGTGATGATATGCTGGGTGAAGCTCTGGAACCTGTCCTTGTCCTCCTGACTTTAGGCATGGTGCTCTTCCCGGCATCTCCAAATGGTGCTTCCAATGCCTTTGTCCCCTGTTTTTCCCTAAGAAAGCATCTCCTATGGGGCAGGCACCTCTTGCTTGTGCTTGCAGTCTGGTGAGGTGCCTGAGCAGGTATTACAGACACGCTTGTACGCTTTACATTTAAGCAGGCCCTTAAAAACCTCAGTGTGCAGAGCTGAACATGCTGGGAAAGATTCGTAGTGGCATTTTGGTCGCTTAAACCCCAGCGAGCTGCTGAGGACCTTCTCCTGTGGATGTAGCTCTTGCGGCAGGAGCCGACACCAGAAGGATGGAGCCGCTTTGGCGCACGAAGAAAAATCATCACACTTAACTTGATACACATCCTAATGTTCAATTTCCATTAATTGAAATTACGTTGAAATATTGAACATTTTAAGCATAAAAGTTTATGTACCATGATTAGTATGCTAATGGAATATTTTAGTAATCTTTTAAGGTTAGCCTCACAGCAGATGCAATCATAAGCATTTGTTTGTAAGAGTTACTTTGCTTTAACCCCTTTTTTGAAAGCGTCCCTGTACTGGTGACAGTTCATCGGCTGTGCTGTGGCTGCCATCCAGCTATAATTTTAAGATTTTTTTTTGATCTGATATACTATGCAAAGTTGACTTGTGGATATTTTTCCTCATTGTCTTTGTCAGTAAGAATGTATATATCTAAATTTAAATTGCTGTTTGATGAGGATATGTGACAGTATTTAGAATTCAGTATTATTTTATTATCTCTTTGAAAGGATAAAAAAAGGCTCATTTATTTGATGAGATATTTCTGTAGTGCATAAAAATACCAGTGAAGTAGCTAACGTTTTCCAGTTGTTGTTGACTTCAAATTTAGCAACCATTGTCCCTGTTGATATATTTGATGCTCTAAAAATGTACTTGCCATTAAGTAGGAAGCTGAAGTGATTGGTAGGCAGATAATATTCTTTAGTAGCTATTGATATTGCTCAGAGGACATACGCATTGGAGTGTATGGAAAAAGCCATGGAATTGTGTAGGAAGAAGGCAAATATAATGTATATGGCTGCTTTATTTGAAAGCTGCCTTTATTACTCTGTATGTACCACAGCAATTGCTGCCCGAATTAGCACATTGTGAACGGGAGAAACCGATATGCAAACAGAACAGTGTGCAGCTAATTTTGTTTAGCAAATTGAGATCTGATCCCTGCTATTTCACACCCTCCCCAAGCTGACTCAGTTGCTCGTCACAGCGTCCCAGTGAAATGCCGGGGGCTTCAGTGGTGTAAGGCAGGAGTTGTTCCCCTCAGAGCCAACGGAGCTCACGGGGAACAAGGGAATTAATATCCCATTAAGAGAAAATGGAAAATTTCAAAACAAATATAAAGCCATCACAGCTTTTCTCTCTGCTTTTGTCTGTTCCTTGAGCCAGAGAATGGCTTTTGTACCGCTGCTGATGTGCACCTGGTTGCTGCAAGTTTCTCCCTGGATTTCTCCATGCGGAGGATTTCTTTTTGTCTCCCGGAGTTTTGAGCTGCTCTTCAAATCAAGCGTGTCTGGATCCTCTTGTGCAACACGTTTAAATGTGCTCACGCAGCCATGCAGCCCTGGTGTCACCCGGGGCTGTACTTTATATTGGGAAGATCGTATTAGCAAAATCTAAAATTATTAGAGTCTATAAATAGTGGCGATAACTTTTACAGCATTTACATCGCCCTTGTGCTGCATAACACACTGAAGTCATGGGCTAGGTTTGCTTCTAGTGTTGCTTCACGTGTCACTGTGAAACCTCGTTATATCACAATACAACAAAGCAGCTGCTGTGTTGATAACGTGGTGCCTGCTGCACAGGCGGAGGGGGTTCTTTCTGGAGTTGCTAACAACTGTAGTGATGCTTCACATTTTCTGTGGCTCTGTCCGACTTCTCAGAAAGGAAACAAAATCAGGTCTGTGCTGAATGCTTCTGGCTGCCCAAAGGCTTCAGTGTGCAACTCAAACCTTTAATAAAATAGCTTCTTATATCACCTTGTATTAGCATTTACTTTCCTGTAGTAACTAAAGATTGGGGATAGGAGGAGAATGCTTCCCCCCCACCTTCTTTTTTGGAAGATTACAAATAGATTCACACAGTGTTATTTGGCACAAATTTCTTTGCATCAATTTTATCTCAAGATCTTGAAGTTGTGAGAATCTCAGTCTTCATATAAAGAAGAAAAAGCACCTTTAGCTGCTCTGTGTGCAGAGAAACGTTAAAACTCCTGTAGCTTAAGAAACATCAGAAAAAGCCCAAGAATTTGTTTTATAAGCCGTGTTTTTTATCTCATTCGTAAGACTTATGCAGGGGCTGGTTGAATTATGGTTTTGCAATGTCTGGCAAATATTGCTGGTGACTTTGGAGATGGAAATATGGGTTTATTAAGACTCGTAGTAGCTTTAGTCCAATTGATACCATGGCATGTGGTTAAGGCATTAAAATATATGGGTTACGCCTCATGCTACAGTAGAGTAATTACCATGTAGGTGTCCTTTGATATTGGAAGATGATCTTGCCAAACTTTTGCTGCCAACTTGAATGGTCTCAGTCTTGCTGAGGGCTCATAGAAATGAGAGAAAACCATTGTGAAGAGTCGCTGTCTCCAGGTAAAGGCCATATGAGGGTGTGTGATTTCTGTAGGTCCTGTCTGTCCCAGGTGGATCCTGTCCATTTGGGCAGAAAGCTTCTGCTCCAAACACTATCTACCCCCAGTCTTTTCTGGATTAAAAGTGTCTAAATTGTCCTAGGTTATGTGAGAATTGCAGTGATACTTGTTTCCATTTGGGTTTTTGGGTCTAGCCTGTTTTTTGCAGTGGTGTGATAAAATGACGTCAACTACCAGTACATTCACAACATCAGTGTTTGTAAGAGCATCCTTTTCAGCTCAGTGGGGACTGGGTCCTTCCTCCAACTGGGGAGCTTTGGCGTTGGGTAGCCCCTGTCAGGTTTAGATGTGTTTGTGTTGCCTTCTGGGGCCAATTTAAGGTTTTTATTGTTTGTCCTGAGTCTTAGTGATGGCAGTGTCTCCCCAGGGCATGGCTGGTGCTTAAGCACTTTATGGAGGCGGTGCTGCTGGGGGCTCTTGGAGGATGAGCAATGCCAGGCGAGGAGGAGGGATGGGTTGTTGCTACCTGGGTTGTTGCTCTTTGATTTGGATAGTGCTGATGTGAGCAAAAGTGCCAGGGCTTTTTTGGGATCCCAGCTAACTCCTGCAGAACGCACCTAAGAGCACCAAAGCTCAACTTGTGCGTGGTTCTTAAACCAGTTACTGATTAAATTCTCTGAGAAGTCTTATGAACTGGAGCATGCCTGTGTTTCTAGGAATATCTGGAATAAAACCACTGTTTTTTTGGTGGCAGAGTCTCAGAAGCTTATTTTGCCAGCTAAAATAAGGCTTTCCTTGGGACTCAACAGTATGAGGTGCTGGAACAGCATCACTTCTCAGATCACACACAAGCCTGACTCAGTAATACTGAGAAGAGTGTATCTGTGCGCCAAGTAATATAGGGCCTTAGTGGCATGCAGAGATGTGATGGAAATAAACATAAGCAGCAGGTACCAAAGTACCAGGGAAGGGTAGAGAGAGGAGGAAGCGGTATCTCAGATCCTCTCTGTGGTCTAAATATAGGCGTGATGGATGAAATACAGGCTTGAGGGCATTGGAGTTACTTTTCCCCAGGTCTCTGCAAATGTGCGTAGGGCTCAGGGGCTGTAATATCAGGTCTTTCCACCAACATGCATCCTGAGGAAGCTGGCAGTTACTACCTTGGTGATAATCTTTGTTTTTAACACTCTACTTCATTTCTTTCCCACCAAGTTTGGGTTTCCAACAACGTGATTACTTATGGATTTGTAAGTCAGAAATAGCTTGGTAATTGCTGTATTGCTTTGCCCGCAGTAGCAACAAGCATCTTAAATTTAATGCATCATCCACACAGAAAATTGATATTTGGCCAAAACTCGAGGCCTCTGACAGCTAATCTTAAACAGCTTTTGGTTGACATGTAAAATAGAGACTTGTGGATGACATTCACAGGAAAATTGACGGTGTTTAGGATTATTCCATAAAAGAAAAATATTTATGATTGGCTGAAAATACTTGAGGATGATGAAGTTTACATGGCAGCCTCTCCTTAGAGGTCAGCAATGTAAAGGCCTGGGATGTTAACCGATCTGATCACATGCAAAAAGCCTGAATGACCTCATAATTCAAAGCCTGAATTTTGCCTGGTCTTCAGAGTTTGTCTGATGAAACCACACTCACAAGCTTGCTAATAGTATGTTTCATTTAACGTGCTTTTACTTTGATTTTTTTCCTTCCTAGAATACAACCTAAGCAGCAAGAATGCCCCAGAACAAGTCTTCGTCTGAAAAAATTAGTGAGGAACTTGCCAGTGTTTCTGATGAAGATATCTGGCATGTTTGTACAGATACGCTTGCCTACATTTATTATGTGTTTTCCTGTCAGTTGCAATCTAAAGCACTAGAAGTTTCAGCAGAGAAACTTGTGGCTCGGTTTGGGCACATGCCGCTTTACGCCAGGGTTACATGATGTTCTTTTTTGGGTGAACATGCATTTCAGCATGTTTTGTCAATATTTGGGTTTGAGTCAGTAGGTCTGGGTGACTTTGCTTCAAAACTACTCAATATCTATTTATTAAACACAGCGCTTGTGTTCAACAGAAAATGTAAGACCCAGTTTCAAAATTAGGCCCACACAATTATGCAATCAGGTAATCGCGCGTGTAATTGCTTGCGCAAATGGTCAGTTAGATGTCTAACTGTCCATTTGCATGCAAAATTAACCAATTTTGCAAATTGGACTTTGAATATTCATGGTAGAAACCACAGCTTTATAGAGATGGCTGCGTTGTCACACCTTCCCCTTCGATTTGTGTCCTCCCTTTACGAGCCTTGTGCCTTTTGTCTTGGCTTAAATGTTAGTAAGAAGCTGCTGGAAGTGAAGGAAACCAGTCTTTTCCCTCTGAAACTTAATACATATCAATACACTTCCAATTGTTTTTTAAAAAAAAAAGTGAGAAATACTCCCAAAATACAGGTTGTGGCGCAGTAGTTCATTACTGTGCAAAAAGCATGCTAGCGGCTTTGCCTGAGTGGTATGGATAAGAACCAGTAAATAAAATACGGAAAACCAAAAGCCACTTGCAGCTACGTGGAGGTGTTTAGTGAGCAGGCGGCAGGTTGAACAGTAATGCTGTGGATGCAAGTGTTCCTTCAGCTGCAGATGAGCCGGCACAAAAGGTGCTTCTCTGTGTTCATCCATTAGCGGTTTGTTGCTGTCTCCTGCTTGGGATAGTTCTGTCCTCCTTAGCTGCAGAGTGCGATTCGTGCATTACTCATACAATGGGTTTTAACAGCATTGCAGCTGAGGTTGGTAATGCTATTGGTGTAATGCATGCAAGCAAAGCAGTGGGGAGGAGGACAGTGGGTAGTCCACGTGCCAAAGGCTTACTAATTTAAAGCCAAAGATGTAAAGGAGTGATGTGACGCATCCACCCTTGTGCGAGTCGGGGGCAAAGCCAGAAGCAGCACTGGAATCTCCTGATTTAAGTCTAGTCCGCTTGGGTTTTGCTTTCGCTGTGGCATTGGGCCCCAGATCTGTGACAGTTGTTGAAAGGACCAGGAAGGGTATGTGTGTGTTACACCTGTGTGTGTGTGTTTATTAAATTTAAGATGTGCTAACATACATGTTACCTCACTGCTCTGGAATTTACTGGTTTGAAAACATGTAATGTGATGCTTTTGCAATGGTTAAAAGCAGTTGCTTGATTTATATATTTATATATATATACACACACACACTTCAGAGTTATTTTCGTTTTGTTTTTGTCTGGTGTGCTGCCAAAGTATTTCTTTTCAATGAAAGAACTCAAAGCCATAGCTGGAGAATCTGTAGAAATACTCACAATCACCACTTTGCAGTTAGTACAAGCTCTCGTTCGTCCGGCACAGTCCCTGGGTGCTCACACAAGCAAAGTTTTTGGTATCTCTGTGGTCATTGCCGCTCTGTGTGTTAAGACAAGGAGAATTCATGTTGTCTCAGAAAACTGCAGAATTGTGTAACTGGCTCACATGTGTAGGCTGTAACCGCCAGAGGTAGGCGGTGGTGATTTGTTACCAAAATCTGGTGCTGCTTCCGAGAAGGGAGTACTTGTTCATGCCCTTAGAGAAAGGTGTGCACTTACGCATCTCTCCAGACTGGGATGAAGGCAATACTGTCATCCAAACTGTTCCCGTAAAGCGGGGATCCACGTTCCCATCCAAAGCATCATCCGACTGCACTGTGCTTCCCCAGCGTAAATCTCTAGTGCATGTGCCCATTTTAGGGCTCGGTGTGGCAGTTGCTCATGCATGAGAAGGTGGATTTGGCTGAAATCTTTTAGGATTTGTTGTCTGGCACCCCAGAGTTTTGAAACTCTGACTGGGAGAAGCCACAGGCTAGCAAAGCCTTCAGGCCTGACCCGGGGCAGTGGGGTGAGTGCAGGTGGGCATAATAAATTTTTTTCTTTTTTTTTAAAAAAAGTGCTTTGGATGGAGTCTGCAGCTTCAGCAGCAGATGTGCCCCTGTGCTTGCCTGTGTGTGGCAGGGTGGGTGCTCTCCTTTGTGAGAACCACCTGTCTTGAGTGGTTATCCGCAGATCAGATCTGCGCTCTGTGCTGTCCAGGTATGGATGGGTCTGCCCTATTCTTGGTGTGCTTCTGCTGCCGTGGGGGAGAGGGGTTATTTGAGAGCCCTGCGTGGTACCCCCACTCCCGCTGCTGCGGAGCTCCCTCCCAACAAGGGGTTTTCCGCAAGGAGACATTGTCCATGAGGAGACACCCGATGTGCATGTGGGGTGGATGCTTTCACTGGAGGGCAAAGTGGCACCTTGGTTTCATGCTGGGTTGTCTTCCCCAAGCGATGGTATGCTGAGCCTGGAAAGGATTAAGCAGGAGCATATTAAGGTCACTTTTTATTCCTCTGAGAGAGGTTTATGTCCTCTGTGCATATTAATTTCACAGCTTGGGACACGGTAGAAAGGAGAGCAAATAAGAGTGCAAGCGTGTTGGGTAGCCTTGGCAATTGAACTGGAAGAGAGAGCTCAGACTGAAAAGCCATCTTTCTCTTCCATGCTGCATTAGCACGACTGCTGTAAAAAAAGGTGGAAAGATCCAAGCGCAAAACCCCAAAATAACCAGCATTGTATTTCTTTTTTTGTTTGTTTATTCCTGCATGGCTTTTAATTTATTTTGGCTGGTGTTCATGGGAGGTTATGTGGAGGAAGAACAGGGAGTTGCAGGTTGCCGTACGCAAAATGTACATCTTTCATGTCTTATATGCATATAAGCCAGAGCTTGCAAAACTCTTTCTCACACCTTCCCATTAGCTTTGATGAGAGTTACACATCCACAGAAGGTGGAGATGGTGTCAGAAAAGCAGTTTGTAGTTGAGCTGCAGCCAAAAACAGGTGAAGGGTTACCCCTGCAATGATGTTTGAACGAGGCAGCTGGGAGTGGTGTCAGAGCATGTGAGGCTTGTTGAGCTCTGTCTTGACACACTTTGAGAACCTAAAAATCCTTTGAGTTTTTGCAGGATGCACAGGCAGTCCCTCCAAATTCCAGTGGAGGTGATTATTGCATTTTCTTTATTCCTTGGTGTAGAGACCTGTCAACCTCCTGCCTTTGGAGAGGATGGGACCTTGGTAGGGGATTTGAGGGTAGGAGCTGGTGGCTTCTTGACAGTGGCTGTGGGATTGGTGTTGCTGGACCTCTCAGAGCTTTTTAGACGTCGCTGGAAAGGCTTTGATGGCCACTGATGACCACCAGCTTGCCTTTCTGCTGTTGGCATGCTGAGGATTGGAGAACACAGTCTTGAAGACCTGAAGGCTTTCCAAAGGCATGAATTTCTGGTCCGTGGTCTCAGTTAAGGCAGATGTGATGGACAGCCTTTTGAGTAAAGGTATAAAACCATAAAGCATTTCAGGATAGGAAAGGATAAAAAATGTGCAGTGTAAATTATAATACTAATTATATTATCAGCAGAAGAGCTAATAGCTGTTCTTGCTCCATAGCAACTGCTATGCTCTGTTACAGATACTGCAGCGAGAAAACACAGATGAAAGGGTTAAAGTGTGTTATCCTGTGATAATTGATGTACAGGAGGACACAGGACTGCTCTCTGGAGAGCCATGTATTGGTCCCATGGGTGACAGCTGGCTGTGTGACTTACAAGTGCTGTAGGGTCCGTGGGCTGTCGGACTTGACCCCACGGGGGAGTGAAAGCCAGCCCCACAGGGAGCTTGGAGAAGCCTTTTTGCATTCACGTTTGGGTCATTCTGCTGCTTCCTGAGTCACCGCTGCAACTTCAACAGCCTTTGGTACAGACTCGCTTATCTCTTAATCTGGCCGTGAATTAAAATATTAGAGGTGAATCGAAAGATCTGTTCGTTAAGGCAGTTCTGGCTTACTGTTAGCGACCTAAAAATAAGATGTGGATATTCTTGATTTTTAGAGGCATTAGCCTACCTTTAAAAAACAAGTAAGGAATGTAGTATTTTATACACAGCTCTCAGCACTGTATGAAAAAAAAGCAGACTACAAAGCACAGCACAGGAAAATTGATTTATCATCAATTTATTGCTTGGAGCTCTAGGCAAACTCATCTCAAGACAGAACAGAGATCTATAAAATCTTTTCATCTGAAACTATGAATTAAATTGGGAGGAACTGCTGATGAGAGACCAGAACCAGCCCTTAAACCAGACAGGCTTTTGGGAATGGGTGTCCTGGTGCAGCAAGGGGAGTTGGAGGGATGATGCTAATTTACACCAGCTGAGGATGTGGAGCTTAATTTCTTATTACCCTATTTTTTTCCCTCATTGTGAATCCGGTTTACACAGGAGCGAGCATACAGTACTACCTCCACAGCCTCCCTTGATTTCAGTGTAAATTTTCCTTTCTTCGTCGGCACGTCTTGTTAATCTTGCAGTTTCTTTTCCAGACGTGTACTCTTCTTCTATTGTGTGTGTGTATTCTTAAACCTCCTAATAACAGGGTAACTTGCCTTTTTCAGCAGGAAGCCTCTGAAAACAAGCTGATGCATTTCAGTTGTCAAATTGCTATATAAATAAATAAAACCTGTTCGTATATTCCCTTCACAGACGCAAGTGAAACAGTGCTAAAGAACTCTCTCCCCCGTGCTTTTTTTTTTTTTTTTGGCATGGGGGGGAGCTGTATTATGTCAGCAACCTGTAATAAATAGCACTGCAATGAGAAGCGACAGCCTCATTCACCTTGCATCCATGCAGAAATAACTAAGCTCTCTTCCCATGCCTTGGGAAAAAAAAAAGAGAAAGAAGGGAATTAAAGCAAAGAATTGACCTTGGCTTGCAGTCGCTCCTGTACTACCAGGGAACAGTCTACCAGCAAGGGATTGAGGTTTCGCTGGCTATTCTTGCAGGCAGCGTATTGCCTGTGTTACTGCAAGCTATTCAACCCTGAGTGCATGAAGTATGGTCTGTGTCTTTCTCTTGCTGCC
>VZSZ01004508.1:87215-127577 GCA_013398815.1 Ibidorhyncha struthersii | reverse complement strand
GGCGGGGAATCAGAGCTGATCTGCGGGGGAGGAGTCAGCACCTTCCCGAACGTCAGCGGGGGAGAGCAGCAGCGCAGGGTGGTCCAGCGAAAAGCAGGGGAGCGGGATGCAAGGCACGCTGGCAGCACGGCCCAAGGGAGGCTTCGGGACAGAACTGCAGGGAGGAAAAGAGCATTTTTTTTTTTTTTAAATGAAGTCTCAATGTGAGGAGAGTAGGACACTTAACCCTTTCTTCTTGCATTTTCCCTGATCCAGAGGATGGGAAGATGTGCAGTAAAAGCAGTTTTTGCCCTGCTTCTATTTCTTGGTGGGTTAAAATGTTCTTACAGCAGTCTGTTTATTATAAATTCGTTTGATATTTGGTCTATAAGCAGTAAAAATGATGAAGCTATTTAGTATTCCTGGGGATGCCATGTGTTCTTCTGAATACTTTATTACAGTTCAGCATTAGTTAATGGAAGCTTACAATAAATGGTTATCACTCAGGTTGTCTCTCATTTCTTTCTACTGAGTATTTTTCTTCTTTAACACAGAGTACCATGCTGTTTTAGTTCACATGATGCTTAAAACATCGTGTGGCGGTAATTTACAGAGAAAGAAGGATCAATGCATATATGTGCTACTGGAGCGATGCTGCCTGCTAGCTGGCTTGTCTCTGGGACCAGGTTGGGGTGAGGAGGTGGTCATTGCTCTCCATCCTGTCCTGGGGCCTGGGAGGACATTGCCTGTGTTGTGCTGAATTCAGCTGCACGTGAAGATGGGTGTTCTTCTGTCCTTGGCTTTGTAGCAGCGTCTGGTGGGCAGCCTGTCTGGGGAGTGTGCTCTTATCTTCTGCCTTGTTAGACCTACAGTAACTTCAGCATCACTGGGGTCGAGGCAGGCTGGTTTTGTTGAACTTAGCCACAAAATGCAAAGATTTGCAGCACTTGGACCAATGCATTGCGCTCTGCAACCATCCAGAATTTACTTTCTAAAGGAACCTGGCTAGAAATAAATAGAAGAGGTTCTTTATGTCTGCCTATTTTTTTTTCTTTTCTTCTATGCGCTGTTTTTGGCAGGTCAAAACACTTTTGTTATCTAATGACTCTTTCCAGCTTTTCATTGTTAAGTGTTTGTTAATTAACACTTAACGACTGGGTTATGCTGGAACTACAGGAGTCTTATCTGAAGGCAAAGTAATTGGCAAACGGATTCATTATGATCAGAGCAACTTTAATGAATGTTAAATTAATTCATAATAATGTGACACTTAAATGTTAAGCATATTGTTACTAATTACAGATGCACTTTTACCTTATCCACTTCTAGTATTATTGCTTTTTACTATGTATACCAGAGGGCCAGCTTTTTAATACCTATTTGTCTTTACACTGATAAATCCAGACTTCTATAGCTGCAAATAGCTTAATTACCTATTTGTCTCTTTCACAGTAATTAGATACACACACATGAAAGCTAGGAAGTTGAAGTAAATATATATAATTTATTATGGAAATTCTGTAACTGTGGGTTGTTACACAAAGGTGACAGTGTAATTAATAAGGGTGGTCTGCTGCTTGCCGTCTTTCATGGGAGAAAGGGGAGGGGAAAATGTCAAACATTCCCACACTTATGATTAATACAATATCTATGGTTAGTTATTACAGTTATTTGAGAACACAAAGTGATTTATCTTAAATAAAATTATATATTTGATACTTAGATTTAATAAAAAATGCCTAAAATTAGCTCAACCCAGCTCTGAGTAGTCTTGCTTGTATTTGTGGCTTTGTACTGATCTTGATTTTATTGAATTAGTTTTCTTGCTTACCTGGCACTTTAAAAATGAGAACTCTTTAAAAAAAATAATTAAAAATAAAAAAACCCCGTTGTCCTAATGCCTGTGAGGTACAGTAGTGGCAGGAGGGAAGGTAGCAGGCACATCTGAGTAAAGTGAGACAGGACAGTGTGTCACATCAGATGCCTTTACTGTTGAAAAACATGCATGGCATCATGCCTCAGGATTCAAAAGTGTTTATTAATACTTGCTCTCTCATCCAAAGCACTTCAGTATTTTCCTTTCCCTGGTCCCAAAGTACTCACAATGAGGCTATTTGCTATGTAAAAAGTTGATGTCGTGTCTGTGTTTCCCAGCATTGCTTGCCCTGGCTGCCTGGGACAGGGGGTCCGGAGGATGTTTCCTGAAAGAGGAAAATAAAAAATAAAAAAAAGGTGGAATTTCAACATGGCTAGAATGAGCAAAAAGTTACCAAGGTCCTTAACTGGGTGTTTGGTACAATGTTTAGGTTTCCGTGCATCATCACGGATCTCATGCTTTGCTTTACTTATAGTCTATGTCGATACACCAATTATGATTTAATTTGGCCATGGTGTAGGGGCAAGCTGTGGTCTGTCGGAGCATGTTGAAGGAGAGAGGTCCTGGTGTGATTTTTGTCTGTCCCAGTAAAGTGATTTTCGTGCAGAAGGCATCGCCCTTGAGTTGTGCTGCTGTGCCGCAGCCACGCTCTGCTGAGAGCGGTGGGGCTGGTTTCTGCGCAGCCTGACTTGTGCTTTTAAATCCCACCAAGAGCAAAAGGGTGTGTGTGTATATATCTATATATTTTTTTAGAAAGAAACAAAAAAAGTGAATGTTCATTCTGTTGGTGGAAAAGAGTGATCAATAATTAACTTGCACCATTTTATTTCGTTCCCTTCCGCAAGGAGTGTGTTATCGCTGGTTTCACGGAGTGGTGGGAGGTGCAGCGGTGCTGCCTCCTGCTCCGGCAGCTCTTCCCTTTTTCGGGCTTTGGCAACAAAACCTCTGCCAGGAAGGTGGCCGTGAAATCTCTTGAGTTGAAGCTGCTGCCAGGCAGTGCCTTGGAGGGGTGTGCCTATTTTATCTTCTTTTTTTTCCCGTCCTGCAAACAGTAGCACGGAAGCAAGAAGGAGCGCTTCCATGGGCTGTGCCTCAAAAGGTCATATAACACTTCATGTTTTCCCCGACACGACACAGTGTGACAGAACAAAGTATTTATCTTGTGTACTTGTCAGCTTCGTTCTGCCGGCTCTGAAATGATGAAATACTACCGAATATGCTGCTGCTTGTTTCCTTTAGGGACTTGCACTGATTTGTTTAAAGTGCCGTCTGCACCCAGTAAATGCTTCATTTATTACAGCTGACACCTGAAAATCTCTGAGGGAAATGTATCAAGGCATCGCGCAAATATTATTTTCTTTATTTGCTGTTGTTTACTTATGTTCTTATATAAATGCAGTCCGTAATGATAAATTGTGTTTCTTGAGGGTGCCACCTGTGTTTGTGTGTGTGTGTTAAACTGCCGCAGTGAGGTTTCTGGAAATGCACTCCATTTCCATCAGAAAAATGTATTTTGACTCTTGATGGGGTCAGCTTAACTGTTAATTATCGTGGTGAGTCACTAATGAGCTGTTGCCTCAGGAACTTCATACGGCCTCTCCTCAAACTTTTCCTGTTACTTGTTCTGATGCTTAAGCGAAAATAAAAATAGATTTCTTGCAAAAGAGGTGTGGGGAGAAGCGAATGTTTGAGATGATGTGACCCTCGTAACTATAATATTTGATGTAAAGGGCTTTCAGATACTGAGATACCCTCAGTATCATGTTAGGCTTCACAGGTGATTTTTTTTTTTTTTTTACATTAAGCACTTCTCCATTGTCCCTGAAGGATAATGGAGAATCCAAATTCCTCTCTCAGCAAAACAATCAGTGCAAAAATAACGCACATCAAAGAGATGGAGGGAAGCAGTTTGCCCACAGTACTAATTGCTAATGTTATCATGTGTCAAAGTAAAGAATTAAAATGTGACTCCCAGGTTCCTAAAAGTGCACTTGCTGTGAGTTTGACGGCTGCACGTGGTTCAGGGAAGCAGCTTTGGTGCCTTTGGTCTTCTATCTGCTGATGGTTGTGTGGGCTAGCAGAGGTACAGGTGCTATTGGGACCTCCTGCAATTCACTGCTAAGGGCAGAAAGGACCTTTGGGCACATCGAGGAGCCCCTCTGACTGCTGCTTCAGTGGCACAGCTTTACTTGAGCTTGGAAAATGCATAACGCAGTGTGTCTGCAGTTTCCTGTGTCCTGCTATGTATGCATCTATACAGTATACAACACATGTATGTGTCTATGCAACACACTGATGCTGTGTATCAGTATGGCAAGTAATGGGGTCTGTATTTTGAATGCTTTATGGTACTGAGCCTGGCCCTGCAGCCATCTGCACAGGTTATACTACAGAGGTTATGCATTCACTGGAAAAATACAAATCTAGGAGAAAAATAAGCATGTTTGTAGGTTTTCCTTCCCCTAGGTAAATAAGCAGTGCTGGGGAAGGAAGGCTGCCTCTATATGATGGGAACTTGTAAATGGCAAATATATTGCGTGCTTTAATGTTGTTTTGTTTTACAGTCATTGTTACAATTTTAATTAGATTCCTTGCTTGAATAGTACCCTTGTTTTAATTTACTGTGGCGTGCCTTCCACTCTGTGCCTGCAGGTTGGAGATGAAGAAGGGCCTCACTCTTCTTTGGGTGCTGTTTCCTCACTGTGGCTCTGGACGGGGTGGCTGAACAGGGCTTTGCAATGGTGCTCGGGAGCTGGTCCATGGGCATGGGGTCCCAGGGCCTCGGGTTTCCTGGCATCCCCCGGTGCTGGCCACTTCTCCTCCACCTTGGTTCCAGCTCCTTTATCTGTTTTCTTCTTTTAGGGTACAAGGGCTATTTTCTCCTATGTGGCTGTGCACAGTGGCTCCTGGGTTTTGGCTTGTGGTGCGAGCATTCAGGAGACAGTTGCCACGATGGTAGTGCGAAGATAAATCTCACGAAGATGGAGTTGAGGAGCTTGACTACTACGTCATCTGTATGTTGTAGTGAGCAGTTTTGCTGTTTTCTACTGAGCAATGCTACGTGCGTGCCCAATGTGGTCCTGATGTCAGGTTGCTCCTTGTCTGCGTTTGCTTCCAGAGGCAGGGTGTGAAAACGTGGGGTTTGACTGCTAGCTGCTGAAGTGGCCAGGTTCCTAGCCCAGATTGGGGAGGATTTGGCTTAAGTGGGAATTGTGAAAAGAAGCAGGTAACCATCCCTGAACCAGCCTTGTGATCGGAGATAAAGGAGGGATGGTATGTCTGTCCCCTGTTTCAGATGAACCATCTGGTCAGAGCTTGTGAGAGCTCCTAAATCTCTCAAAGTTTGGTTAATCACAGGAGTGACCCTAGGTGTCAGGCTGTCCTTGTCATGTATGGGGCTGTGCATCTCCCCCCTGGAGAGGAGGACCCGAGTGTCCCTGCAGGAGGGGTGGATACTTGCTTGAAGCAGTTTGCTGGTACTGGGAAAGTCCATCACTAGTAAGCCACTGGCTTTATGCTCAGGGAAGTTTGGCTACATCTGTACTTTAGTCCCTTGGAAGAGAAATTACTTGCTGTCATGGGGAGAGCTTTAGTGAGGTGATGAAAGGCACCACCTCTGTGTTAAGGCAAACTCCTTAAAAATAATTGGTGTCAGTCATTTCTATGTTAATATTTCACCGCAGCTAATTTAGCAAACAGATGGTGGTCCATATTATGGCTTATGAGTGGGGCTTTTCCCTGGGCCAAATGATTACCTCCCCAGTTTTCAATTAGTAAAGCCTGCCAATTACCTGGAGTGGTTTTCCTTTTAATTATGCAGGCTATTAGGGCAGGTAGGTAGCCAGCCTGGGGGGAGAAGGAGAGAGCTCAGCAAGCATGGGTGAATCCTTATTAGGAAAACCCATAAAAACAAACTGAAAAGGAAAAGCTATATGACAGGAAAGAGGAGGCGATGCACAACAGGGCAGCACGATGCACGAGCCCTCTTTCTGTTGGTGTGAGCATTGATAGATAGCTTTAAAATGCCCATCTGGCAGGTTGTGGCACATAAGAATGGTGAGGTCTGGAAGATGCTCTGGTTTGGCACTTATTTTTAGCTTGATGGCATTGACTAGTCGAAGAAGACAAACTGTGAAGGGAAGGTGGCCCCCAAGCAATCAGGATCCCACTGACTCCCCATGCAGGTGTGGGCAGGTGTGTGCTTAATGCCAAGGAGTGGCAACATGTGATGTTGGCTGATTTATGGAGTCTCTGGTTGTCATCATGTTTCCTATCCCAGCTAATAACAGTCCAGGCAATGAAAAGAAGTATCTTTTCATAATTATAGACATCGCATTTTCCCTTTGAGCCCCACTTTTAAATCATCAGGCGTCCTCTTTGTCTGAATTGTTTCCTCAAGCTTATCTTCCTCTGTGGATCAGTCTTTTACTGTATTTTATTTTGACAAGACTGTTCATCTTCCCTTGGTTCTGCCGCTACTAAAGCCCATTGCCCCATTGTCCTCGAGGAGCCAGGAAGGAGATGGAAGAGGCTTTGGGTTTGAATTAGCCAGTGATGAGGCTGGGTCTCCTTTGGGATGGAGATATTAATGCAGCATCATGAAATATGAGATCTGTCTTCACTTTGGGTGACTCTGATAATGAAAGAACATAATTAATCATATTTGGCTCTGCAGAGGATATGTAATCTGGGAAAAACACCTGCCCTAAAGGTGGCAGGAGTACGTGAGAGCAGCAACGAAATGGAGAGAGGAGCTGCAGCAGCCCAGGCTCCTTTTGTAGGAGTATTCAGCAGCGCTCAGGGGAGCCTTTAATTGACAAGATTTTGTTGTGGTTTGATTCTGTCTTCCATAGTACGCTCAGTAAAGGTACTTTAGGTTTCCATAAGATGGAGAATAATGGTTGGGCAGCCGTGTGCACACCAGGGATAAAGCAGGGAAAACAAGGTCTCTGTTAACCCTTCTGGGAAGGGAATCCTACCCTTGCATCCCTTCGTAGCCTTCTCCATTGAGGCACTTCATTGTGAAGCATGTGTGCAGGTGGCCACGATCATGTTTCCTGGGCTAGGACTGTAATCACAAATGTGCTGGAGCCCGGGCAGGAGGCAGAGGTGGGTGCTGTTGAGACAGAGACTCTCTGCTGCTGTGAATGTGCCTTTGTAAAGAGACCACTCATTGGAGAATAGCACAGAAAGTGTATTTACCGTTGAGACAGCCTGTGAGACTGCTAAAACACTCACAGGCCTTTCTTGTCCTCTTTTTCTTTTTCAAGCTGTCCTTTATCTGTCTGTGTGCAAAGCCCTGGCATGTTGCAAATGTGTCCTAAATCCGCGCAGCCCTTCTGCGTGCATTCTCCTCAGACTCTCCCCCAGCAGAATGGAAAACTGTTACTTGGTGTGCACTTTACAGCATCGGAAAAAAAGTAGCATTTTAAGTGCAAGCTTGGGTTTGTGCTTTTGCTGGCTGCTGCAGCGTGCACCGTAGTGTTCCTAAATAAAGGAGCCCTTCTGAGTCAAAAACAGTTGCTTTGCTTACTCAGGTAGCTGATTCAGCCCCCAAATAATTATCCTTTTATTTATTAGCATTTTAAAATGCCTTTAATTAGGTTTTGGTGCAGTATCTTGAATCTTCTGACTTGGAAGTTTTCTCGCTCATAATTTACAAGTCAACCCTTTGGTGTGGTGTTACAGCTCCACAGATTATGTGTGGAGCTAATTAAGTAATAACGATTGAGGTGCAGGGTATTTCCTTGGGATTAATGACTGTCTGGGAGGAGTTGATGGCCCAAGGTGTAGCCAAGGGCCATTAACACCAGCCAACTATTAATTCTAAGAAAATGCCATGCGCCAAGGTCATTGCTGCTATTAGAAGTTGAGGGCAATGAGGAGGTAGGTGTGGAGGGAGATGAAGTAACATGAGAAGTATATGGATTCCGAGAAAATGTAATATGGTTTTAATGGGTATCTGCACAACGTACCTGTTGATTAGCCAGTCTGCTTCTTCCCTCCATTCTTCACCATTCTGTCCAAAGCTTAGTGGCCAGGATAACAGGGAGCAAGTATGACGCTTTTCTCATCTGGTGTCCTTTTTCTTAATGGTGCCTCATATTTTGTCCACCTTAGAGGACACTTTATGCATATTACTAATGCCATTTTTTTTTTTTTTTCTTCTAGGAGAAGTCTTAAAAACCCAACATAGCAGCAACCAAAATCACTGAGAATATCATGGCTCAGTGGGATGAGATGTGAATTTGTCTGTATGAATAGGAGGGAGAAGAGTGGTGCTGTTGAAAAACCCACAGATTGGCCAAGGGCTAATTCAGGATTAACCATCAATAGTGTGCCAAAGCACCTTTCTGTAGCAAAAGGACTGTATTTCAAAGCTGAACTGCAGTTGCAGTGTGGCATACTGCATTTTGGGATTTTGGTGGACAGCTAAACCTAACTGCTTCCCAAGGGCTGTACAATAAAGATAAATCTTCAGATAATTGCTGTGTATATATTAAGTTAAAGGCTTAAGAGACTTGGATTCACACAACTTGAATTGTCGCAATTGTTGCTTGACTTCAGTTACTATCTTAGGATCTCTGGCAGAGAAAGAAACCTATATTGAATGGTTTTTTTCTTTAGCTTAATATTCTTGGCATCAAAGGAGTAAGGCTCGTGGCTGCATGAAACTGTTGTCCACCAGTGAGTTTTCTGTGTGCTATTTCCCTTCCCAGGGTAGGCTCTGATAAGAGTACTTGCCTTTTCTCCCAGTTCCAATCTCTAGTCGCTGTTCTCCAGCTGCTGACACCTGGATTTATACTTTGAGGGTTCAGAGTTACAGGCTGGAATTTCCAAAACTG
Organism: Ibidorhyncha struthersii; assembly: GCA_013398815.1. Lineage (NCBI taxonomy): Eukaryota > Metazoa > Chordata > Aves > Charadriiformes > Charadriidae > Ibidorhyncha > Ibidorhyncha struthersii. Next base: position 118,877 of record VZSZ01004508.1, on the reverse strand, counting down.
GGGATATTGGAGGCAGTTTGGAGGAGCCTTTTCCTGAGTGATGGATATCCCATGGGTGGAAGCGTTTGACCATCTTTATCTGAACATGAAGGTTTGTATGAGTGAGTGATTAAAAAATACATATATCGAAGATGGGGGCTGTAGGAAAACCCATCGGAGGAACCATCTCAGTTGCTGAAGGAGGGAGATTGATATGTTGGTACCCACGGCGTAAACAACTGAGTACTCCCTCGGGCAACCCCTGGCCTTTGCTGGAGCAATGTACTCACCACTGCTTTAAAATTAGGTCTGGGATGTCTCTCCCAATTGATTTTTCTGTTATTAGTCCTTGTGAAACCTGCCTTTCCTATATTTTCTCATTTGGCTGAAGCTCAGGAGGAATGAATCTTTCAGAGGCAGGACTTCAAGGTGTCCTTTTCAAAGGGGGCCTGGTTGAGCTTATGAGGGGGTTCAGGTGGTCTTGGAGGAGTCGCAGGCATTGAGCATCCATCCTCCTGTCCCTGCAAGAGCCTCCCAGCAGCTCAGGTGAGTGGCAGTGCAAAAGCCGCCTTGGGAAACTCCCCATTACTGGCATCCTTCTGCAGTCTCTGGTCAAGTCCCAAAATCAGTGTGCCTGGCTAGTGAAATGGGTTTCTTTTTTTTTTTTTTTTGTTTAATTCATTAGTTCAGACATGTAAGAAAAGTTTTGAACTGAGTAGGGAAAGACGCAATTGACAAATCATGCTTTTCCTAACTTGTGATTTTCTTGCACATCATTGTAATCTTAATAATGATAAATAATCTGTTAAAAGCAATTATGGCCTGAATAATAATCCTAACTAATAAACAGAATGTACTGTGTAATTTTGGTCGTTTTCAGCCATCTGGCTCCAGTCTCCCTAATTGACTTAAAGCATAGTGACAATGTCAGCAACATACAGTGTTCAGCTTGGCTGAAATTCCTGAGCAGGCATTCCTTACAGAAACCCAGATAGCTATTTTTAAAGAAAAAAAATAAATCAATACATCAAAATTATTACTAGTTCTATTACAGCAGCACAGATCATGAATCTATCAGTGTTGTCTTCCACTGAGCTCAAAAAACTTTATTTATAATGATTTGATTGTGTACGGTTTCATTATTTTCTAGTGAAACTGCAACTGGAAGACTTTGAATGTACCCGAGTATCTAAATTCATGCTGGCACTTACTTCTGAAGCTGCCAGAATGTAAATGCTTTCAGTGTTGGCTGGACTTAAGGCGTCTCTTAAAATTCAAGCGCTCCTTTTGGTCAATTGCTATTTGCAGTTTATTTCTTTGAATAATGCACATCTTTGCTAAGATTTCTGAGGTTTGCAGTCAGTATTTTAGACCGCTTGGTTTCACGTGCCAAAATGAAGTGGCGCGTCCATCTCTGTTTTTTCAGATGCGATGGTTTGCCAGGTTGGAGCTGGATATTTCTTTGTACTTACTGCAGAGGTGACTTTCTAATTTTCTAGCCAAAACCGCAGCGTAGTGACTTTGTGGCTAACTCCACTCAGTCTAGGTGCTTGCAGTCTGTTATAATTACCATGATGAAGCTGAAGTGCCAGCCCCCAGTTTAACCTCCCTTCAACACTTATTACTGGGAAATACGGTGTCTGCCCCTTTGCAGTGGGTGGGATTTTGGGTTTTTTTGGACTTCATGAGGAAGGGTTGAGCGATAGGGTACGATCGGCTCGCATAAAGCAAGGCGTCATGGTCCGTATGAGAACACACAACTTGTTGCTTGGTCAAACCATGATCCTTGTCCAGTGACCTGACTCTGAGAATGGACACTGCTTATCCTTTGGAGGATATAAGAGCAAGACCTGCATATAAGATTCTCCCCAGAAGACTTTACTGGGGGCTCCCACTAATTTCTGGCTCAGACCTCTGAGCAGGAGGTGGAGACCTGCAGTGAATGGTACTTGACGGAGGATTTTCAGCTGAGAATTTGTTTGGGTCCTTTTTGAACCCATGCAAACTTTGGCCTCCGCGGCACCCTGCCAGCCAGCATTTCACATGCATTGTGCTTTGTGTGTGATTTTCCTATGCTCCCCCTTGCTCTGATAGTTAAAGACATTTTTAAAGGGGTTTTGCAGAGCCCTCTGAGACCTGTTGCAACTTATCCCATTGCTGTTAAAGCCTCAGTGTTTACAGTGGCCATAAACTTGCCAGCATATAGTTGTCAGTATAGCTTGCCTACGACACAAAACATAGATTTTCTGCAACTCATACTGTGTTTTTTTTGCAAAGCTTTGGTGGGGCACCTGAGCAGAGCGCAGGTCCTTCTTGCTCACAAGCCAAACCTTCGCATTGCCCTGTGTTCCCCTTTTGTATGACTCACGGCTGCTCCGTCAAGTGTTTGTTCTTGGGGAGGACACGGTTCATTGTCTGGATTTACTTAATGGCAAATGCCTGGTTTGCCATTCCAGCCACTGACGTTTTCTGCATAGTTTGATTTGCCATTTGGGCAAGCTCTAATATTTACACGCTGTTAGAAGGATCAATTTAAATGGCTTTAGGAGGTCAAAAGATATGAATCGTAGTTTCTGCCTTTAATTTTGTGGCATACTGGTGCAGTAAAGCTGTGGTTAAAGGAGTTTATGTACTCCTACTGAATGCATAGCATACAGACTTACTATTTATTTTCACCTATGCTACTGTATATAATCATAGCTGCTCTGAAATACTGGCCCCTGTCTCTTGATACGTATCATCAGGTAACATTCACCTGTTTGAGGGGCTGGATGTGTTGTAGGCTTTCAGTAAATAACAATGTGAAGAGCTGGTAAGGAGGAAACACAATTTCTGTGAGATGTGGTGAGGGTGCAAGGGTAAAGACTTGAAGTTCAGAGGGAGCTTTGCAGTCTGAGCCATGTTTTTGGATGTTTGTTTATTTATGGATCTAGAATAATTGGTGACTCATCCCAAACTTTGCAGCCCTCAGAATGGGAGCAAAAAGCTGCTTCAGTTTAAGCAAAGCCATTGGGTTAAGGCCAGCGTGGGATACGTGCCAAAATCTGGGATGAAAGTTGTCTCATTTTGAGCTGAGGCATTAAGGTGCTCTCTGGTAGATTATTTATTTTTTTTTAAATGGCTTTTGAGTGAACCTGTCCTCCCCAGTGTGCAAAGAAGGGTGGGCTCCATTACAAGTCTCTTTGGGGTTTTGTGTTTTTTTTTTGTGCTTTGTTTTTTAGCAAGCCATTTAAAACTATTCCTTGCTTGAGGAGCAGACTTTACTGGTATGTTTCTGATCAATGTAAAACCTGCTGGGAATACTGTATTAATATAATATTTTTTTTAAAAAAAAAAAGCTGTATTTGCAGTATCGAGCACTCAGTCTGTGTCTTGTGGTGGCTGACAGAGATGTGAAAGCCCTTGGTTAGGTTGATTGCCTTCATGATATGCTCGATATGAGTTAACTTGTTTTTTTGTACCTTATACCATTTCATTTTGTAGTAGCAAATAAAGCTTAGATGTAGTAAATGTAATGTCTACTGCTGCTTGATTTTACAGGCCAGTGAATAAATGAACTTCCTCTGATATTCCATATCGTCTCCTAATAAACAGAAATGCCGCAGTGGGATTGCGTGCGAGTGACTGGGAATTACTTATCTCTAGCTCGTCTCCTTAAAGTTGTTTTTCTCATGCACTTGCATGTTTGTAGTTTACCAAGAAAATAATATTTGACATCAGATTTAGGATTGGTGATTTAAAGCTGAATCAGGGCACTCACCTATGTGATTGTTGAGTCGGGGTCTGTGATTCTGCAATGCTGCAAAGTCAGAGGCATTTGAGAATGAAATCATATGCCTAATTGAACCTATTGAAACAAAAAATGATGAAAAATCATTAGGAATTTTCAGTATTGGATAGTGAAGGGAATAGCAACAACAGCTTTTTAGATGGGTCTTGATCATGCACTGCTTCTTACAAGTTTTGTTTTCAAAAAATGTATTTTAAAAAAATCGTGGTGTGGGAGGCATTAGGGAGGCAGAGACTGCAAAGATTTTGATGCATTACAAAAGCAGTCATCCTCCAGATGGGTGCATTCCCATTTGCTGTGTGGGGAGGTCTCAGAGCAGGGAGAGCCCCACGTTCGCTTGCAGCAAGTCCGCCGGAAAGCGGAGCGATGCCTTGCAGTGTAGATTAAAGTCAACAGAAGAGGGAATTGGAATGACTTCATTAGAATGACATATTTAATTGGTAATAAATTCCACGTGCCAGCGCTGCAGTTTGCCTGCGCTTCCTGCAGCATGAGCCGGGGTCACCCCTTGCCCACCTGGGTGAGCAAGTGATGCTGCGTGCCCGACCTCGGTGCCGGCGAGCCACTCAAAGAGAAACTTTGGCACGTGCCACCTTGGCTTCTCACTGGAGCAAAGGGCAGCAAAACTTCATCACAGGCACATAAGTGATGACGGGAATTGGGGGGAAACCTTTTGGGATTAATGCTAAAAATATTCAGGGAACCATCTGAGTGCTTGAAGTCCTTTTTTTCCTAAGGCACGGCGAGGAAGGAGATGAAGACTCCTCATCTGTTTGCTGTCCTCATAGCACAACCTGCCCGCTGAATAGCTGAGTGACAGGCAATCTGGCCTATCCATATGACCATATTGTTTTCCTCCTCTAATTAGCCTGGTCCTTACTGTGCTGATGAGGAAACAGATGCACTGAGCAGCAAATTACCTTCATCTCGCCTCTGAACAAAAAAGACACAGCACTTAATTGACTCATTTGATCTCCGGCAATTCAAAGCAAGTAAAGTGGAAATATTTAAAAGTGGCACTTCATTTCTGAAACGGGGGGGGGGAAGTAAGTTGGGAGTGTGTATGCATGCATTTGTGTGTGTGCTTATGGATTTAATGTGTCAAACGTGAGGGTGATGGTGAGGCTTGCGGTGTAGCTATTTGATGCCTTTAAAGAGAGGCACAGAGCCTCTTTAACCGCAAGGAAGAACAATGAAAAAATACCCCATTACTTCCTTTGTCAACAACAAAATATTTGCGTACTTAACTGCACCAATATTTCTTTACAGTTCCTCTTCTGTGCAGCATGGTGTGCTGCACGTACTGGCAGCTGAAACGGCTCGCTACCGCATCCCTGAGCTCCCATCTCTGCTCCTGCCTGGGCACTGGCCATGCCGCAAGGCTTCTCTGCTGTCCCTGTTTGCTCTAGTTATTTTTTCCTACATTTATATAAAATATATTTTTTTTCCCTCCTAGTTTTTTTGTTTTCTTTTCTTTTGTTTATAATATAAAATACATACGGCTACATTTTCAGAAGACACTACTCAAAGGCTTGAGGAGTGGTCTTAATAGCTGTGCCTAGCTGGTGCCTGATGTGCACCCTGGCATTGGTGTGGGTGCTGTGTCCTGCCATCTTCTTGCAGTTCTCGGGGGTCACTGGGAAGCTCTCAACAAAGGTGCACGTTGCGCCTTCCCAGAATTCCTACATGGACAAAGAAGATGTAACTGGCACGCTGCAGTCCAGCCTTAAAGCCTGCGAAGAAATTAATCTTTTATTTTATAGCCTGTGCATGTTTATGCCTGTAGCCTCTTCTTGGGTCCCCACGGTGAAAGTCATCTGGTCAAGGTGATGGTTACTCCTTGAATGTAACAGGTCGTTGTGACCATGCTTCTTACATGGTGCCTCCTTAATCCTTCAGGAGGTGACTTCTCCCTCAACTCTCTGCAGTGTATGCTCTTCAAAAAGAAAATTGTTTCCATACAGCCATCACAGTGGCCATCCCCTTCGTTGGGACACTGTATCTTAGCAGATCTTAAGCATTTTTTTAAAGCACAGATATTTCTTCTGCTCTTCCTCTGACCTAAGTTGTCCTTTCCCTGTGATTGGGAAGCATATAATCTACTTCCCATTAATTTGTCTCTCTACTGTGCTTCGGTAAAACCTGTCACTAAGTCTGCTTCCGTTTCCATTTAACTTCTTTGACGTGTTCTAAGGTTATCATAAATGCATGTACAGGGGCTGCTCAGAGATTTGCATAGTAATAGTACCCTGTTGCATACTATCAGGGCATAAAGAAGTATTATTCATGCCAGCTTGCATTTGTCAGAGGAGGGATTTCTTAGTTTTTGACACCTAACTATTTAGAAATACTAGTTTGCCTTTAAATTACTAAAATTCCATATTTACGCCTGTAAGATGGTGACTGAAATGTGTTCAGGCAGTATGGACTTCACGCAGTGGACTTTGCCTTACCCTGCATCTCTTCTGCTTCTTCCCCTTTTCCTGAACTTTCCACCTTCTGCATTTGTTACAAATACCTATTCGAAAAATTGCTATTGCTGTTGCTTTTGGGATGGCTTTTTTTAAGACCTTTTTGCTTCCCAATTGAATTTTATTATTTTACTCCAGTTTATAAAGTGCAAGCATGGAAAAAAGCTTTTGGACTGAAGTGGGCCAGTTCAATCAGGCAAGCTCTTGAGCACGCACCAGCCCAAATGCACTGTGCTAATTCCCTAATCAAAGTAAACCATGCTGTAAAGAAAGATGAGGGTTGACATAATTAGAAGCACTATTTTGGATGCAATGTGAATTACGCGTGCTAGATTTGCCATGATAAGAATCCTAACAGGTCTGTTATCTTGGTGATTTTTTTTTTTAAACTGTGGGGTACTGAATACTTTGTCTAATAAAAAAATTAAATATGCTTATTCCATTTTACTTGAGTGTAAACCATCTAGGGGGAAAGAAGTGGGCTCAAGCAGTAGAGTCAGATCATCTGTAAGCATCATTCTTGCAGGTATATTTTCCAAGCTATTTTTTTCTCTGGTTATATGATGCTGAATTTCTTATACCTGAACAGCACATAATTGTCTAAATAGGGCCCAGATACGCTGGTGGCTATTAGCAAAGAAAGTAGAAAGAAGGAGTTAATAAGCTACAGAAGGCAGAAACTACATATTTTACAGGGGCAAAGACAATGATATCTGTAAAACAAGAATAATGGAAAGATCACTGATTACTGACACAGTAAGTGGCACCTTTTTACCTAGCATCATATTGCTCTCATCTATTTAATTATCTGTTGCTTTTAACATTGCATGTGCTTTAACAGAAATGAATAAATGAAAAACAGATCTGCCATTGAGTCAGACTGTTAGGTTTGCTGTGAGCTGTTCTGATTCTAATTAATTTGTTAGAGCAATACTCCTGCAGTTTTAGTAGTATTTACATATTCTGAATCAGAGGCCGTTTGAAATAGGGTTGGTACATTATATACCTGTGTGCTTACCATGTATTCTTGTGAGAAAATCAAGGTAACATCAATGAAAGTAAATCTCACCCCTGCTAGTATAGATTTTAGGTGATTTTTTTTTAATTATTTTTGTTTTTTTTTCTAAAGTGGCTGTGTTGTGCAAAGTGGTCAAGACTCAAAGCCCCTGTGTTGGGGTGATGTATGTAGCAGAGGAGAGGCCGTGCATGCCCACACTGAGGGGTGATGCGTAGGGCAGCCTGCGGTGTGATGTTGTGCCCAGTCGATGAAAGAGCATCAACAGGTTCCTTGGTCTGTATGATGTTGCGTGGTCTCAGTGCCATCCTGCAGCCGTGGATAAACATATGGCAAGTTGTAAAACGCAGATGTCCCCTTCTAAAGCGAATGGGTTGGATTGTTGAGGTTTTCAGCACTGTTGGTCTCCAGGTGCGGTTGCAATGCCAACTTGAAACTCAGAGGAGCTGCGTGGGGTATGGGCAAGTGAGTAATACACGAAAGTCATTGAAAGTTAAAAGGGGGTTCCTTGCTCGTCTCGCAGAAAGAAATCTATAAAGCTCCTACCAAGTTTCTGCCAGGGAGTTACATTCTTCTCAGCTGAAGTGAGGCTTCACCTGCCTGCTGTAAATCAGAGCAGGACTTTTGAGCATTACTCTGGGACCGGTGCTGTTGGCAATGAGGGCTCTTGTACCCAACAGGTGTTTTGCAGTGGGTCTGGATGTGGCCATGAGTCTGGATTTTGTTGGTCAAAGAAAGTCTGAAGGTGCTGGGGAGATACAGAGGGGACTACAGGGACTGAGCATTACATGGAGGGTCTGTAAAGCCTGAGAGACTTGAAAACTTACTTTATTTCTGTCTTTTTCAAGGTTATTGTCAGGATTGTTTTTTATTGTTTGGGTTTTTTGTTGTTTTCATTCTGTTGCCAGTTTGGCAGCCATTGACAGTGCTAACAGCTAAATCCATCTTGATGGTACTGGCAAAGGTGGTTCTTCATAAATCTGCAAAAATGGGCGTGGAGAAGGGGGATGGGACCCTGGGTGGGATTTCAGTCCAAAGGAGCCCTTGAAACTGTCTAGTCCCTCCATCCTTGGAAACCTGTCCTAATACAAGCAAAGGGTTGAAAATGCTGGGGCGATGCTGGAAGCAGGTGGTGGTGCACGTCTGGAGATGAGTGGGCAGGCAGAGCAAGCCTCCTGTAAGGGGTCAGCAAAAAGATCAGGATCATCATTCTTTAAGTTCATTTTATGTTTCTATATTGTCCTCCTGCTCCTCAGCCCGTGATGGAGTGCCCTGAGCATCCTGAGTGACTTATGTGTTGAAAAGCACCCAGATGTATGTTCCCCCCCCCTCTCTGCCATCAGGACGGATGAACAAAGGAAGAAGACTAAGTAGTTGCTTAATGTAAGAAAATAATGAAAAAACCCAAAACATTAAGAGTAGGAAAAAAGCCCTTAATCTGAAAAAAAAAATAGTAATTTTAGAATATGGCTAAAAGGACCAGCTTTTGGGTGCAGTGGTGACCATTGTGGGGCTTCTAGGCATTATTGGCTGTTGTGGTTTGGGCCAGACTGGCAACTGAGATAGAAGTACATCATCAAGGCGCTGTTTTGATGCTCTCATACCTTAGGTTTGGAGTGCCGATAGTCAAGTATTTATGTGTGTGCTACACCTCTGGGTCAGTCATCTCATCGTAGAGTGGGAAATTAATTGTTCCACCATGGACAAGATCTGAATGCCAAGTGCCTCCCTCCTTCCCCCACCTCTCCTCCTCTTTTCTTTCAATATTTAGCTGAGACAGCTGAGCTCAAGTCTAAGATTTCACCATGTCTTTGCATACATCATTGAGGGACTGTAATCCCATAAACCAGAATAGGCCTCAATTAATCACCTTTTGAACTCAGTGGTGCAGCTAATTGAATGAAACTTGCTGGGAAAGACACAAAATAATTGGTTAGGTTGTCAATGTGTGGCTATTGTAACAGTGTTTCTCTTCTCCCCCTCCCCCTTTTTTCCTCCCGTGACTACAGTTTACACATTTTTAAAGTATAATTAACATAGAAAGCCAGAAAATATGTTTTCTTTCATTGTGCTTAATATGGCTAGTTATCATTTGTCAAGATATCAAGATTTCAGGAATGAGGAGATAAATACCTCATGTTTCATGGAGGACTGCCCAAATGCATTTCCAAAACAATCCGAACGCATGTGGTTTCTCAAGGCCTTAGGGAGGTAGTGAGGCTCGGGGCAAAGTGTGGCAAGATGGTGGTGGTGGGGGCCTGGGTTACGCTTGTGTCCCATTTCTTGGCCATTGGTGAGGGGTTTCCCTCGCTGCACTTCCTGTTTTCCGCCAAATGGGGAAAGTGATAAAAACGAGGTTTCCTTGTGTTTGCAATGCGCTTGAGATTCGCGGGTGAAAATCATCTTAAATGAAGTAGTATTCATTATGAAACGTGATCTAAGGTATAAGCCTTGTGGTCCTCCCCTTGATTTGCCGGAAGCCGGACCCAAGCAAACACTGTGTGATGCTATTTGTGGCTCATGTTTCCCAGTGTTTTATCCAATAGAAAAAATGGTATTTTTTTCTAAACTGGGTGGGATCACCTGCTACATATAGATCCTGTCCCGGTGCTCACTGCTGCAGGGGAAGACTTCAGTGAGCAAAGCACCCCAGCGTGTGCTGAACTTCAGCACGTGAAATGTTTTCATCTGTATTGGTGGGGCTGTAAAGGCAATTTCAGAGGACTTTTCTTTGTAAGAGAAGGATCGAGGAGACAGAGTTTTTAACTTACCGGTGATCTATTCCACGCAAGCGAGATACCCTGTAGTTATTATCAATGCCTGTTGTAAATGGCAGTGCTTGGAGGGTGCAATTTCATGGGACTGTGGCAAGAGACAGGTTTCTATCTGTGAGCCAGAGAGGAGGTAAATCCTTTCATCGCAAGGCAGCAGGGTGCTCAGCTGGAGCTGGCTGCAGCCGGGACTGCCCTGATGACTTGGGGCTGTCCTGGCATTTCTTCCCATCCGACTGAAGTGCATTTACTCATAATTCAATTTCTTTCCTCCTCTTTTTACAGAAAAGTAGGTCTAACTGAGGTGACTATCCTGAACATTAAGCGTGTACACAGGAGAAGTGAATATGTGACCCATCTTGTGGTGCCTCGCAATATGTTTGCGTTGTGCAAGGTGCTGAGGTGGTGTGCACCTGCAGGTTGTTAGCAGCGTAATAGAGCAAATCTGTCAAGAAAGTAGTTATTTCATTCATGTGAAAATAGGAGCCTATCATTTCATCTGGCTTCCTAAAGGATTTCTGTGTCTGCAGGCGATGGCGGTGCTGCTGAAGGGTCCTGGGCCCCCCGCAGCGGGTGCTGCTGCGTGTTTGCTTGTTTGCCTCCCAGCATTTTGGTCCCCTCCACCTTCTCTCAATAGCACTTTTCTTTGCAGCATGAAAGCTTTGCATAGTAAGGACCTCACAACACAAGAATGAGTGTTACTTCCTTTTCTTTCTTCCTTTCTTTTTTTTTCCCCCCTTCTCCCCCGTTCTGCTCCCTGCATCCACAGTTTTTGCTCTCGGCTGCCAGGCCAGAAGCTTCTTTGTTCAATCAATAGGGCTGGCCAAGCTGGGGGGCTGTAGCCCTCTTTTACCCATGACGGCTCACTAGGAATATGTGTGTGTTTGTGTGTATCTCTTTCTTTTTTCCTCCCATTAGCCTTTCAGAGTAATTAGCGTGGCTTTATGGTTGAAGTCGGTGGAGAGTGTAGCAGTGAAATCTGTCTGCACTGACAGGGGCTTTTATTAAGCTTGTAATCGAGGAAGAAATCAAAACGAAAAAACTAATGAGTTGCAAGCAATGTAACAATTTGCTACCCATTTCATTTTTGCAGGGGGGCAGGCTGCAGAGAGGTTGAACCCTGTCTCTTGTCATGCATCTCTAATCCTCAGCAATTTGGGGCTGCAGCTTGTACTCCCTTCTGGACACACCTCCACCCCCCTTTCCTTTCCCTTTTCCTTTTCTATTTCCTTGCCTAAACATTTATTTGCAAAAATTTCAGTTCAAAATGTTGCACAGAGAACTGTTTTCAGATACTGTAACGAACGCCCTGCATTGTATTAAAATGTATTCTTAAGGAAAAAAATAAAGGTACCATGCTGAGACTGGGCTTCTGGAAGACTCTGGCTCACACTATTTCCTCCACATCTGAGAACTAGCTCCTGTGCGAATGCCAGCTTTGGTGCCCCTGGATTTGAAAACCAGTGTGATATCTTAATTAAGTTTATGCTTAGGTAACTTTCTTGTAAAATAGTTAATTTTCATTAGCTTTCTTATTAGACTCCTTTTTTTCCATGTAGAGTTTCATGTAATAATAATTGGACATTAGTTGAACAAATGTAAGTCAGCAGTTTTCAGCCTATAGAGCCCTTATTCCTTTTTTTTTTCTTTTTTTTTTTTTTCCAGATGAGATACTTTTTGGTAGAGGGACTTTGGTACTTTTGTCTGATCTGCTTTCTGTTGTCATACCCCCAGAAAAGGGCTCTCTGCAGGTATCCACTGTTCCCATTAAGTACCCAAATAAATATCTGCGCTGTGGGGCTGAGCCTCTTGTGGTGGGACAGGAGAACTGATGCTGTAGATAAAAGAGCTGTGAGAAGTGAGGCACAGGGTTCCCTGGTGTACCCAAGAAGAGCTGTTTGCTGTTGAGTGAACATGGGAACTGGGGTGAGAGGTGGTGGGCTGGATGCTGAAGGTGATGAGCATTCAGCTCGTGTTGTCATGGCCTTGAATAAATTAATGCCCACAAATCTGAACACTGGCGGCCTTCTTCATTCACTTTAGCGGCCTGTTAGGATATTTCACCGATTCCTAGAGCTGATCAAGCTTTTTCACATCAATAACTTTCCCACTAATAATATCTTGTTTAGTTTAAGTCAAAGTTTTCTAGAAAAGAAAGTACTCTTCTTGGGTTTGTTTATTTTTTTCCCTAAAGGTTGAATTTTCAGACTGCCTTAGCTTAATAACCCGAAAGAAACTGTTAATTTCCCTTGTTCTCAGTCAACTTCTTTTTATATTTCTTCTTAAAGGAAACTGAAATAAAACATCATAACATCCTGAAATGGACACACAAATATTTTGCAAAATTGGAAAAAAAGTGGTGTTTAAAACTGAAACTTGGAAGGTGACTTTTCAAAAGGGAGGGGAAAAAAAACCCAAACTTGTGCTTCTAAAAGGCAATTCCTTGTGGAAAATCAAACTTTGGAAAAGGATCATTCTCTGCTTCTTGTGTATGGTAACATTCTGCAAAAAATCCCAAATACCTCTGGCTGGTTTGTGTTTGGCAGTAAGGGAATAAATGAGCAGGGCTTCATCCATGGCACCACCGAAAGGTGCAGGGGGATTATTCTGCTCTGCCCCTCATGCCTCCCCTGGCAGAAAAAGGTGAGGTGGTGACAGTGCTGCTTCCTTTAAGGCAAATTGAGGCAATTTTATTTTGGGGAGCAAAGTCGTCTTTTATGAAGTGCATCTCCAGCAGACAGTGCTGTGGCAATACTGCTGGTGGCTCTCCTGGCCATGTCACACCAGTGGTCTGCCTGGAGCTGGTGCTGGTCCCATGAAATCTGGAGTAAAAGGGTGAATACAGCTACATTGGCTCCTGTGATGAGTGAGGATAGCCAGTGTAGTTTGTGGTCCAGATTATAGATTTCATATATTCTTTGGAGCTTAAACTTAATTGCTCCATAAGTTTGAGCAAACAACTACAATTCTAACCCAGAATGACTTGTTTTGAGGTGTGTATCTTATAAGATTATTGAAATGCCATCAGAGTAAAATCCAGATTTCTGTAAACAGTGTGGAATTGCAGCATCTGACTGGTTACCTTTTGCTTTAAAATCTCCTTGTTTGTTCATTATCTAGGGGCATGTCTCCATACAGACTGCGTAGGTTCGTATGTGATTTTCAGTGCCCCCCTTTTAAATGAAAGCTTTTATAACTCCTGTCCTTTTATTACAGCACTAACTCCACGTGTAGTTAGGGAAAAAGTAAATAAAAAAAAAAAGAAAGTCTAACAACCCTCATCACTCTGTAGGAGTTGGGATGAAAAGAGCTAACGATTGCTATCTAAGTGATAAATGGGTGAACGTCTGAAAGGGCTTTGGCAACAGGAGAAGACAGATGAAGGCAAAATGGCTGCTGTCTGCCTGCCTTTCGTTCTTTGAAGAATACTATGATTAAAGCATATTTAGCAATCTAGCTCCTAACTTGGGTCTAAATGATGTTTTAAATCAGATGGTGCAACAGTAATAAATTAGGCCAATTAGTGACTACATATTGCTTTTTCATATAGAAGCTGTGTGCCACAACCTCGCGTGGAGAGGGAGAAGCTTACTTTGGAGTGTAAGATGAGCACATACCCGTGGGAGGATCCGCGTTAGGGTGTCTTCAGTTGATTGCTCTGTGGTCCTACCCTCTCCAGTGTATGGACTTGTCCGTGGAGTTGGGATGCACAAGGTAGCCTGTGCGGAGCACTCCAATTATGGTCATGGTAGAAGGTGGCTAAAAGGATTGGGATGGCACTTAGGGAGTTCATTTTGTGAAAAAATTTTGATCAGATCTGAGTGCATTGGGTTTTCTATGTTTAGGCTGTGATTGATGGTTCAGTTTGTGGTAATCCTTCTGGGGGTGAACATGGTCCTTTTTAATGCCAAACCAACGCAGTTCAGTGAGCAGTCAAGGACCAGGTTCTCCAGAGTCACCTTGTGAAGCTTCCATGATACGTAGGATGGGGCTTAGAGTTCATCATAAGCACTTCAATGTGAAAGGATGAGCTTAAGTGTGTGTAAAAGCTTTATGGGATTGGGCTGCAAGCAAGAGAGGGATGTGCTTTTTTAATCCATGCTTCTCCTGGAAAGGTCATTGGCTTGGTGGGATCTTGCCCTTGCAGAAACTACAGCTCTTTCCTTTTTCACATTTACCTGGAGCAACGTTTCTGGAACAAGGAAGTAAGATAAGACATCTTGGCGGTGTATGGCATTTGGGTGGCATGCTGCCTGGTCCTATCAATACCAGTAAAGCCACATGGGGCTGCGCTTGTCCTGGGGGAGAGTTGTGGGCTGTCTCACCCACTTTGTCACCAGTTTGGAAACTGCCTCTTACGGGGCATGTTGCTGTTGCCTCCAGTTTGACGTGTCACTTGTGTGGCCGCCTCGGAGCTCGTTTCCCAGCCTCTCCACCGCTGAGGATGTAAAGCCGAGTGCTGGCAGTCTCGCCATCATCCTTTGGCTCATAAACTGTGCCTGTGCTTTTATTTTCCCTTCCTCCCAGAGCCTATAAAACTTAACTCCTGGTAAAGAGGCACAGGTGTGAAGTTTTTAAACTGGTGAGAGTGGAACTCATTCACTTAAATATTTGCAGAAGGATATGCAGAGGAGACCCGTGTGAATTTGTGCATCTGCAGAAGCGAGGACTTGGAGCAGATTTTGTCTGGCTGTTTTTACCTAGACGTTGCAATTTCTGAACATGCTACTTCTAAGCTTATTTACTGTGCTGCTGTGCTGAGCCATGAGACTTGGAGCTGTACAGGAGAAACTGCTGCACTCCTCTACTTGTAGTGTTGGGGTTGAAAAGAGCAAAGCAAATTTGTCACATGGGAGCAGCCAGGTCTCCTTTCCACTTTTTAACGTATGGGGAGAGCATATACTAAAGAGTTACATGCCTTTTTTATGCTACTGCTCAGCAGCTGCAGCGGGGAGAGAGGTTTGGACCACACTGGAGTCAGAAAGAAGGATGTGAAGAAAAAGTAAGGGTGATGTCATTCTAACAGTAAGTCTTACTGAAGTGGTACCTCCTGCTTTTCAAGAAGATACAAGGCTTATATAAATAAGGTAGCCAATAAAGTTTAACTAAGAAATGGAATACTAAATTAAAAATGCAAGTGCCAACTCACTAGATGCAGTGTCAGCCTTCTGATAATACGCTGTTCCTTTGAACTTTTAATTGATTAATCGGTCCGCTATTCTTTTCTTAAACAAGCCATTATATAGTGGATGAAGGAAGTATAGTGAGGTTTGATTCTGTACGTCAGTTATTCAAATTTATGTTTATATAATGATATCTAGGTTATAATTCTATAAAACCTCTGATAATAACAATCATAAGCCTTATTAGTTGATACTAATTTCTTCTATTAAATTTTATAGCTTCTTCTCTAATTCAGTTGACCCATTTCCTTAGATAAGCTTTAATGCTATGTTACTCTCCTGTCACAGTTCCCAGTTTAGAAGTAGCTCAGTCTCACCAGTCTGGCAATGATCTGCTGTCATGCTCAAAGTAGATATTTTGATGACTTTCAGTGAAAACAAAAGAGAAAAACTCAGTGCTGTATGGGGAATTTCTAGTGTTACTGGTCGCTACTGTATAATTTGGTCTACAGTGCAGTTCTCAAAAGTGCTCAAGCTGCCCTGGGGGGAAAGTTTTGGATACCTACCATAACCTTGGACGATCCTCTTGTTTCCTTAAATTTTGTCTTGTATGTGCAACAGATTTCTCTCAAAGTCGTTCGTGGGCTTCTTGCCAGTTGTGTGATGTGAGAGTAGGGGGGATGTGCCATCCCCCTGCTGGGGTTTGGATTCCTCCGCGTTCACGAAAATTCTAAGAAGTGGAGAATGAGGTTTGTTGTGTTGCTGGGCAGGGTAAATTAGGAGCAAAAGGGCTCCTTTTGACCTCCTTCCAGATATCATGGGTACTCAGGGTTTTATCCAGAATCCAGCCTGAGTCTTGGCGGCCCTCAGGTCTAGCTCTTAAGAAATAATGGAGAGGCAGTTAGTGTCTGTGCTTTTCACTATCTTCAGAGACAAAAGTGGTTGGCAGATGGGATCTCCGAACTGTTCGCTAATCCATGTTGTGCTTTGGGGGACACAGCCTGCTTTGTCTGGTGTCACATCCCAGACTTATAGGCAGGATGCACTGTCCCATCTTAGTGATTTTGGGAGGATTCATTCTTAACAAAAATACTTTCATTTTGTCATCAAAATGAACTCATGCAAATACGCAATTGATTATCACATCAGGTGAGATGGTGTATTTACTAGCCAATTACTATTTTTGAGTTATGAAGTAAACTTCATTTCTCCCCAGCTTTCTTTGGGAAAGGTCCTAGGTCTATCAGGACGTGTATCTTTTGCATTAATATTCTTTAATGAGTAAGAGGGGTAAGGTGATGCTAGAAGAAAGGAACTCTTAAGCATTGTTCAAAACGTATGGGTTTTGAACCCATATTGTTCAAAATGTATTGCTAAAATTTACTAGGTCAAAATTGTTAAAAAATCTTGAATAATCAGGTGCCTATTTCTGGGTCAGAATTTACATAACCATTCTGGTCCACTAGGTCATATATATTGATGAGTTGCAATCCCATACTGTGTTTTTCATAGCCTGTGATGTCCTTCTCGGCACCCCAGCTAGAGGTGGTCTGCTCTGACCTCCCCTCCAGTGGTAGGGAGCAGTTGCTGAGCGCTGGTGAGCATTACTCTCTGCAGCCTTTTTGGGACTGAGGCCTTCGATATGAGCAATTATCTCCTTAAGGAGGAAGTTGTGAGGCTCTTAAATTAGAGGCATCTTATTAGCCACACTTCATATGCCAGGCATTAGTTATAAAAAGATGCACCTTGCTGCTAAGACTGAGTGATTAATTTGCAAGCCAGTGAGGAGTTGTATTGTGCTAACAATTACCATATTTGATAGATTAAAGCTCGCACTAGGATATCTGTTGCCTTGGGAGTTTATTTACAATTCCTGATCTGTGTCAGGCAAAGAATTCATGGTGTGACAATTACTATATAATGTCTTGATGATCCCGTCACACTTAAAAATAACATCCAACCAGAAAATTTTGCCCATCTGTTTGTTACGCAGGGACACAGCCCCGCCAGCCCTTCCTGTTGAGAAGCTTAGCTTCTTCCTACAAGAAGTCATCAGCCAGATGTAAGTCTCTGCAGAAAACTTTCCCTCTGCAAAAATAAAATAAATAAACCAGGAAACTTGTGGTTTGCCCTGAAATGAAATGAAAATGTGACCTTTTGGATTATAATTATATATACTGTGACTATTTTTGCATATGTGTATTAACTATATATACTTCTAGTGTGCAGAAGAAACTTTGGTTTCTCTTGTTTGGAGTTATTCCAGGTTGGCACCAAAGTTGCTTGATTATTTATGCAGATAAAGAGCACAATTGACTTCATGGTCCAGTGGTTTGAGTGTTTCATGTTCTTCAAAACAGAGGGTAATTTGGGGTGGTGGTGGAAAAAGATGAGGAGAATAAAGTCACCACCTCAGCTCTCTTTCTGATCGGAAATGCTGTCCTATAAAGTGACAATGAAATTCCCATTGCTTTTTCTTTTTGTTTGTTTTGTATGTGGTTGGTTTTCATTGGGTTTTTGTTTGTTTGGTTTGGTTTTGTTTGGGTTTTTTTCCAGCAAACCGTTATCCAGCTGGTGGAGAGGTGTTGCCACCTCCGGCTCTTGGCATGAGCATTGTCACTGGTGTTAACAGCCCTCCATTGCAGCAGCATTGGCCACGAAGAAAAAAATAGACATGCTCCAAAACTCGCATCCCTTCAGGAGATTTTTGACCTGCATCCTTGCTTATGTAAAGTTTTCATACCTTTTGTCTCCCTCTTTTCCAAGCCGCTTTATTCGTTCTGACTAGCAATCAGGCCCTGTTTTAATAACTCATGAGCTCCTGTTCTCCCTGCAAAGCGGACAGGAGGACTTTGAATGTCAGAAACCTTTAGCAGTGGGCAGCGCATGAAAGGTCATCATCCAGCTGGTGTGATTTATGGGCCCTGGGCGGCTGGGGTGCTTCCCTCCTCGTCCTCCTGCTGCTCCTCCCCCTCATTCCCTGCATGCCTTTGTGCCCATGTCATCACTGGGCACTCTCCCTTGCTTCCCCCATGGTATTATTAGTATTTATTTTTAATGTCAAAATGAATGATGGTAACTGCCTCCTATAAACAAGTTTTGGGAAAAAGAGAGATGTGAACTCTGGCGACCCGGGTGATGCGCAGTGGGGGCATGGGGAACAATGTTGCCCTTGTCCTGCTCTCCCTCTCGGGCATCTGCAGCTCTCCCGGCCCCGGAAACCTGGCTCTGTCCCAGGGATGTGGGGCAGGCATGAGGGCATGGCATGCTGTGCCGGCCAGGGGCTTGCAAAGGCTGGCATGTCCCTTGGCATCCCAGTAATGTGGCACTGGGGATGGCACCGTGTCTTCTGCACAGGTTTAGTAGCTGTGGGGCTCGGATGAATCACTTTGTTTGGGGTTGTTGGTTGGGTTGGGGTTTGGTTTTTTTTTTGTGCTGTTGTTTGTTTGCTGTTCTGGGGCAGTCCTGCAGACCAGATAGACTTAACAAGATGATTCATAGCCATTTAGTCTCCGTCGTCATTGTATCGATTCTGCAATCATCACTAAGAGATCTCTATTACTATCTTTTTTCCTCTGGCTTTCGGTAAATTTTCTGCCTTCTGCCCCTTGTAAAGCCAGTAGCAAACGACAAGAATGCTTTGAAATTACATTACAAGGACCGCAGCTGGTATAAATAGATTTTACTTTGATGGAGCTGCTCTGATTTACATTACCTGAAGATGAAGCCTTAACTGTTTGCTTAACTCCGCTACTTCTGTTAAAATATAGCACTCAGTGATAAATTCCAACTCATTATAAGAGGGACGAAAGGAAATGAAAAGGACATCATCTTTCCACCTTTGACATTTTGTAGACAGAAAGAGGTGGTGGTTTTTGTTGGTTTTTTTTTTTTCCCCTGTTTTGAAGCCGCATCATTCCTTACTTCTTGAAGTGGGGTTAGAACTTTTGTCTTCAACTTTGTCTTATATGGGAAGGAACAGAAAAGGAGCTGTGCTTGGCCTTGCTGGTAGCACCCTGAGAACACTTTGTCTCTTCCTCACCTGTAAGGTCTGGGTTTTGATATTTATATTTAATATATGGCTTTAGGAGCGTTCCAGACCCATTGAGATGAGTGAGACTTTGTATGAGGCAGCTCCTCAGGAGGAGTATCAAAATGATAGCGGGTGAGATGATAAATAGAATGGCTTTCCAGTAGGGTAATTATAATTGAACAAGGAATGTGTTTATCAAATGCAAATGATGGAAGAGAAAGGAATTAATGCATGAACACAGATGGACAGTTTTTTTATTGCAGAAATTTAAATAAAAGTGGCATACCCTGTTGTGTGATGAGCCACGCAAACGAAACAGTCTCCAGAGTGCTCCTCTGGCTTTAATGTTAGTGCTAAATACATCACCCAGCCATTGCTATCTCGAGGTCCGAGGTAGGTTGTTGGCTCTATGCCACGAAGGACTGCCCAGATCATAGCAGTTTGGGGCAAGCCATGAAAATGGCAGGGCCACGTTTGCAAAAATAGCAGGGCACTTGGTTGCTTTTAAAGCAAAACTGATGCAGTTCCTGACAAAACTCAGCATTTCAGTTTGAAAGATTGATTTGTTAGGAAACTTCCCTAGTCAAAATGTTTTGAACAGATCAACCTGTGGTCCTTCTCATTTCCATGAAGATGTTGGTTTTGTCCAAGGAGGACTGTCTGGTCCATGAGAAAATCAAGTACCTGACACACCAGTAAGGACTGTCATGAACAATTTGTGGAGAAACCAACAGGAAAATTGCCTGGAACAGAACAGGAAAATGGAAAATTGTGTGGGATTTTTTTTTTGAGAGAAGAGTGCTGTTGTTATTACTAAGGTTTAGCAAGAGCTAACTATTACTAGCTAACAAATAGGGTTAATGTTATTGCTAATAACTTGCTATCAAGTAACAAGTAAAAATCTGAGCATGAGCACTAATTTATCCTCCTTGCATCTGCCCCCTCCAATGGTGTTGCAGGCTTTGCGCTGGTACGCTGTGGATATCCAGAGTAGTTAAAGGAAAAAAGGTGGAGATCAAATTGGAATTTGGACAGAAGAGACGTTTGCAGAGAGAAGTGTCATATAGATTTTGGTATTAAAAAAAATTTAAGGTAATAAAGCTAAACACAGAAGTGAAAAAGAGGCTATATAACCTCAATGGCCATACGCTACAAAAAAACAAGCAGGAGGAGGATCAGTGTAGCACGATATAAACTGCAAACCGTCTCCACTGGGCTTAGCAGGACTTAAAATAAATGGGAAGATAATAAACAGTGCAGCAAATACAACAGGAAAGAAAAATACTCCAGCGCTGCTGAAGAGGTCAGCCAGTGCCTGCTTTAAAAGCTGTGACGAACAATCCCTCATTTTCTGCAATTGCGATTTGGGCTCCTTGGTTTGTCCCAGGATGTAGCACAGAGCATATACGAGCTGCAGAACTGAGACGGGGGAGGAGGAGAGATGTAACATCCCTTAGCGATGACAGAAGTGGATATTCATATTTTCTCTGAAGGGGAGACATTTAAAGAAGAAAAGCCCATGGCTTGATATCTGGGGTTTTACTGTTGCAAGCAGGAGTGCCTCAGTTTCCCTATCTGTAAAACCAGAAAAGCTTCTTTGTGAAGTGTGCTTTGAGATCCTGGCTATAAAAAGCTGCAGTGAGGATTGAGGCGGCACCTGACTGCACCCAGGAAACGTTTGGGAGTAGAGCTAATGTCCTCTTGAAAATGTAACCCAAATTTCTGTGCTGCTGATGTGCCTGCATAAGGGAGGCTGTGCCTTTCCTGAGAAAGATGGTATTTCTATTAATTCTCCGCAAGGGACAAGGCTATGTTTGCAGCATTAACAGGATTGTCTATCTGAGTAGGAAATGTAGGACTCTTAATCACGGGTCCTTTTTTCTCCCACTTTTGCTTTGGTCCTCAATTGCTACATCGATACTTAACATTTTTCATAAGTTCATTTTAGCTTTGTCTCATTTCATGTACTTGTTACTTGCTCTGTCACTGATTTGAAAAGCACTCCCAAAATCATGGGGATTTTTCTGGCTTCATACTGTTCTTTGAATTATGTGTTCTGTGCATCACAGACTCTGTGTTTTTGGCTGTTAGTCAGAAAAATGTTCCTGGGGATGATGAGAGTTCACTTTTTCACCAATTTGCTTGTCTCCCAAATGCAGCAAGAAGTGTTTTTGTTGAGTAGTTGATTCCATCCTCCCACTCTCTTTTGGCTTAAAAAAATGGCAATTACCCAAAATTCACACTTACCTTGTCACCTGTAGACAAGGCACCTGCGGAGCCTGGTGCAAGCTACTCCATTGCGTGACAGGCTGGTCTACACCGAAGCTGGGGTGGGGAATTGCCTGGGCTGGGAAGGACCGCATGGATGGTCTGGAATTCAACATACCAAAATGATCCAATGCTTGTGCGTGAGTATACAAGTACTGGTTGTGTATGGGTTTGTACATACAAAATAGGTGGATATATGCATGTGCAAGTTTGTGGGATCCTGAGCAAAAGCCTGTCTAGAAACCTCTGTGATACCTCCTAGACTTGCTACCAGTGAAGCTTCCTACCACTCACCACTCTGAGCCAGAGTGCTGCTTAGGGGTTAGGGAAATGTAGTATATTAAACAAAAAATAATACATAAGGCATTTTCGGGTGTGCCCAGGTAGCTCAGAAGCTGTGGTCTGTGGTCCATCTCTGGCAAGGGGCGGTGCTGGCTGTGTGGGGAAGCCTTCCTGAAGGCACTTTTGGTTACACTTGCTGCAGTTTTGGTTCAGCTTTTCCCAGCTGCTCTTAACTAGAGGTTAGCACGTGCCTTGAAGCAAAAGCGTTTGTATTTCTTCCAAAGCTTTTAATCATCATGGTGGTAACCCTACTTGGTCTCCTTTTAATTTGTGGATTACTTGCACGGGGTAAAAAAGGCCAAAAGTGTTGAATAAATTTTTTCATGATTAATGGTTTTGTCCAGAGTTATTGCTGGTGAAGGTGCAGGCATAACCGCAGTATTTTATTTTTTTGGCTGACATAAAAGCAAGAGAAAGCCAAAACTTTATTTAATAGAGAGTTCAGAATGTGTCTTCTTATTGGTGTTATTTTTAGCGATATAGAAAGAGCAGGTTGTAAATTATGAGTAATTTAATTTTAATTAGTTCTACTAAAAGGTTTATTACTCTTTGCTATTCTCTTTCCATGAAAGTGATAGCAAGGCAAATGTTTGTGATCCTGAGTGCTGTAAGAAGGTGCTGTTTTTCAGACCTCCTGGCGCAGTTTGTCAGCATCTCCAAAATCCTTTGTGATCCCAAAAGCCTGCACTTCTGAAGTGCTCAGCTCTGGCCAGAAGAGCTGTGGCAAATAGTATCCGTTCCAGGCAGTGGAGGGAGTGGGTTTAGGTTATTAAAGAATTGTTTTTATGGTTATTTTAGTGGGGTGCTTTTTGTTTGTTTTTTCCCCTCAAGAACCTTGTTACATCAGCAGTAGGAAATCAGCAGTGTAGAATCATAGAGAGGTTTGGGTTGGAAGGGACCTTGAAGATCATCTAGTTGCAACCCCCCTGCCATGGGCAGAGACGCCTCCCACTAGACCAGGTTGCTCAAAGCCCCATCCAGCCCGGCCTCGAACGCTTCCTTTGGCCAGTACTGGGGGGTGCAGCCACTTGTTCCGCTCCACCTACTTCCATGAGGTCAGAATTGAAAATCATCCTTCATGGGGCATGCTGCTTAAACCTTTGGTCGCAGAAATTAATATGTTTATTTTCCTATTTTTATTTTATTATTTTCCTAGAAAAATAGGGTGCAACTTAAAAAAATAATTTGCTTTCTGAAGTTGCAGGACAAAGTGATCCATGCCAGTCAGTGGACTGGCTCTGGAGAGCTCAACCAGGCTGAGCTGGCCTTTAGAAACACCACCACCCCCCGCCCCTACCCAGTAAGGTGCTTCCCTGTGCTCACCCCTTTTCCCAGAGCTTCATGGCATTTACTCAGTGCTGCAAATAGCTGCTACTCCTGCCACTGCTGCTGAGCCACAGGGCAGGGACCACAGCCGTGCCCAGGAGCTGGTGGTGGCTGCTGGAGGGCATCACAGGTGCTTTTCCCAGAGTGCAGGGCCCAACATGCAGTTTTAAATTACTTTTTTGAGACTGCCATGGCCCTCAGCTCTCCCTGCCTGCTAGCCAAGATTTCCAGCTTGCCTTGAGGTGTTGTACTACTTTGGGGTTAGCCAGCAGACACTGTCTGATGTCTTTGCGTAGCCATCAGAAAGCTGCTGGTCTCTTTGGGAGAGTTTTACCTCGTTCGTCACCTCCATCCTCCTCCGCAACAAAGTGCGTTTATTAACTGGTTCAGCTCAGTCCTGTCGCACAGCCCGGGTGATGGCATGGACCCTCATGATGCCCTGAGATGTTGTCCTGGTGCGCTGCAGATAATTCTGCTGGGTCGGTAGCCTTGGGTGTTCATCCCAAAACAGGCTGCGGTGTATGTCTTTGCTCATGTTAATGATGTATGCTGACACTCCTGCACGCGTCTTGTCTTAGTCTGACTCTCACTCTGTCGTTCTCGCTGAAGAGTTTGGCCAGGGGGCAGGTTTGGGTAACCTGTTCATCCCGTTATTGGGATCCCTGCGATTGCTGGGGAGGTTGGTGTTAGAAGGATGGATGCTTTGCTTTTCTTGCTGACGTTCTTACTTATAGTGGCAATACAGCAGGTCTCCCTCTCCCTGTTGTTGTTTGTCCCGGAAACTCATTTTTCGTATGGTTCTTCTGGGGAAAACCTTTGAAGCTTTCTTGTCTGGCCCGATCTGCAGTGCTGCTGCCATGGGCCTCCCAGGGCTCAGCCTTTACAAATGGCACCAAAAAACCCCCACCCCCCAGCCGACCACTTGTGTTTAATGAACTCAGTTGCACAGCATGAAAATGCAGCTCACCCGAGTGCCGTGATGGCTTTAGAAAAACAACAGGGGAAAAAAAAATCCCTAATTGGATTCTATCAGGTAATNTTCAGGTTCATTAAAAAAAAAGACTATATTTACAAAAAATAAGTTATTTAACACTCAACAGGGTGCATCTCAGATAGCATTGCAGTGCACCTATTAAATTTTTAGTGCCAGATTATGATTCACAGCCAGGGTACAGAAGTTGCCAAGCAGTATAACCCAAGCAACAATTATTAATTAATCAGGTGCTAAAAGTGCCTAAAGAGAGAGCAGTCGGCAAATGATAAGAGCCTCCCTGGGATACAACATTCTTTTTTCTTTTTTTTTTTTAGATTGCAAATTAGTTAAACTGTGTATCATAATGTGATGTCCCCTTAGCTGATATTGCATCCATTACTCTTTCTACCCATATTAATAAACCCATTGATGAATATTCTCATTCTTTAGACTGTTTCAAAAAATGATTTGCAATTGTAAAACCATTTAACTCGGCAGCTGTATGTACTGCAAAGAAACTTTGGGAGATACTATAAATTATTTCGACAGATTTGAAAGTGCTGTTTATATCCATTAGTCGCTACAAATGCCAGGATGTTGTGATTTGACTGCCTCATTCTTCTTTATTGAAAGAAGATGTGTTAGATAATTTTTGAAGTCAGTAATGAATGAGGAAAAACTTCTTGTAGGATAAAATACGTAGGTGGGTTTAGTTTTTTCCCAGGATTATCAATTAAGTTTCCTTCTGGGGACAGTGGTGGGTCTCTGGGGCATCCCCTGCAGAGCATGGTGCTGTGCGTGCATCCCCTGGGAGAGGAGAGATGCCGTTTCCCGTAGGGACAATGGAGGTGTGGGGGAGCCACGCCAAGCCACGGCTGCCAGAGCTTCACATACATATTCCGTTACAAATGCCATCACTGACAGGATTATTTTAGCAAAAAGAAATCTGATTTTTAAAGCTTCCCAGTCTTATTTTGAGTGAGAAATAACATATGTATTGGAGCTTATTAGCACATCTTGAATGGCCATTTTTGGTGTCACACTGGTTCTGTTTAGCTCATCATTTTCAGTGTAATTAGTTTGCTTTCTGGGAGCTCTAATGTATACGCCTTTGAGTGGCTTCACCTCCCCTCAACTTAGTTGTTTGTTGTTTTTTTTTTTTTTTTTTTTAACCGCTGAGTCAAGAGTATATGTAGGATGACAGGGGAAAACCAGGACACTGAGGCAGAAAGTCCTGTTCCTAAAGAACAAAGCAGCATCTTTGCAAAGATATATTAAATATAAACACTGTTAATAACAGCTGTGCTGTTGAGGCAGAACACAGTGCTATTATCACTCTCACTGGACATCAGTCGGGGAGTTTACGACTGTCTCCTCATCCTGGTTGCATGCACTGCCATTTCTCCTTGCTGGAGGGGACGTGCCTTGAGCAAACAGCCTTGCTGCAGTGCTAGTTCACAGGTTGAGGTGTGCTGCTCCGCTTGGAGCTGGGGACTGGCCTCCTAGTCCTACCTGGCGTTTGTGTTGCAGAAATGCAGAAAAAACTGACACCTCACTTGATGCGGTATCAGAAGCAACAGTATCAGAAGATACCGTTTTATGTTTTAGGGTTGATGTTTTGGTTTGATTGTATTTTGAGTCTTCATTTATCACTTGCATGTCCTTGTCATTGTGTCTGTGCAGCTCTTTATGGGGCTGCTCTAGGAACTTGGTGGGTGAACTAACTGGGTTTAAAGTACTACCTTTTTCCCTTCTTTTTTTTGGCCACAGTTATTGTGAGGAAGCAGCTCAGAGTAGGGAGGGATAACTCCGTAATTCAGCTTTGCCATTAAACACTTCCTGTCATGTAGCTGAAGACTTTTTTTCCCACCTTACCTGTTACAGCTGAACTTGGCGATGAATTCCTGCTTAAACAGGGCTCCACAGTGTTTTTCAAGGTACGAAGTCAGTGTATGTAGTTGCTGCCCACAGTGCTTCTTCCAGCCCATCAGGTCTTATGAAGGCATCATGTAGCTCACGGGTAGGGATTGGGACTGAGAACTGGAGATGGGTCATTGTTGGGCATATCTGTCTTGTAATCGATCGTTCGTATGAGCCCCTACTGATGCACACAGCTTGTTTTGCTGCTTCTCCACAGCTTCGTTGGGAAACTTTGGTCCATTAGTATGTATCACAACTTGTGTAAATTTTGTAGTGTAGTTTCTCAAGTACTTTCTCGTGATATGTGAAACTTAGTTGGGAAAACAATGTTGAGCCTGGAGATGGGCTGGGTGACACTGTGCGTGTATCATCAGTAATTTTTGGAGCCTTGTCACGAAGCAGACAGCATTCCGAGCTGAGAAACTTTTGTGGTGGTTTGATACCTGGTATTTCTGCGTGGGGGTCCTGGGAATGGCAATATGGTCAATGGTCATATCTTTACTATCCAGCTGTCATTCTTGCTTTTCATTTGCAAATGAAGATGCAAGTAACCTGCTTTTTAACATATGGCCCATTAGCTACCTCCTCCTATTCAGATGGTAATATAGTGGACCATTGGTGATTTAGCGCTCTGACTTGTATGGAAAATAACAGATTGTGTATGCTGGTAATTACACTAATTTCCATATCAATTGGTCCGGCTAGACCAGTGCCTTAAAATAAAAAAAAACTTAAGGCAGGACAGTACTTACCCAAACCGGTTAATAGAAAAGCATTGTGTTTATCTTGGGCACTACTACGAATTGTTGGGGAACCAGAAAAAGGAAGAAAAGGTGGTACAGATGAATCATGTATATAAGGAGTGAAGACTTACGATGAGTTACAAAGTCTCAGTAGACACAAGGAATGTGAGGAATTTGAGGCTGAAAAAACCAATGACTTCGAAGGATTAGTCAGAAAATACTGTTCTAGATCACTAGCAGGTAAAAGTCACCAGGGGACTCTCGGCATCTATATATTTTTAATAGGAACAGAGGTTCTGGCCTCTTGACTTCCCTGGAGTGGCAGTTATTCATAGCAGTTGAGTATCTAAACAACTTCCAGGAATTATTTGTATTGTAGCCATACCAGGAGCAGCTGAGATCCTCCTGCTGTGCTTGGTAGTCAACAAAAGTTTGTCATCAAAACAGATATGGCTTTTAAAAAAAAAAAAAAAAAAAATTGAAAGGGTTGAATGATAGGTGGTTTATGCCCATTGCAGGAGTTCTGGATCTGAAGTTGGCAGCGATTATGTGGCTTGTAAAGACCACACTTGATGCTGCTATCTGAACTGAAGCTGTCAGAACAGAGATTGT
Organism: Ibidorhyncha struthersii; assembly: GCA_013398815.1. NCBI lineage: Eukaryota > Metazoa > Chordata > Aves > Charadriiformes > Charadriidae > Ibidorhyncha > Ibidorhyncha struthersii. The sequence goes on along the minus strand of VZSZ01004508.1, from coordinate 91,511 downwards.
CAGAGTAGGTGCTTCAGAGAGGTCAACATCAGCTGTCAGTTGACAACATTAGTCCATCCAACCCTTTCCCTTCTTGAACACCTTGACACGTGGAGGTAGTAAAGGTGATGAGCCCATGAATTAGTCAGATGCGTATCAGAATGACAGTGATATATGGGACTACAGAGCAGTGTCTGCCCATGGAGATGCGCCAAGACTGCTGTTGAATATAAACGGTTGGACTCCCCATTCCCATCTCATGTACTGCCCGTGGCACTTTTTGTTTGGTTGGTTTTTGTTTGTTTGTTCTTGTGTTTTTTTCTTCTGACCTGATCAACATGTGGCAGGTCTCAGCCCAAGCACTGCTCTCAGATGGACATTGAATGTCCCAATGGGAAGGGACAACTGAGAAGAGCATGAATGGGAGCAGAAGAACGACTGGGGACCTGAGGGACAAATTATTCGGTGAAGGCTGGTTGTCTAGCATACAGAGGAGAAGATAGACCTGGTGACAGCTTTGTGGTTGCTGCAGAGAGGATGAGATAAGGTAGTAGGAGTAGGAGGGATAAGGTGAGACAGCCTGAAACAGTTGCAAGGGACCATCAAGTTAGATGTTAGGAAATACATTCTATGGGAATGAGTACTGACATATGGGAAACCCTATGTTGTTTAGGTCCTTCAGGTATTTTACATTAAAATTTTAGGCACTGCTTGTCTTCCTTAGTAGTGTGGGACAGTTGAAGTAGACATTGTCTTGGTGTCCCTTCCGGGTCTATCTTAAATTATTCTACGTGTTCTTATTATTTTAGGTTTGGAAGGGAACAATGCAAGAAAGTGTGGACACTTATCTTTAAGGAGTTAGGGAATTACATGGGAACAGAGAGGTTTCCAGGATTTTGGTATTACAATTGCACTCTATTATACAGAAATCCAAATACTTCTTGCAGATGAGAAGAGGTGAGAGAGCAGGCTGGAGGGGTGAGTTGGTAACAGACCAAGAAAAGGATCCCAACATTAGCAGTAATGAAAGAGATATAGAGCCAGGGAGTGGCACACATCCCAGGTTTTCTCTGAGCAAACATCCACATGAAGCTTTGCAGCACTTTGTGCATGGGACACCATGCACTTGTTTGTACAAGAGCTGCTGGGCAGGAAACTGCTCACGTCTCAGTCAGGGAAGCTGGTAGCGGTGCAGGAGAATTCAAAATTATTTAATAGCAATCCGTTCCAAATGAAATAAAGAAGCAAACAGTGACAAAATGGGCACCCAAACAACAAACTGAACATGCAACTCCATGTTCAACCAGAGACAATAGGTAGACCTTCAGCTTGGCAGAAGATGGGGATTGATAAGGTACAAGAGAGACAGGTTGTTGCTGCGACTTCCTAGTACATTTGGATTTCTGAAGATCCCAGAGCTGCCTTTACTATGGGTTAATATTTGTTACATACTTTTTATGCAAAACATAGAAATTACATATGTATATTCCAGATGTAATGGGCGCATTATATTTTGAAATGAAAATGATCTGGAAGAGAAATAATACAGAACAAATAGGTATTACAGGACAACTGTTGCAATTGCTGTAACGTGCTGTGCAGAGGTTTTTCCTTTTCTTCCCCATTTGGCTTCACAGCCATTTTCAGGAATAGGAGACAATGACTCAGACTGAATATTATTGTGAATGGAATAAAGATGCTTTGCTATTAAAAAACCCAATAGAGTACAGTTGAAATATCAATAAACATTTGTCCTGTGGTATAATGACACAGGGGTGTACTTTTGAAGATGTGCAGAAATGCTCTTCAGCATTGCAAATGCAGAAGCCAGTTTTATTTTGTTAAGCACTTGAAGGCGTGCAGCATCCATCAGTGAATTTGCTGCAGTAGAATATCTGGTCTTTTGTGGAGCTCGTAGAAGACTTAGCTGAAGGTACAGTAGTGGATAACACAATTTTTTGGAGTCCTCTTTTGGTTTTGGATAATACTTGTTGAGGAGCTGTCACCTCTGATCTGAAAAGTATCCGACTGAACGAGGTTAGGTAAAACTGATCTTTGTAGTGTAGTTTGTGGTGAAGGTTCAGGTTTGGTGGTTCAGGCACCTGTGTTGCTCTAGCAAGGTGATGTGGTGCTGGGTGAAGTATTGTAGCTTCTCTGTGTCTTGTTTTTTCAAATTCACCTGTTTAAAAGGTGATAGTAAGTTGTTGAAGAAGTACTAGAACTGGGAAAGGGCTTTATATAAAAGGTTCCATTAACTACAGCTAATTAGGTAAACATCCAACCTGCAAATGCTGCTGCCGTGCACTGTAAATTTGAGGTCTAAAACAGAGGGGGGGAAGTAAATGCATTCCTTAAAACAAGTTACTGAATAAATACGAGACTTGCTAATCAGGAGGAGCTGGGACAGTTGACTAATTTTTCCAAGAAGTATTTTTTTCCACCCATTAGTGTATTGTTTTTAGTAGCAGAAGACAGACGAAAATTTGTTCTGGGAGCACTTTCTCCACCATACCAACTACCACAGAGAGATTAATTAACTATCGCACCAAAGAACAAAAGGCAAATTGCACCATTTAATAAAAATGAAGGTAAATGATGAAAAAGATCAAAATGAAAGCATAAACAGGCACAGACTGCCATACAGAGCTGGTGCTAACTTACAGCATGAGGATGCACTAGGGTATCTCACCTAGGATTTATTCTGACAGCTTGCACTTTACCTTCATCCCTGTCTCAACTCTGCTGCAAAAAGCCTTTCTGTAGTTACCACTAAAATTACCTTGCCTTTCTAGGAAAAACTCTTAGCTACAGCTCCCTGTAAAAAGTAGACAATTATAAATAGTTTAAAGATAAGAAGTTTCAAACAACCTGTTATCCTGAATGTCTCTGTTCTTGAGACGTGCAGGTTACATGGTGAAAAACGTGCAATAACAAAATCTGCATCTCAGTGGGAAAATACAGTCTTTATGTATAAAACTGATGTATTCCTTTACCTTCTCTCAGCTCACTCCTCGGGAGCAGCCTGGCAGTAAGGACTCACTCATTTCACGTGCATTTTCCCCACCGTCATTTGCAGTAGCCAAATGCAACGCTCTGCAAAAACACCTTGATTTCAACCTAGGTGATCAGGCACTTGCAACAGAAGAACCCTGTCGAGCTTATTATGGGCTGACTCGGGCGTTTCTGTGCATGTTTAATGGAGTTTTGTAGGAACAGCTTAAAGTGTGTTTAATATAAATTACTAATCTTCAGTAACTCTTCTGCAGACATTAGGAATGAGGATATTTTGTGCTCAGTCCTGTCAGGTATTCAAGAAGAGATTAAATCAGGTTCGATAATCTTTAAACTGTCATACCGATTAGTCGTAATTGCCAAGTGCCTTGCTTGCTGTGATGTCTGCGGTGGCTGGTTGGACGTTTGCACTATAGGAGAGGGAAGGGTGGTGAAGCTGGACGCTGGGCCGTGGGACACGTGTGGGGCAGGCTCAGGAATTCAGAGGTGCACCAGCAAACAGGGCCATTTAAACTCGTGCATCTGCCTTTTCAGAGGTATAAAGGAAAGGAGACAAGGAGATGCAGTTGGAGTTACCATGGGTCTAGATAACCTTTAAGCCACAAATGCGGAGCTCCCAGTGCGATCACCAGCACTTTGTATCTCTGAGTATGTCCCTTCAACATTATCATGTGAGAATTAGAAGTTCTTTTAATTTCCCTGTTAGCACAAACAATGCTATTTTTTTCTCCTGCAGCCTTGCTTTCCCTGCAGGAAAAATAATCTGCGATTAAAATCTTATCGGGACTATTCCAAGCACTGTGTGGACCGAGGGAACCTGAAAGAAATCCAGCTTATCGTTTCTGGTTTGGAGTCAGCGAAGCACAGAATGCCAATATGCCGATTTTTATCTTGTGCATTAAAGGAACTGGGAAGTGCTGCTAGAAAGCAGTTTTCTTCAGCCATCGTTTAGGAGTTGCATTTATCCAAACTTTGCAATTTCAATTCAGGTACTAATACCACGGTGGGTTGATGGGGCCCTTTGCCTTTGGACACAAGTTTGTGCTTGCCCAGTGTTGGAAAACAGCATGGTAATGGGTTTAGTGGTGTATTTTAAAGCCCATTACATATTGCATTCTGTAGGTGTTTTCCTAGCATTGCATGGGTTTGTATTTGCCTATGTAACGGCTAATGTTAAGAGTGCTGACCACATATGAGAGGCAGCAAGTTGGAAAAACAAATATTTGACAGGGAATATTCCCTTAAAAAGATTTAAAATCTGGTGAATCCCTTCCCCAACACACATTCCACCCCCCCCCCCCCCCC
>VZSZ01004508.1:76528-87208 GCA_013398815.1 Ibidorhyncha struthersii | reverse complement strand
TTCTAGGAACTAAGCATTTTCAACAAAAAAACCCTATTTTTTTTTCCCTCTTTTTTTGTTAGCAGAGCTCTTTTCCAGGATGAAAGGCTCAATGGAAATTTTCTTCTCAATCAAGTACTTACATTTTATGGTAAATTAATACCTGTGTATGTTCCTTGTAGGTATTTATATAATCTCTATCAACAAAGGATTTGGTCTATTTTTCCTGCTTTGAGCTTTGTGCACATAGATATTTCTGCTCAGGGATTAAAATAGATAGGTGAAACTCACTGCGAGGTTGAGGCTGAAGAGGAGTGTTACCCTGGCAGAGGGTCCATCAGGAGCCTGACCCTCAGCAGATGGTTTTGCTCAGAAAAGTTGACTGTGTTCAGTCAGAGCCAGAGGTCACTCCCAGCATGTGGAGCCTCCTTCGTGCCATAGCTTCTTGCCTTTTTTTTTTTTTAACTAATTTTTCTAAAATGAAACAAAATAGGCATGTGGCAGAACTGGCCGGGCATTGGGAAGGTTTACCTGCAGCAGGATGGCCACGCGGACATAACCTCCATCACAGCATCCGTGGGCATCAATGTAAATCCGTTCAATATGCTTCTTGCTTCCCAGCCATATGAAGTCGTTGGAAAATGAAGTAAAAATGCTGCCCTGATTTCTAGTAACTTCACTCTGTGGGAACCAATTTGGAAGCATTTGAGTGCAGATTTGCAGGAGGATCCGAGGATGAGCGCTGCAGGGTCTCTGGCAGTACATTACCTTTTAAATACTGTAATTGGAGCCCTGAAATTTCTTTAAGCACTTTATTTTAGAAATAGCTGAGGTTTTGGAACAAAATCATATAAAGTTATGGTGGTACTTCCCACTTTTAGGAGACTTTTAGCTTGCCAAATTGGAGCCATAGTATCGGTATGCACGGAGCCTCTTCCTCGGTGCGGCAGCAATCATGCCGCCGAACTATGGGCCCTAAATCACAGCTATCGGCTAGAGCAGCAGAAAATGAGAATACAGGTTTTTATGACCTTTTGCAAACGGGACTATGAACCTGTCGCTTGTGAAGTTTTACAAAACATCCCCTTAAGAAAAGGAGTCTCATTGGTGACATTTTATGTGAGCAGATATCATTAGTAAACTTGGCTGCTGGGGGCTCAGGGAAAACTCTCACCATGTTCTATGTAGAACTTAATTTCATAGATACTGTTGGCATTTTTGCCCTTACATCTTCCTCTCATTACTTAGGTATGAGTGCAGGAAGGCAGGGCGTGAGGTGCTGGATGTTCATTCTTCTCCTTATCCCACCCTGGAAGGTTACCACTTTGTGATTCTTTTACGGCTATTACCTTTAACTGCTGATTTTCTTTTTTTTTTTTTTTTTTTTTTTTTTTATGGAAATTTTTCTTTTTTTTTTTTTTTTTTTTTTTTTTTTTCTTGATGGAAAACTATTACTTGCTAATCATTTCTCCTGACTTGGGCACCCCACTCAGCGCCACAGGCTGAAGCTTGTGCTCGGGACTAGAACTGACATCAGCTGCCTGGGAGGTACCAGAGCAGATCTCAGCACCAAAGAATGTCTTCATGTCTTTGGGTAAACACAAAGAAAAACCTTCATATTCAGTTGTCATTTATATTTCTTTCAATAATTTAAGGCCTTCATAAATTGACAAACCCCCTGTGAAACCAAGGCTCTGTTGACAGAAAACAAATGAATCAAATGCATCAGTCACATCCTTTGCGTGGGCTTCATGGGGAGCAAAACAGCAAATAAATGTGGTGGAGACCAGGGCTCACGTGTGAGCTCCCTCCTGCAGGTGTATTTGTATCCAGAGGGATTTTTTTTTTTTCTCTATAGCATTGGAAAGCCAAAGATCAAATCTGAGAGAAAGAATCAGCAGTTGAAATATGTTTTTAATAAAGCAAAAAAGCAAAGATATCCTCTCAACCCAAAGGATCGTTTTGACTCTGTTTTGTAAATGCATTTAGGTCTCTAATGAAGTTGCAAGCCTATGTGCAGCAATAAGTCTGTCTCCTCAATGTACTCCATTAGAATCATAGAATCATCTAGGTTGGAAGGGATCTTTAAGATCGAATCCAACCATCAACCTAACACTGTCAAAACCACCATTAAACCATGTCCCTAAGCACCACGTCTACCCCTCTTTTAAATACCTCCAGGGATGGTGATTCTACCACGTCCCTGGGCAGCCTGTTCCAATGTTTGATAACCTCTTCTGTGCAGAATGTTTTCCTAATATTTAATCTAAACCTCCCCTGGCGTAACTTGAGGCCCTTTCCTTGTTACTTGGGAAAAGAGATCAACACCTGCCTCGCTACAGCCTCCTTTCAGGTAGTCGTAGAGAGTGATAAGGTCTCCCCTCAGCCTCCTTTTCTTCAGACTAAACAACCCCAGTTCCCTCAGCCACTCCTCATAAGACTTGTCCCCCAGACCCCTCACCAGTTTCATTGAGATTCTGGAGCGTGTCCAGAGAAGGACAATGTAGTGCTGAGTACAGGGGGACAATCACTTCCCTAGTCCTGCTGGCCACGCTATTCCTGATACAAGCTAGGATGCCACCTTGGCCACCTGGGCACACTGCTGGCTCATATTCAGCTGGCTGTCGACCAACACCCCCAGGTCCTTTTCTGCTGGGCAGCTTTCCAGCCCCTCTCTTCCTCAAGCCTGTAGCATTGTGTGGGGTTGTTGTGACCCAAATGCAGGACCTGGCCCTTGGCCTGGTTGAACCTCATACCATTGTCCTCAGCCTATCGATCCAGCCTGTCCGGATCCCTCTGTAGAGCCATCCTACCCTCAAGCAGATCAGCACTCCTGCCTGACTTAGTGTCATCTGAAAACTTACTGAGGGTGCCCTTGATCCTCTTGTCCAGGTCGTTGATAAAGATATTAAAGAGAACCAGCCCCAATACTGAGCTCTGGGTTAACACCACTTGTGACCACCATTAGCAGGCTTGGTTTTCCTGCTATGCCATAATTTTTGGCAAATGTGCTGTTATGCCTTCCCTGTAGTTCATATTCCAGTAGCGTATAGAGGTACATTTTGGTTCAAAGCAGAAGCACAGTTTTAGGGTGGATCCTTCCACCACCCTCACGTACAGCATGCTGGTTTGCATCACAGCATATCCTTGGAACAGGTATCCTAAATTTCCTTTGCAGGAAACAAAATCTGGTGCTCCACTTCAGGCGTGCACCAAATGCTCTCCCTGAGAGTTCAAAGAGTCTGAGCCAGTGCTGCAGGCACCTTCAGTCCACACACAGAGTCAGGCTGATGGGCTCATGGACCACCCTGAACCCTCCCTCTAAAATTTTACACAGTTGTGGTGTTTGATGGTTTTCACCTACTGATCTGCTCCTCCTGTTGCATGAAATTACTTCCATGCATAGCCTCTACTGTGCAAGCTGGTATTCCTAATTTCTGGTTGCTGTCCTTCCCTGCCACACTATGTGTATAGCACAGTAAAAAGAAGGAGGGGAGGAAAAAAAAAAACAGCCCAGCATGTGTCATGCCTCATCTCTGTTTTATAAGGCAAAAGTGCCTCCCCATATGTGCTGTTCAAATTTTAGAATATTATTATGAAGATAAATATAGCAAAGCATTTAGAACTGGGCAAGGTTTTATCTGGAAGAGCCTTCCCTCTCTCCCAGGTGGCACTGGGCCAATGAGCTGTCGAAGGGAAATGAAATGTGTCAACATTTCATAACCAAAACTCTTCAGAACTTTTGTTCCAAGAAAATAATTAGGATAAGTTGACATTGCTGTCTTGATCCAGGATATACGCACTGTGTCTGGCTGGCTGCAGCACTGGAATTTGAGAGCTTTAGATTTATGATCCAGTTTACACATCCTCTTAGTGTTTATATATGGGGAGTTTTAAGCCATGTGGTTTAAATTTTTTTATTGATGAAAATTTCTGGTGGCTGGGTTACCCATGGTGAAGGAAGTCGGGTCTGAATTATACTTGACGTCTTTAAGAGTAGCCAGGAAGGTGCCTCAGCACATCATAATATTTCTGAAGTATTTTATTTCATGTCAGCGCTGTGGTTGTTATGTGCATCTCTTTTTCCTTTGTATACAGCATTTGCTTTGATGGTCAAAGAAAAATGACAGTATATTTCTATAGTACAAGTGACTTCAGGAACTTGTTAAGCCTTTTTTTTAAAAAAAAGAAAAAGAAAAAACATACTTGACTCTGACCCTCCCTCTCTTTGAGAAAAATACTAAGCCTTTTTCTGTATATGTCAGATTTTGAATGCTAAGATACCTGTCCCTCAAGGGTCAGAAGCCAATGTCTCCTTGTAATCAGAATGATGTTTTTCTGGCTTTGTAAAGGTTAAAAAGTTTTCCCTTTCTAGGTTTTGGTGGGTTCCAGCATGCATCTGTTGTGTTTTGCAAACTGAGGGCAGATTCCCTGGGAAAACATCGTTTAAAATGAGCAAAGCAGCTGGTGAAGCCGCCTGGTGGTGTGGCGTGTTCTGGCAAGGTGTCAGTGGGAACTGCAGAAGTATGTGTTAAGTACAGTCTATGTTTGTTACCTGTGTGACAAAACTGTGAGCTGCCATGGTACAGTCTGCAGATTAGCTCAGATCGCTTGTCTCAAATGAGACTTACCTTATTTCATAGCCTAGCTCTGATCTTAAACCCATCAGGAAGGCTCCATCTGTGGGCATGAACAACTCTCTCTGGAGATCAAGCCATCCTACATGCTTTAGGATATCTGTGTTCGCATAGGATCAGGCACTTACATAAGGTGCTGGCTACAGAGGAGCCCACCTGACTTGTTTGCAGTAGAGGTACAAATTTTCAACGATGGGTATCAGGTGAGGAAAGTTCTTCCTTCTCCCATCTGACAACATTTGGAAGTGACCCACTGGTGCTCAAGGTCCTGCACTTTTCACAGACTTTTCTGAATCTCCCTCCCCTGGTTTACCTGTTGATTTTGTCTAGGAGTTCCCAGTATTGGCTCAAACCCCTACCTACACCTCGTTTATTTCAGCAGAATTTAGCCCCTGTCACGTTTAATCTCTAATGACCTTGCTAAGTCATTCATGCGTTAACTTGGCTCCTCCTTCAACATAAATCCCATGTCCAGCTTTTGGGGTAGGGAGGGGAAGGAGCACAGTGCACTCATTTAACGTAAGCAAATGCCTTTGGGCTGGGGCTTTTGATCCTGGCCTGGTGCTGGGAAGCATTACAAGAATAAATTTGACGTGAGGCTGCAGTTGCACTGCTGGTTTGGGGAACCTGTTAGGATGTGCCTTCGGATACAGAGTCTGGCTGCCCATCGGCCAAAGTATGTCTGATGCAGGACACTACCTGGAGAGCATTGCATCGTTTCACCCTATTTAAATCCTTAAAAGATCTTTAGAGCCTTTGTTGTTGTTTTTCCTTACTTGTTTCTTCCTTCTAGTAGCTTGTATCTTCAGTGCTTTTCAAATACAGAACAGGGCTAGTTTTTCCTGACTCAAAGCCCCAGTTGGTTATATTTATTCTAAAAAAAAATGTAGTGTATAAAGCATTGGAGTTAGCCCTGATGGAGGGGTGTTGTTTCCGCTCTGCGAGATGTCTTTAGACATTAAACAAAGCTTCAAAGTTGGAAAGGAAATGCGGTATTTTAGAATGTATAGAATAGCTAGGATTGGAAAAATAATTTGGAAATAACCATTGGGCATGTATTAACAGAGTAGTATTGAGTAAAATAAATAGAAATATAATTCAATTAATATACATGTCTAAATAAAATGACAAAGTTGAAACAAAGCTACTCTGCTCTTACTGAACAGACATGTTTTGACAGTATTGAAATGAAAAAGGAGAAACAATTATCTTGGAATTTTACCCACTACTTTTTTTGCTGAAAAGTATGTATTCCATTGAAATTCTCCTATTTCGGTGAAGGTGGATTTTTGCAGTGGATATAGCACTTGTTGAAAAAAACTTCAAAAACGCTGTTGGGATTTTAAGCATTTTTGGCATGTTAAAGTTCTGCCACAGGTAGAATAAACCTGTGCAGGATAACCAGTGAATCTCTGCTATTGTAAAACATGAAATACAATTATCATTGTATCATCAGTATCTCCTCAGGTAGCAACAGGTGTTGCACCTAAATTAAGATTTGGCCAAATATTTGTGTTTTGGAGACATCTGGACAAGGATCAAGATTCTCACCTGTCTCTTTAATAATGCCTTTAATTGCAGAAGAAATTTAAGTGTGTTGCGAAGTCCAACCATTTCTCAGTAAGGAACATAATGAGACATTTTAAGTCTGCCTTAGCTACTACCTAAAGATGTGGTTAGGTACTTAGCGGGGTCTGCAGAAGCACAGTGGTGATCTTGCTCTAGGTATATCTGCACCCTTGGCCATCTAAATGTTTTTAAAATCTAGTCCTTGTAAGTGGACGAAGGGACACTTTCCTGACTCCCACTGATATTGGGCATATTTGCATCAGATTTTAACTTCGCGTCATCCAGAGTTCATACCTGATTATTAAAACATTTTTTTAAACTGAATAAAGCAGGTCACACTTTAAATTTCCAAGTCCACCGTGATGCTGGCACATCCTCACCCAGGGGAGCTGGTGCTGGTTGAGCTCTGGGAGAGGACAGCAGATAGCAACAGGTTTCAGCTCACCTTCCCCATCAGTTCTGGGTACAAAAGGATTTCTGAGCTCCAGGGGTTAAGCCTGGAAATAATCCAGCTGACAGTCCCTTAGTGAGCTACCAGTGGGAAACCTGGGTATGCTAATATGATGTGTCTTTCTTTTAAGCTTGGCTTTCATGGGGTCAATTAATGATAGTGAGTTTGAAAAATGGTTGTTTTACAAAGTCAATAAATGGTGCCAGCGTTGAGTGATTTTGTTACAAACCTCTTATTACTGTGCTGAGCAAACAGCACAACTTCCAGTCCTGACATTTATTGGCAGCTGGGACCCCCAGATAACCCAGTATCTTTTTCTCTTAACGTGAAAGAAGTATAAATAAAACATTGGGAACGTACAAAACAATGCAGGTAGAGTGAGTTTGATTAACACAGCTCAAGGCAGCTTTTGATCAGAATATAGTAAGTTGAAGCTCTGATTACTTTAATGCCATTTGTCTTTCATGGCCACTCACTTCTGGAAAGAACAATTGGAGGACTCCAACCCACAAAGGTGTTTGTGTGCATGCACCTTTCATGCTGCTGATTTCCATGAGATTGCCACCTACACAAGTTAAGTGCATATCCCAATTTGTACAGGTTCTGTTTTACTCATTAGAAACAAATAATAGTAATAAGTGCTTGCTGGTGGTGCGGTTTCCAGGAGATGACACAACTGTTGCCTCCTGTATCTTGCACATCATTGCAAGGTATGGTGCTGGCATATGACGTTGAGTGAATCTATCCAGGGAAAGGTGTGACCTGGCCGGGAGACAAGCTCTTTATCGTCTCTGAAATTTATTGCCTGTGAGTGCTTCCTCTGCTGTGTGACCTGAGGCCTGGAGGGAGAGCGGTTGGGTAGGCTTGGTCAAGGAACCCCACTGATGTTGCAGGGCTTTCATCCTGTAGAAACAGTGAGACTATAGTGAGTAGGAAACTGATAACCTTTCTCTCAGAGAGGAAGGGTCCGCTCCACTGCAAAGTGTCCTTAAGGGGAACTTACCTGTGTTTTTTCACACTGCAGCCTTTAAATTGTGCTTCTGCTAATGTATTGAATATACCCAACTCTAAAGCCCTTTATTAGCATTCCTTGAGCTCTCTGCCATGAAGGCTGTGATACAGACCTGCTCTCTGCCAGTGCAAAGGCATCTGTAACTGCAAGGTGCGTGTGCCATAAATACCTGCAATACATATTCCCTAATTGCACATTCCCTAATTCAGGAGACCTGGTGATGTTAGAGTTCAGATTTATCCTGATCAGTATTGGAAAAGGTCCTGTTTGCTGTGTTACATGAAAAGCAATATTTCAAGGCTACTTTTGAAGTCTTAAGGACTCAATTTAGTCCTTCCTAAATATTACTGATAGCGCTGCATGTTTGAAACCATAGCATAAAAAACTACAGGTGTAGTATTAACTTGATCAGTAGAGAAAATCCACTATGAATGCAGTCACGGGACTGAAGGTTTTTGCAGTCCCAATCATTATGCCCTCCTGTTGTCGTCCCTCCGCAGCTCCCTGGGGATTGAATTCCTGTTTTGTTTAGTTTAATAGATATATAATCCTGTGCACCTTGTCACTTTTTGCATGCTGGATGGTGATGTGCTTTGTGATATATATGAGAAAGCTTAAATAAAAGAAAAAATTCTTTTTACGTAGGCATTAATTGCTATCAGATCCTCATGGTTTGAACCAAGTTGGTTTTGAACAGGCATGGATTTGTTTGCTCTGCTTAGGCACTGGTGAGATGCTTTAGTATCTGTCATTAATAGCAAAGGAAAATAGTTAGTTTAACTGGGGGAAAAAGGAACAGTGGAGGATGAAGGTCCAAGAGCGCTTGCCAAATTTCTTTCAACCAAATCAGCTGCCAGTGTGTAGTGTGAATGAAGAAAATTGAGAACGGCAGCTAAGGCTTAACTAATGCAATCCTATTTGGGGCTGCAAACAAAGGCTTTGGCCTCTGTTCACAGGGTCTGACCTTCCCGTTGTGGACTGAAAGCTAAAATGATTGTGGGATTCAGCTTGACCGAGAAGGTACCAGGAGAGTGAGACATTAGCAGAAACCCTGGCCAGGTGTTGCTGAAAGGACATTTTGTTTGACGCTGGAAAAACAAAAAGCTCTGTCTACATCCTCAGGTGTAATTTATGAGTAAACTGAACAAAATCTTTCAGGATTTCAGTAGGCGATGGTGTCCATCCAGTGCCATGGGCATGCTGGGCTGTTAAATAATCCCCAGTCCTGACAACCTCAGGAGTTATTAGGCATTGTCACAACTTGCCTCCAACTCTGTCTCTCAGGGGCATCTTTTTCCCATTAGCAGTTATTCATATGAAGAGCTCTTGGGTCTCGTCCAGTATTAGCTCTTCATTTTCTCTTTTGTTGGATGCCCAAGGAAAGGCTCTCCAAGAGGGGTCTGTCTTTGCTGTATTCACAGGCCACTCTTGGCTGATTTACTTGGAAATACACACACAAAATAAGCAAGCCCATCTGTTGCCTTAAAGCAAGTGATAGTAAAATCAGCTGCCCCAGCAAAGACAAAATAAAATTAACTGGCGGTCTGCAGCATGCAGGTATGAGCACACACCTGCGAACGCGCCTGTGCTGCTTCCTGGTGATGGTCAGACCATCCCAAAATCTGCTGAGACAGTAGGGCAGGCTTTAACCCCTTGGGGAAAGAAGTAGAAATAATTTTCTGGGCATGCCCAGAAGCCAGACAGGCTGTGCCGTGTGTGTCCAAGCTGGGGTACTCACATGTTTGTTAACATTAGAGGTGCTCTGGCAACATGGCTGGACTCAGTTCTGGTGTTGGGTCTGAAACAGCAGTGTGGATGACTTGAAACAACACAGGAGTTGGTTTTAGCAAAACAAGTACAGTATTTGAGTGCTTTCCAACCCTTTTTTTTTTTTTTTTTTAAGAAGGCTAAGCAAGTTAGAAAATCTGGAAGTGTTTCAGAGTATTGCTCATAAAAATCATTTTAAGAGGCTTATAATTGTAAATGCACAAGCAATTAATAGCAGGAATGTGTGTTGGGTCCTCTTTCTAGCCAAAGCCTAAAATTGTCAAATGTGGTAGCACTTCAAATACTAAAGCCAGCTTTCTCTCTCTCTCTCTTTTTTTTTTTTTTTTTTTTTTTTTTTAAAAACCTTTCAGCCAGACTTTACGTACCCCACTACTGTCATATTTGCTGGATGTCTTTTAACGCTGAGTATGGGAGGTATTGGGGAGGTACAGGCAGTCTATATTTTGCTAGTCCGTTAATAAAGGCGAGAAAGTGGTTTGTTTACCTAATGACAGCAAACCACTACTTTAGCAGCATTTAAGTGACAGGATCATCCCTGCTGGGTTAGAGGGTGAGCAGTCAGCCCATCTGCACTTGCCTCCTTACTTGAGGAGTTCCTTCCATGGATCTACCTGTGTTGGAGTTGGTGTTTCTGGGCTGTTCCATGAGCTCTGTGGCACGGCTGGGTATTAGCTGGGATGAAGTTCCCTTCAACAGAAAGAATTAGGAAAGAATAATTTCCCTATATGCGGTGAGAGAGTAACTACTAGTAAGCAAAAGTTATAAATAGAAGACATCCTGGCTGCAAGCAAGTAGTGACAATCCATCTGCATATTTAACGATACAGCATTATGTTCAGAAAAGATGAAACTTCATCTCTTTCTGGCTTTTTGCCCTATAACACACTGTGTTTATGTGGGCTTTCCACTGTGGTGCTCTCCAGCTTCACAACCATTGCAGGTGACTCCAGCAGCTTGGAGACCCCTATTGCATTCCTGCAAAAACATCAAGGAAAACAGTTTCAGTTTTGCAGGAGAATGGACTGGCAGCTCCAGCAGTCAGATAAAAGATGTGAAAATTGAACACTTTTTGACTCAAAAGTGCCAGTGCGGGTGTCCCTTGCTCACCCAGGCCGGTCGTCCCTGGTGGCCCTGCCTGCATTGGAGGCCTCTCCTTGAGGAGAAGAAAACCAATGAGGCATTGCAACACTGCATCAAGATCTCGGCAGTTGGGTTTTGGGGTGTTTTCGTTTTTGTTTTTTTTTT
>VZSZ01004508.1:29017-76514 GCA_013398815.1 Ibidorhyncha struthersii | reverse complement strand
TTTTTTTTTTTTTTTTTTTTTTTTGAAGAAAACTGACATTTTCCAGTGGGGAAGCATACTTTTTTCCCTCCAGAATGTTTTCCTTTTAAAATCAAAACAGAAGTAAACTGAAATCTGTTTTGACAGGAAGGGAGGGGAAAAAAAGTATTGGCTGACTGTGTACATGCTATTTTTGGTTTAACTCACAGAAGATGGGTTTCTGGGAGTCTCCTTAGAAGCCCTGTGCATCATAGAAGGCTCCCTGGTAGAAGAGAAAGTGGATGGCAGACCCTGAGCACCTGTTCAGGATGGAGGCGATGGATAGAGAGATGAAACCAAGACGGAATGTGCTTGGGTCCTTGCTCAAGGAGGAGGGAAGAGCAGTGGTGAAGGCTTCTTCAAGACAAATCTGAGCTCCTGCTGAGAAAAGAGGCAAGGCTTTACTTCAGCATGAGTAGCGAGGGGTTGCTTTTTTTTGCCAATTGCTGTTTCTTTTGAAATTTCTTGGAATTTTTAAAAACTAAAAATGTAAAAAGCTTCAAATTTATACTTGTTCTTTTTCTTCAACACTATCCATTCCCCCCCACCCCCCCAGCCCCACCCACCAATGATCATACTTTCCACAACATCACTGTATTTAGGAATAGTGTAGGATCTTCTCATTGCATTAAATGTTTCCTAATGGGTCTTGGAAATTAGATGTTTGTTTAACTATACTGCACTTCCTTCATTTGCTAATTGCTTGGTTTTTTCCTGTATGATTGAACATCTAGGTTTTAACTAGTTGGTAAATACATGCACGCACGTGTATGCGCACACAGACACTTGCACGCCGGTCTGCTTTCTACACGCTTGCCTTTTTAATGCTTTTTTGTTGTTGTTGTTTGAAAAATCATGTAAGCATAATAGGGATAATTAGCTTTGACTATGAGCAAATCTGGCAATAAAACACATTAGCTACAGCTTTAAATCAACATCTCAGCCTGCAGCCTTGACTTAACTCATAGTCCTGGTAAAATCTAATTAAAACTGAAATGATCGTTTAGGCATTTGATTTTAATTACGTGTGTGTGTATGTTTGGCTATTTGGCCTGTACAGATGATTTTCTTGAAGTAGCTGAATTTGCAGAGAGCTGCTTTGAACCTTATGCTGTAATCATAAGGAAAAGACACAAAAACTTAACAGAGATGGATATTAAGTTCAAAGCCTGCTAATGCGATTTTGAAAAAATACTCCTATAGGTAGCGTGTCTGAGTTGCATTATTAGATGCCTAACAATATTAGTTATGCATTGGCTTAGACTTGCAGAAATCGGGAGTATATTTTTAAGTCCGCATTCCTAGAGCAAGAAAAATATGCCAGAAACTCAAGCTGAAATGTATAGTATCAGAGCCTCAGCTTTCCCCTACCCTTGAAACAGGAGCTCTGTGTTGATTTCAGCCATGAAAAGACATTTGTAATGCAGATTACATCTGTTCACATGGGGAATTATGAACGCATGTGAAATTCACGCTCTGACTTACTTGGCACTAATTTCACCTTGTAGACCAACCCTCCATCTCAGCAAAAGCCGATGGGGGTCAGTCACTGGACCCCCTTGTGCCATTTGGAAAACCTTGCTGGGTGTCTGCCAGCATCCCCCTGTACCTGGTGCCTTTGGAAACACGACCTTAGGTGCTCGCCTCCTGTAAATGTGTGTGTGCTGCCGCTGATTTATTCTGACTGAGAATGTGACCTCAGGTCTCTAATAATAAACACCAAGAGAACAACTAAAAACAATGCAAGACGTCTCGTGTACTTTCAGATGAACAAAGCCTAACGCCTCTCATGCAAGCCCTTTGTGTTCAGGGGACAACTTTGGGAGTCTAATGTGTCCTTGGGAACCTTGGAAATCTCCTGGGATTTTTCTGAACACCCTGAAAACAATGTAGGCTTACACAGCCCCCATGGTTGGGATTTGTACAAAACGCAGCTTAAAACTGAGAGCAAGGACACAGCTACTGTGGGGGGACATCATTGGATTTAAGTGAAGCTAACGTCGATGAGCATTATTCCCATTTTATTTCCCAGTGCCACCCAATATAAAGCAGAAGGAGCTAGGAATTTTGTGAGTGTTTGGCAAAACCAATGATGCAGTATTTTAATATGTAGTATCTACAGCTGGCTGGGTGCACCCTGAGTTGCACAAGGTGACACAGTTAAGACAGTTCTGCAAAATGCAAAAAAAAAAAAAACCCTTGATTTAAATGGCCACAGTGATTTTGAATATGGGTTTGAGCTCAGACCAACTGAAGGGTACACCTCTGATGCTTTTGCAGATTCTGGATTATAGTAGTCTATAGAGTTTGGGGAGTGTAGCAACCATTCTGATGTAAGCAATGGCTTCAGATGCGGCGTGGCAGAGTATGTGGTAAATGCAAGAGCCCTGGAATCTGCTCCCTGCTACATGGAGGTCGTGCTGCAGTAACACCCTAACACCAAATGCAAAGTGGCTTTTGTATGGTGCGGTGTGGGTTTCTTTTGTTTTTTGTTCATACAAGGTTCTCAGTACCAGCTTGAGTTTATTTTGCGCTCAGAGTTGCTGCGTCATCTGCCTTATGCTCGCTCGGTAATACCCATCCCTGTCCCCTTGCTGCTAGGCTGAGTGGCCTTGTGGAGCTTGTAACATCAGTTTACAAATTTATCAGACATCAGGAGCATGTTGCCCTTCCTGGCTGAGACTGTCTGGGCTTTCACATCTCGCTCACTTCAGGGTGGCCTCCAACCAAGGTGATCCAGCTTTAGGTTTGCTGGTGGATCTGAGACCAATTTGGCCAAGCAGATGGGGTTGGCATGTTGCTCCAAGGCACGGTGTTGAGCTTAGACCGTGGTCCTCACTTCCCTTGACCAAGGGTAGATAGGGAAGTTCAGCCTAAGTTAAAGGACGAGATAAGGTTTGGATATGGGGTATGCCAAACTCAGCTGCGGAGCTGATCTGCAGTGCTGCAGAACAGGCGTTTTAAGAAGATGGGCCTTGACGGGCATGGGGAGAGTTAGCTTTTAGAATTAATTTACTAGAGCAAACTGTTTGGAGCATTTCAGCTGATGGTGCACAGTGTTCCCCAAAGAAATGGTAAGTCGTTGCCTAAAGCCAGCTTCAGCGCGAATGCTAACGATTAATGCCTGGAGATCCCAGTGGTCTTGGAAGCAATATAGTTAAGTAAAAGGCAATGGGTTGGATAAAAGGTCTTAAATCAGACTAATGTTGGCAAATGTCACTTGAAAGAGAGGGATTTTGGAGGAGAAAAAAGAAAAAAGGAGAGTAATTTAAGAACAAATTCAAAGGAGGGAAAGCAGACATTCCCACAAACTAATAAAATCTCTGCAAATGAGAAAATGAGCCTGCTCAGATTGAAATTTAATCACAGAAAGGATTTTATTGTAACAAGGAGAATTATAATTACCACTTGAAAAAGGAGAGGTTTTTCTGCCTCTTAGCTGGCACGTGGCCGGCAGAGCCTGGTGCTGAGCAGGAGAGATGGCGTTGGGAGGGGAGGAAGAGCCACAGCAGTCGTCCTACCAGTAATTAATATAGTCTCTGCCAAACCCAGATTCATTTAGAGAGGCAGTTGTGAACACTTCATGTGCAAGTACCATGAAAACATTGCTCTAGCAGTGAGCGTCTTCCCCAGTGGTGCAGGGCTGCCGGGGGATGGTCCCCATGGGGTCTTCATGGTACTCCTCTACCTGAGCTTATACTGAGGCATGGCTTGGGGGGCGGACGTTGGGGCATCGGAACACCCTGTGGGGTTGTGCCACAACTGTAGTTATACTTCTGACTCACTTATGGCCACCCAAAAGGTCAATAGAAGCAGAAATTAAGTGCAATATAAATAGGGAAATATTTCAGTGACCAATAAAAGAATACTAACATGCACACCTTGTATTTCCTTTTGAAAATTAGCAGGTATTGGTATTTTTGTTCCAAGAAAAAAAAAATCAGAGGAGAAATGATGATAAAAATCCCACCTGTTGGTTGTAGTTCAGCAGTACGAATCCTTTCAGGAGCAGGCTGACCATGCAGTTGGACTTTTAGCTTTATTTAGAAATGATTACAGCCACCTCAGAGCTCAAAGTACGTTCATAGCTTCTCTTTAACAAGTCAATATTTTTTCTGCTATTCCCCTGCTGAATAGGTTGTTGTTTGCTTCCTTATTTTTGTTATAGATGCAATTCAAGCTGGGCTGGTTTGATTGATATGTTCTGCTTCTTTTTTCTATTTATGATATTGAGCTCCTGGAGTCTCCACTGACTTCATTAGAGTATTTTGGAAAATAAGTATCCTCAGCATTATTTTCTCTCCCTGACCTAGTGGGGGAAAAGAAAAAAAAAAAAAAAAAGAAAAGCACAATAGAAAAGCACATTGAAGCATACTTTAAAAGAAAAAAAAAAGGTAGTTTGTGCATACAGTGGAGTGGGGAATGATACAGAGATTTAACAAGTTCCCTTTTTAGTATTCTGTCAACTGCAAGGTTTTTAAAAGAAATTAAGACAAACATAATATTTGTCAGCTTTTACCACATTTAAAATTGCTGCTGAAATGCTCAGTGGGCAAAACTCGCATTCTGCTTCCTTAATTTTGTTTCTTAATAATTATTTTACATCCACTTCTCTCCCGCTGAATTCTTGAAACGTTGTTCTCTTCATCTTAGATGCTCTCGTGGCTGATCGCGTCAGGGGGAGGGGATGCGTTTCAAATGGCAGGGAGCAAGTGTTAGCATGCGGCTATGCCAGCCATCTGACACAGATATTAATTATGATCATTACTGTCAGAATGCACACTGTCCCATGTTGGTGGGTGCTCAGGGCGCTCAGCCCTTCCCTGAATGCAGTGGGTTACCAGTGGGCCACCGGTAGGTTGTTCGTAGAGGGTCCCATTAACCTTTAAAAAGGAGACTTTAGTGGGAATATATGTCTTTGTGTCAGCACTGGAAGAGTTAGTAAGATTAGCATAAAAAAAAAAAATAATTAAAACTCTTTATTTGGCCAGAATATGCAATGTAGACACAGCCTGTGCTACGTCTCCAGCTCTGCGTGCCAGCAGAGGCATTTGGCTAGTGGGAATTAAGCAAAGAATTGTGCAAACATTGGGGAGCATCACTGAAATTATTCAGCAGTCACTTTTTTGCTACTTTAGGATTAATTTGTAAATTTGCTCTTGACAATCATTTGTAAAATAACCACAACCCTAAAATATTTCAGGTCGTGGCAAGATAGTGGTTTAAACATGTTGAGCCTGGTAAAATGAAAAGTCAATCAGAATAGAAATATGATTTCTGTGGTATTTTACATTGTTTTGAAAGGACAGTTTTAGAGAATTAAAAGTGAGTCCCTGGCCTTTTACATTTGTGCCTAGTGCTGTTGCAGTCAGTGAGCTGTACTTCTAGGAACTCTCTGATAACATAAATACTTGATGGGTTTTTTTAATATTTGGAAATACTGTCTTTTTAAAAATTATCTCATTTATTAAACAGAGAGCAGTGAAACATGCTTTCATACTGTGTATTTTTACAGCAGAGTATTTAAACCGGCCCGTTGAATAATTTCATGCTGCATTAAGTTCAGTAAGATCTTTTTGTATGCATCATTTTTAGTGCTTCCTATATCTTTGGCCATAAGCTTTTTAATTACCATGTGAAGAAACGTAAAATGAAATTTAATAAGAAATAATTTTTTGGTCATTTGGCTTCATCTGATGCAGTGTTTTTCAGATCATAGAATCATAGAATAGTTTGGGTTGGAAGGGACCTTTATTAAAGGTCAGATAGTCCAATCCCCCCTGCAATGAGCAGGGACATCTTCAACTAGATCAAGGAGTCGGCATCGGTTGCGTGTTGCATTTGGAAATCATCGCATCGCCTTTAGAGTAATTCTGCTCATCACTCACTAAAGGCTTCAAAAGCGGCTGCCGGGCGAAGAGGGAGGGGTTCTATTAGGATAGAAAGTTCAACCTCTGGAAGCAGGAGAGCAGTTGTAATTCCAGTGCTCGTAGTGATTCATTAAATTGAGATGTTAATGGTCTCCTGTCCATGCGCTGCTCATGGGGCCAGGATTTGGGAATGAGGAGCTGGTGGGCTGGGACTGTCACTTGTGCCTGTATCCTGGGCTCAGTTTCCTCTGCAGCGGGCAATGCTTTCCTTATCCTACAATGTTTTTTTGGCTTTCAAATGCCTTTTCATCTTCGCTCTGGTTTTGACCACGCCTTGTGGTATTGAAGTTATGGGCTTTCTCTAATGAAGTTTTCCTCAAACCCAGCATGGTTGGGTTTTGAGGCATCAGCGTTTTCAGCAAAGGAAAAAGAAAACGTTTTGTCAAAAAAAGATTCCTGAGCTTATCTAGTTTAGAGCTGCAGACTTAAACTGAACAGTCCCGAGACATTTTCCTTGGAGGTGTTTTTTAGGTTAGACCCTTACATAAATACTTAGATTTGGGTTTCTAATGCTGACATTCCTGCAACCTTTATGAATACAAATAATGTGCTCATAAATTCAACAAAAGGGAAACAAAAAAATGGAAGCGGATGAGCCTCTGTCATATGTCTTGGAGAGGAAAAGGAAAATGAAAGGTGAAGACCTGGTTTTCCTTCAGCTCTGAGCTGCGGGTCTCCTTATACCCCTTTCCATGGCTTTCCCAGTGCCCCCAGGGGAAAACCCCTTCCCTGGTAGCTGCTGTGTAAAGGACAAAGGGGAGATGCTCTGGGGTTTACCCACATGTGTTTTAATGTAGGATTAGGACTCTGGCTTGGTATTTGGCCATCAAATACCTTCCACTGCATTTTAAAGATTTCATACTCAATACTTACCCACTTTTTAATTATTTTTTTAATGTACAATTAAATATATACAATGCTGAGATTTGCATGTGTATCACTTATAAACACTACCTGTTTATGAACCCAAACGGGTGTTATATCTGGAAAGCCTTTTCTTTTTGTGAATTTTGGTGTTGCAGATCAAATGTACTTTTGAGATCTAAACTTAACTTTGATCTTGAATTTGCAAGACTTATTATTGCCCCCAGTCCTGCAAATGCTCTGACATGTCTTAGGAATTCACCTGTGAGTGCGGGTCCTTTTTCAAGTCAAAAGTATCATGGAGGTGAGCAAGCATCACCAGGTCTGGTCAGTGTTCTCTGGGAATGGAGTTAAGGTTTTGCAGATTGTCAGAGCTGAAGATGCACACAGACGGCTCCCCTGTTGTCTAATTGCATTTTTAATTGGATGATAGCAAAGGGCTCGCATTGTAGCAATGCATTTGCTAACTGCTGAGCGTTGTGGCTGAGCTGATGAAGCAATTGAATCTGAAAGCGCCAGATCTTCCCCAGGCTGAAATTGATGCTGGTTTGGTGTTAAATCCAAATGTGAGTTGCTAAGCCTGGAAGAATGAAATGAAAACTAGGATCTTCTACTTGCTTTACATTTTCTTTGGGATCTATGAAAGTATTTTTTCAGACAGGCTGACCGAAAGACTTGTGGGCTGCGGGGGGTACATGCATTTATTTTAGCCCTCTCTGTGCTCTGGGACTTAACCCAATCCCCAGAGGACTATAGGTGCTGCTCCAACACTGTCCCCTTCTTACTGTCAAATGCATATTACAGAGGAACTTGTGGCACCAGTCATGGTTTGTCTTCTGTGCTGAACATTAAAAACTTGGGCGGAAAAAAGCCCAACTGGGTGAAACTTGGAGGCTTGAGCTTGAAGGATATCACCTGCAATGTGGGAAAGGAAAACTAAACCGTGATTGTGGCCATGGGACTGGAGGTGGGTTACATACACAGTGCATTCATTTTGGGTTTCAGAGCTTCCCTGTTCCATGGCTTAATGGCCCATGGACTCTGTGTGTACCCCAGGAATGTAAATCTCTGCCGCTGGCTTTATCTCTAGGTAATTAATCAGTGGTTGGTTATAGACTTGCTGGGGACGGACAGACGTTGTTTTATTCCCTTTTAGTATTGGGGTTTATTTAATTCCAGTACAAGTAGGTGGAATACTCCTAATTTTCTTTTATTATAAGGTAAACAAAATTACCATGATATATCTTCTCCAATTTCTGTTAGGATCACGCTTTGAAACTAGAACCTATTTTTAGCTGAAAATCCTTGGAGAAAGTCTAAGAAACCAGCAAATGCTTTAGTGGGAAAGTGATATGTTCAAATAAACCTTACAGAGAATAGTGCTCACCCAGCAGATGAAAATATTAAGTCTGGGGATTGTTAGGCAGAAGAGTATCTCTGAATCTCTCTTTTCTTTCTATCTAAGGTAACCTGATTATCACTGTAATCTCTTTTGCTCTGTCAGTTTGAAAAGACAGAATCATCTGTCATTCCGTAGGAAAAAAACAAACCCCCCAAATAATCGTAGACAAAAGCAAATATTCCTTATTTGATCTTTAGTTTAAAAATGAGAGTAATATTCATACAGCCCGAAGCGTATTTTTATATATATATGAGATACATATATATATATAATGTGTAAAATACAACCTTGCTTTTTTTGAGCAAATACATGGCACAAGGTTTATGCTCTGTACAGTTTCTGCAGGAGGCATCTGGGCTGTTGGGCCATTACCTACTAAATGCTTTATCTTCTTAGCAGAGATCTCCTGCAAAGGGGCACTGGCACCGCCTGAGCACGTCTAAGCATGTGTGTGCCAGCACATACATCTATCTTCCAGAAGCAGACTTTGACCATGCATAGGACTAAACTGTTGAAGAGCACTCAGGAAATATGAGATACTTTGCTCCACCAGCTAAGATGCTTATGAAAATAAATTTTAGTTGGGATAGTTAATAAATGCGAGGAATCCAATTATTTTTTGGTTTCTCAGTCTATCCTGAGGAAACTAGTCATAAATCTGTATGATGTGATAACTGATTTGTCAGAGAATTGAATGTGTTGGGTTAACTAAGTATCTCTGTCCTCAAGATGACCACTGAGTGCCTCTCCCACAACCAGGGAGTGCATTAGCTGGATGACAGGCGCACACATATACACACATTATTGTCCTCTGTGAGCATCCAGCCGGTGCCAGGTCTCTCCTGACCCTCCTGTCCTGAGCATTCCCGAGTGCTGTATGCAGTTTTGGGGTCTGGCGAGGTGTGGGGTTCTGGCTGTGCTGAGCAGCCCCTCTGGGGACGAGGATGCCCAATTCGGGACTGCAGGTTTTTGGCCGGTGTTGGTACAGCTGCTGCCCTTGCTGGCGGGGAAGGAGGACACCTGCGTGCCCCTCTGAATGAAGACAGCCTTCGCTTTGGGAGAGATGCCTCTGAGGTTACCACAACAGCGCTGTCCCACACGGAAGCGTGAAGAAAAGGCCGATGTTTTCTGCCACGCGCGCTCGGTCGCATACTAAGGAAGCTGCAGTGGGGGAATAATAAAAGGCACTGGCTCGTCGGCCGGCTTCTCCGCTATTCAGAGCTTGCCCAAATTGGCAAGACTGGTGTAATCCATTCTGCACACCACAGTATACAGTGATGTTTCATATGCAGGGGGAAATCCCACTACATTTGTGGGAGTTTTTTCCAGTGAGATCAGTGGAGTTTTCACCTCTTACGTTTAGTAGTCGGTAGAAGAGTATTTCCTCAGCATCTGAAACTGATTTTGTTGAGGGAAAAGAATAGGGTTTTGTTTCTCTGTTGAACTAGGCATGGTAAAAGAAATTGTGATTTTACAGATTGGGATGGCTTCTTCATGGTTTTTCGCAGTGGTTACAGCTGGTGTAAACTCCTCTGGGCGTTGCCAGTCAGAGGGAGCTGGAGCACCTGGGAAAGGCTTTGAAAATCAGTGCGGGCTCCCCTCTGCTGTCTCCTGCCGATGTTTCCCACTGGCTGGAGGAGCCTCCTCCCATAGGCAAAGTTTCACTGGCAAAACCCTGCTGATGTCCAGAAGCAATTCGAATGGCAGCTCCTATGGCCACATTCAACCCAGATCGTTTCAGGTCTCTGCTCTTCTACATTGGCCATAAATTCACCCTTGCAGTCTCAGGGCACGCAAGTGAAATCTTTGAGCTGCAGCCATTGGCTCGCTAATGCTGCCTGAATCTGCTTTAGCCTGTTGATGGAGGGACACTTCCCATTAGGCATTTATAAATGAGAATTTAGTGCAAGTGAGTGAAGTCTCATTATTTCCTAGTAATTTCCTCAAATGCTTAATAGTAGGTATGTCCCTAAATATCTTCTCTGACTCAGCCTTAAGACTTTTAAGCTGTTACAACTGCTTAAGGATAAGAGAGTGTTGTGTATAGAAGTTTTTATTTCTTTTTATAAGAATAAAAAGTTATATAAGTTTGCCTTGTGCTTTGTCCCATGTATTTTCCCATCCAGTACAATTGGACCTGCAAGTAAACCACTAGACCTCTAAGACAGACCTTTTTAGGTGTTGTATGTCTTTTCAAGTCATGCCTGTTGTTTCTTTACATCACCTCAACAGAGCCAAAGCATACAGAGAGCAATAATAATCATAATTAAACAAAATCTAACTTGCAGGATCTTAAAAACCAAAGGATATCATTCCTCGGGGGACAAGGGGTTATAACTAGTTCTGTTTCAGCTTGGTAGTTGGTGTCACTGGAGGTCTCTGTAGGCTGCAGATAATCATGTCACAAAGTTTGCTGGCAGGTGTTGATCTCTCAAGACAGAAAGAAGTGCGCTCAGCCGACCTTTGAGCCTCTGTAGTCTGGAAAATGGCTTTCAGCCACACTCCAGACAAGCTTTCCTTCTTCATTCAAGCCTGAGCTTCCCGGTAAACTGCCTGCCTAAATGTCTGGATGACTTACTTGAGGGAATTAAATAGTGGGGAAAAATATTAATATTAAAAAAGGTAAAAGTACTTATTTGACCTGACTGTATTATATACCTTGTTTAGCCATATAGCAATTTTGTAGGATATTCCAATGAATTAATTCTTACCTTTTAATGGCACGCACAAATGTGTGAAGGCGTTCGCCAATTTGTAATGACATGCGCAGTGACATGTATTTTCTGAAGGAATGCTTCCTACTTGGGAGAATTTCTTTCCCTCTAGTGCTTACCCCAGGTCCACAGGATTTGTGAGTTGGCTGTCCTTCATGTCTGCCCTGAGGTGGACTTATTCTCGAAGTGAGTGTGATGTGTTATTTCTGGTCTCAGTTTGTTTACAGAAAAACAAAAAAAAAGTTGTCTTTCTCAACATCATGGCACTTTAGTCAAATATTTGCAATGCAATTTATAATGAATTATAAATGAATCAACAATGTGACATGAATTTAATATTCAGACATATCCTATCATGTCACACTACCTTCATTTTCTCCTTTATTTCCAAGGCCTAGGCGGACTGGTAAGATTGGCAGCTGCAGAGTGTGAACGAGGTAGTTTTCGATTCAATGGGTACAGCTTGAATCCCTTCATGGAGAACGGTCTCCCTCATTTTAAGCTGTCAAAACAGCACTTGATTGAGGCTGCAGTTAGCACAAGCGCTGTGAAATGTGAAGAGTAGCCTGAGTATTCAAGTCACAGCCATCTGGGCTGTGTCTTCTCCCTGGGCTACCTGTGGGTCTTCAACCAGGGATCGCTGCCATCCTTCCTCCCCTTTAGTCTTGCACCAACAGGATGGCCAACTTAGGTTGGACAGGACCACGGGAGGTCATCTGGTCCAACGCTGGCCCAAAGCGGAGCCAACCTGGACATCGTATCAAGTTGCTGAGGGTCCTGCTGATCACTGGGTAACTGCAATGAAGGCAGACCTGGGGATTTGTCCAGGTCAAAATGACTCCTCAGAAACCATAACATTATGAACATTATTACTGCGTTGTTGTGCTGGGTAATTTCCTGGCAAAAATTAGTCAGTTTTTTTATGCTCTGTCATAACTGATTGATGGCTTTAGGGTTGTTGGCTGAGCTGTGCAGTGGGGACCATTGGGTTGGTCCCAGACCATTGGTGGTGTTAATAAGCAAGGGCACATCACCAGCTCCAACATAGCTCACCAAGGTCATGCTCAGGCAGTGAAATGTTTAGAGTGTCTATTTGTGCAATTGAAAACTAGCTGAAAATGGAAATCCTGTTCTGCTAACTGCGTCTCTGCTGTAATATCCCAGTGATCAGTATCAGGCTTTCCTAACAGCCTGTGATGATGAACTGCAGATCACGTCCTTTCTAAAACTCTCCATGGTCAGGTCTTGTGTTTACCTAAACAATTCAGCTTCTTTTTAGTGTATTGTAAGCACAATCATTAGCTCCTGTGCTTTGCTAAGGAAAATGGAGTAAAGCAGAGTGTTTTCTTTTCTGCTTTGTGTTTTTTAATACAATTAAGTCCAGCTTGGGTGAAAGGCTGAGTATGAGGTTGAGACTTTTCCCAAGGAAATAGGTAGGTCAGACACTCTGAGTATTGAGAAGTTTTTTGTGATGCAAGTTCATAACTGTCATGGAGAGAGTGCTGTAGGGATGTTCAGGATGGTCAAGAAAATGGAGAAATAAGATGGAGGAAAAAAGAAATGACAAACTGATGCAGATGTAAAACTTTTTATTTTATTTTCTCTGTACAGTTTTTAGAGTTCCTGACAGACGTGTATGCAGCCATGAAATCAGCAGACGGACAGCATTGAACTGTGCAGTGAATGCACAAAGAATATTGATTCATCCAAGCTTTCACTAACCTGGGTAATAAAACACTTCAGAGTCCAGAATTTCAAACAGACAAAGTGTTCTTGACGCTTTTCTGCAATGTACTACCACAATCTGGCTTTTCTTCAACAAAAGGCATCAGGACTTCTCTTTCCAGCAACCTTTTATATTAGATTTGAATGGAGTACTTCCACAACGAAGGAGTAGGCCACTCCTTCGCTGTGGCCAGGCCTGAGGTCCTTTCGGTGCCCCTGGTCTGTCTAGTGCTGTTTATTCATTTATCTGGACTCCTTAGAGGTTGATTCTTAGCGAAAAAAATAACCTGGTACACTAATGTAGCTTTTTCTTATCTCTCTTCTCCATAATAGAAGCTATTACGTAACTTTGCTCTCATACAGATTATTTTTTTTTTAATATATAGAAGAAAGAGTTGTTTTTATTAATTTCCCTCAAGAAGAGGCGAGCATCATCATAGGATGTTTTTGTGAGGTTTATTTATGCTTTGACATAGCAGGACAAATGCAGTGATACAGTGAAAAATCAGTTTTTTTTTTCCTGAAGCAGTGTAGGAATTCCCCTCTTCCAGGTTTTAGGCTGGTACCCCATTCTTTCTCATGCAAGGTGCACTCTCAGCTTTAGATCTGGTGGTGCCAAAAAGAGGTTACCAAGTAGACTTTTCTAGGTCAGAAATGTTCTGCAGTTCCAGGCAGCTTTTCATTATTGGTTGAAGGAATTGTGTTTTTTACAGCAGAAACACACGTAAACTGTGATTTGTTCTGTTTCTCTGTTTCAAATGAGTAATTGGTAAGTGCTTCGAGTAAAGTTTTAGTTTGTTGCCAGCTCTGTGGTAGGAGGTTTTATGCAAGGCACCAGGATGTATTTCAGTGGCAGAAAGGGATTGGGAAGAAGGAGCGAATACAATGGTGGTTAATGTGATACATTGCAAAATGTCTTGCAGGAAGGTTGTTTCTCCTGCCACTGCCGCCAGTGGTACTTACCAAGTCATGCATGTTTCCTGCACAGTGCCACATCAGAAGCACTCTGTTGAGTTTCTCCCCTCTTTGGGTTGAATTTGGGTAGGGAAAGCAAACCTTGCTTTCTGGACAGCCTACGAACAGGAGTGTGGCTGGGTGGTGACGGTGTGTGCCTTTGCCTCTGCAGCAAAATTGGCCAAGTCTCTACACAGTCATTGCGTTTTCTGAGCTTCTCTCCTTGGATTTGCCTGCCAGATGTTTCCCATTCAAGCCATATTGGTTTCCATTACCACCTTGAAAATTGACTTGAGGTAGAAATGAATATTGCAATTATATAATTTACTTTTGCATACATTAGTGTCATTTTTTCTTAAATACCTTGCCATTTTGGACAAGTGTAGTTTATTAAAAAATAATAGTTGCAGTTCAAAAGCATAGTTTCTGAGTTCAGGGAAAGGCTTTTTTTCGCGGTTTTTACACACATGGCTCCCAAAGCGATGTCCTGCTGTCAAGGCAGAAATCTGAACGTCCTCAGAGGGTCAGTCAGCGTCTGACAGGAGGGAGCAGGGCAAGCCCCTCAGCCCTCTGCCTGTCCACCACGGGCATCCCAAGATGCCCTTTGCCTCCATGCTCCTGCGGCCACCCGGGCAGGGAAGGAAAAGGGGAGGTTGAGTGGAGGGTGCAGAAAGCAAGCAGAGGGCACAGCTTTGCAGGGAGTTGTCGTTCATGGAAGCCTAATGCAAGTACACAAGAGTTAATTCAAACTATGTAAAATCCTTAATACAGTACTAGATGTTTTCTTTAGGAATCATGAAGCATGTAATGTCCTTATGTTCTCCAAAGGGTTTATTTGGCAGCCTGTTAGCGTTTCACTGTGACATGACTGAAGGGGGAATAACCAAAATAACAAGGAGGGGCAAAGAAGGCAGCAGTCACCAAATTGGAATAACAACTTTGTAGTATAGTACCTTTGAACCTGTGACTCCCTTCTTTCCTTTCCCTGGATGGGTAGCAGGGCTTAATGCCCTTGAAGACAACATTATGCCGTTCAAATTGTGATTAGGACTCAAGTAATTTTGCCTAAGGCTCCTGGTCACTGCTGGATTTCAGTATGTCTGAGGATGAGCCAGTCCATGTAATTCAAGGCAGTGTTTGTTTGCTCATTCACTTCGGTCTTCTGCAATTATCCAGATTTTAAGCTGAGAAGCATCTTTGCAGCTAACCAGGAGCAGCGTGAAGTTGCAAGGTAAATATTTCTGACAACAGGAGAGGAGATCTGTGCTACTGGTAAAGATTGCTGCTTACAAGGAGACAGTAAGTAGTCAGGGTAAGAAAATAAAAGAAAGGGGGTGAACAAAGTAAAGGATTAGGGTATTCAAATAGGTGGTGGATTAACAGGGCACAGTGCATACCTTTGGGTCTTCACTCTCTTCATTTAAAAAACGAAACAGCTTCCAGCTCATCTGTGATATTAGTTTTTATACAGATACCTTTAATCCTATAGTTTCCATTTTCAGAGCAAACAAAGATGTGTTTATTTTTCTTATAAGCCCTTTTCCTATTCTCCATGCAGTATTTTTGAAGCTAATGACCTAGACAGACAGAAACGAGAGGAAAGCGGGAGTGGGGTGCTAATGACAACTTGTCGAAGGCAGCTCTGAGCCACAGGCTGGGTATGCCCCCAGCAGGGGAGCATCCCTGCCCAGCCCCCACGGAGGGATGCTGAGAGCCAGCGTGGTCCCTGCACCTCCCGACCGGGACTCACCTGTGTATGGGCTACCTCTGACTGTGCATACTTGGGGACATATATATGTATATATATTTATATTTTACTAAAGAAGTGACCATTTTGCTATCACTGTTGCAATTTTCCATGTGTTTAATGGGAACAGCAAACCCATGGCCATCCCCAGCAGGTGAGCATCTCACGGCTTCAGAGTAGGCCCTCCCGGCGCATTGGCCTCTCTCGTTAGCTTCTAGGTTGTGAATGTCCTGGAGTGCCTCTGGGAACTCCTCTGTTTGGGAAAGGTGTTGCATTATAGAAAACCAAGATAGGATGCAATGCTGTGAAAGTGATGTTAATATTAAGAAAACACGGTACATGTTTTATAGAGAAATTGCGGAAAGAAGAGCAGCTGCAGGAAGCTGTGGGAACCATGGGAAACCTTTTGGTTTTTCCCCAATCTTCCTGTTATTCTCTTTTATTTTAAATGTTTTTTATTTCTCTGTTTGCTGTGTTTTGTACTGGGACAGGTTTTTCCTCCTCCACGCTTCCTAGCTTTTCCTCTCCCCTTGCCAAAAGCAGCACTATTAGATAAGGGATTGCAGTACTGGCAGTTCCATGCAAAACATGGGGAAAGATGCCACCCCTCTCTTGTAAGCCTCTTCTGTGACATCTATGAATTTCAAAGGCTGCATCCTTTAATGTTTTCTTTTCTTTTAACGTATCTAAAATTAATGTAATGATTCAGTGTCTGTGTGCCTAAATATATATCTGTGTGTGTATGCATTTATCTATGTATAAATATAAGGACACATATAATCTGCCCAGTCAAAATAGTTTCCCAACACATCTGTTGTTGAACAGATGCTCTCTGTATCGGTTGGTTTGGCTGTTGCTGGCTCTCTGTGGTTGGTTTTAACATGAATATTTAAAGAATAATGAAGATCTGATTGCTCTGATATAAACTAACGTAATGCAGGAGAATCCCAAAGCTTTGACTTGCCTGAGGAGTGCCACCTACCCCTAAAACCATGTGCAGTTGAGTTCACTCCTTTAAATGAAGGAATCAGCTATGTGACTTTTCATTGTTGGCACATGGCAGCAGATCTTGGGCTGTTTCAAAGGGGACGTGTACACAGATTAACCTCTGTCATTTGGAATGCTGCCTAGCAGTGGTGTGTAGGCAGTATTTATAATAAAAAATTAAAACAGTATGGTAAAATATTCAAGAAAGTGAAAGGTAATACAAGAGATGGGTTGTAAGAGTCTAAATTTTGCAATATTTAAGAACTTTATACATATTAAGCATTTGCTTGTCTTACTCCAGGATGTCTCTTTTAAAACCTTTAGAAAGTAATATTTTTATACAGATAATGCAATTATCCCTTGCACTTGCATTTATAATGCAGAGATACTCCAACTGTTGTTAATTAAAAATCATTGCGTGGGTGGAGGAAAGAATATCAGTAGTCCTGCAGGTGCTGGTGGCTCAGGTGTGGTTCCTTATTCATGGATCTCCAGGAGCTTCACCAGGAAGAAGAAATACCAGTGTCCTCACCCCATGGCTCCTCTTCACAGGGGTAAAGTGTCGGAGAAGGAAAACTGTGCTAACCTGCTCCCCAGCGTGGGCCGTGCTCTGTGTCCCGAGATACTGTGTGCATGCAGCCAGAGCTTGTTCTCTGTAAGTGTTGCATGCATCTTCATGGCAATAACTGCTGGGAGGCATTAGTCTTGGATTTGAGTTTGCCTCTTTTAAATTACTGTATGTTATATACAATGCATGTGTATAACGTATATACTGTACATATATATATGTAATACACAGCTATAGTTCTAGACTGAACTCTTGCAGATTCACCACTGGACGAACACACACCCGACTGTAATCTGTGCAAATACTTATGTTTGCAATAATCATGTTTATAGCACAATAATTAACTAGCCCTTTCACCTACCCAGTTATTTTATACAGTGCCTCAGCTGATTTAATCAGTGCCCTTTCTAACAAGTCTGTCCTTTTGAAAACTAATGGATTTCCAACAGGATCAGATTTTCTTTCCGACTCTTGTTGCTAGTTTCTTTAGAGATTATTTAATTGCTGTAAAACTGGTCTCTGTACTTGCTATTCTTGATTATATTACTACTTAACAAGCTGTATTAACTGTGTGAAAACATCAAATCAGAAAATCGAGCATTAGACAGTAACAAGGAAAACTTTTTTTTTTCTCAGTAGTGTTGCCACTGATGGGAAGTGTGTGTAATCAAGTTATTTTTGAATTATCTTCAATCTGGGAGAAAAAGAAAACTTAGGATAATGGATAATTTGAAAGTAACTGCACAGAAATGCCACTAAAAATGATGGCCCATAACTTTATCTTGTATAGCTTGGTCCCTGCCTTCTCAGCCAAAACCGTTGGTTTTACGTGTGGACGCAATGGGACCTCCTTATTTGGCTGTAGCCTGCCACAGCGTGAAGGTTTAAAGGTAGTTTGAAGGAAGTTAGCGTGGTGAAAGGGGACTCTCCTCCTTGCTCTGATCTTGGTAAATCTTCCCCTGAAACAGTAATTGTAGGATCTGCGCAGCAGATCCAACCTGCAGTGGGCATGTGGGCTGATGGGCAGCTGCTGGTGCAAGTTTTGGGTGGTTTCACAGCCCTAAAAAGTGGTTATAACAAAGAACTGCATGTGGCTGCAGTAGTGTTTTCCAGGGAGGGGAGCCCTCCCAAATTATAGTACATCCCTGAGAATGGAAATCAGGTGCCTCTGGAGGCCAGAAACAAATGTGAAACTTCATCCTGATGTGGCAGAAGGCAATGGCGACGCTCTTGGGGCTTCCTCGGTACGCGGTCAGGGCTGGAGAACCGAAGCCTCTTTGGATGGTGGGGTCTGAGCTGCTAAGTATTTAACTAGCCCAGTTCTCTGCCATGGTCCTTGTTGTGACCCCCACTTGCTTTTCTGCAAGGGGAAAGGTGTGCAGTGGGGTTGGGTGCTTGGGGCTTACAGAAGCATCCCCAGGGGAAGGGATGAAGTAGAAAGACCAAGTCCCACATGCCAGGAAAGATGGAGGTGCATGGGCAAAAGTGGGCAGGGCCATGTAAAGGTGATGTTCTCTGAGCAGAAATGCAAGCGGCACCATCAGAATGTAATAACTTGCTCACAAGGAAAGTTTCTTTCTAATGTCCATTATTTAATGGTTGGCTTATGCCCTTGAAGCGAGATGTCTTATGTCTGTAATACGGCCACGGTAATTTCATTCTAAAAGTACCCTATTTGATTAAGAACCAGCCATGAAGGCAAATATCAAATCTCCAGGTGGAAACT
This sequence comes from Ibidorhyncha struthersii, assembly GCA_013398815.1. Classification (NCBI taxonomy): domain Eukaryota; kingdom Metazoa; phylum Chordata; class Aves; order Charadriiformes; family Charadriidae; genus Ibidorhyncha; species Ibidorhyncha struthersii. The sequence goes on along the minus strand of VZSZ01004508.1, from coordinate 57,879 downwards.
TGGCCTGGCAGAAGAGGATGAGAAGTTCCCATTAAGTGAGGTCGGGCTGGGGCGTCCCCTCCGACCAGGGACGTAGTGCAGCACGGCCCATTTGTCACAACAGGAATATAAATTTGTTTTCTATTACTGACATGTATTTGTCCTTTCCTTTATTGCAGCAATAATTTCTTCAAAATACCTTTCTTTTTAAAAAAATTGAAGTGTCAAGAACATGAAAGTTTAATCCTAATTTTGTCCTAACCTTTACAAAATCGATTAAATTACTCCCGTAAGTAACACCAGCAGCCTTGCTCACCCTCAGTGGCACTGGCCCGTCAAGGCGCATGTGAAAGGGGTGAGCTCTCCACCTTGTGATAGTCCTCAGAGCATGAAATGTTGGGTGCATTTAAACAATAAAGAAAGGTGATGCAGTGTGGTAGAGAAGCATGGAAACATTAATCCAGTCGATGAACTGGAGGTTTCTCTCTGCCACCACAGCGGCGGGGTTCACTTGTAAATTTTTACATTGCTGTATAAAACGCTGAGACGCTTTTGTGTGATGATACGGCATCAAATTATCAGAGAAAGCAGAGGTGTTTTACATCAGAGATAAATAATTGCTTTTCTCAAAGGTTTATGGCAAAGCTGCGTGCCTGGCAGTGTGCTGGTGCCCGGGACAGAGCTGTAGGCTGGGATTTAGCGCGCTTGTGATGGTGGTTTTATGGAGCAACCTACGCCTGTGAAAACTGTCCCCCCCGAAGCAGCTGGGCACGTTTTAAGCAAAGTGAGAGCAACTACAGAACGTACAGAAATCACCCGCTGCTCACACGGTCTTGGGCTGAAGGAGAGGAAAATGTCTTTTTGTTTCTGATGCCTTCTGCAGGAGCTGGAAGCATTTTTCATGGGCCAGGTCACCACTGAGGTGATTTTATCTGATTTTTATCCCCCCACCTGCAGGTGGCTTTTGCCAACTAATAATCAGAGATTATTAAATTGGGGGTGGGTGGGGTTGAAGGGGGTAAGAATGAGGTTGTTATTTTTTGGAGTCAACTTCCTTCAGTAAACCTGTGCCTTTTAAAATAAGATCTTTACATCCTCTGTTGCATCCAGTCGTAGGTCCTGTACATATGCCATAGTGAGTTATGGGTCCTGGGGAGCCTCTTGCAGTGTGGCTGTTTGGTGTCGCACGTGATACCTGTGGTGGGGAAGGTAAGGGGGAGGTGGGATGCTGTGGTGAGAAGCTAAGTGTCATAGTTATGTTTTTTGAAGCTCTATAGGTGTGAAACCAGGATGATAGTTGCTGAACTGCCCCAGGAGGACTGGCCTCTCCCTGAGACTGAGACTCAGGGTTGTATGTACTGTCTGCTGCCAGCCTTGCATTTGTGGTCTTGGCCCTGTTTCTACCCTGGAAGAAGCCACACAACTCTTTTGGCCGACTGTTAAAAGGCTACAGCATATTTTACTGTAATAAATTGGGATGATTCACTAGTGCTAGAGGAGCTGATTCAGCTGGCTTCGCGGGGAAAAAAAACCACGGTTTTGTTGATTCTTTCATTTTCTTCTTTTTTAAGGGAAAAACAAAATAGAAATCTCAAGGGAGAACATGTATTTGTTCATCAGACTTTTTAGGTCCTCTCTGCGGTGTTTCTCCCTTCCTCCCTGCCCCCAAAGCAGGCTGTCCCAGCCTGTGAGGATGCTGAACGAGGCTGCTTTAGTAGCAGGAGCTGAGAGGCTTGAGACAGAAATGCACGTTGTTGTTTTTAATAAATAAAAGTAGGAGCTCTAGTTGGAAACACCTGAGAAAGAGCATTTTTTGCATTTGTAAAAATTCTTGGGCAAAACAGACGGTGAGTCAGTACATAGGAAGAGGGCAGAGGCAGCAGTGGCAGGGATGGCCTTGGGGGACAGCTGTAAGGATATGGCAGCTCCAGCGTAGGCACTGGTTTCTCAGCCCTCCTTCAAGACGCTCCATGATATTTCTTTGACTCCTTTGCTTTAAAGTCTGGTTCCACGGTTTCACCATTTTAAGTGTTTTGTAGATAAAAAGTCAAGCTCTGTGCGTGATGCTCTTGTCATTAAAAGCACATCACCGGGAAGTTTGGCAGCAGCATGAACTGGTGGCTCCCCCTTTTCTGTTTCTCATCATTCATCTTCACCTGCTTTCCTTCAAAATACAGGGCTCAGAGTTACTCTCTGAGCTATTATTGTTGTTTTACCGAAACATGCTGTGTGTGGGCGCGCAGACACATGCCGCCATGCTGCAGGAGGGGTAAAAATACACATATGACTACACAGCTTCTGTGCAGGATTCACCAGCATAAAGATTGCAGTGCTTGAAAGTTGGTGGTAGACAGAGAATATTTTGAACCCCTTCATCACTGTGGAGTTCACCCAGTAAAATGCGGCTTCGTGGTTGGCATGTAGAAAGTGGCAGGCTGTAGGTTGGGATTAAAAACACATTTATGTCTGCGTAAAATGTCCCTGGTGTTGATGCTTGACTATTGCTCTTTCTTAACTTCTAAAGCAGGGAAGTTAATAAATAAATTAATTATTCAAACAGAGACACTAAGCGAGGGGAGTGGGCAGAGAAGTAGAGGTTTAGAGATAGGTTTTTTCAGCCTGTTGGCTTGTTCTTGAGTTTTGAGCTGTGGTCCTCATGTCATTCTGAAACTGGTAAAGGTGGGACACAGTGGTACGTATGAAGTGGTGTTCAAACATTTTTCTCCAAAAAAATTACATTTTTGTAACTGAATGCATGAAGTGCATGGACATATCCGTCCAGGTCTCTACAAGAAGATGGCTTTTCAGTGGGGCACCTCTGCAGCGGGCTCAGGGGACAAGGCTCCTTCCCCGTCTCCCCCTGGGAAAGCCATCTCCACATGACTTTTCCAGAGCGAAGAACTGTGAGAAGGGAGCAGGAGGAGGTTGGACTCTGCTGCAGTGCTTTTGCCAAAAGCATGAATTGGCGCCAAACATGGGAAGACACAAAGTCCAGCTGCGTTTTCCAGGAAAGCCGGCTTGTCTGTCTGCAGTGAATGGTGAGGGCTGAATTAATCTCTAACAGGAGTAGGCACAACTCATCGCTGGTATCAATCACTTATTTATGGTGGTGACAGCTTTAAGCCCGAGTTCATTTAAACACCACTCAAATCGATGACATGTTTTGAAATACAGTGAGAAACACATTCATAGAAAAAAACTACTGTAGAGGGTTATTAAATGTGGAGAAACAACCTGTGTCTGGGGAGGTCCCTCACCATGAGCCGCTGGGGACCAAGGGAGGATTCTGAGAAATATGGAGAGATGAATGATGGTACTTGCTCCAAACACGTCCCTAGTGGACCTCATCGACTTCAGAGTCATCACAACAGGGCAAAGCCAGTTTTTCATGTGCCCTCTTGCCACCTTCCGTGCCAGTTTTGGAGCTGCGTGTTCCCCAGATTCGACTCTATGCCCCTGAGATTTCCCCACACAAAACCCTCTTTCAGCAGATTCCTTATCTGCTATCAAGGGAGTGTTTACAGCAGCTAAAGCTCTTAAGTGCCTTGTCTCGGAGACTGATGGCAATAATTAAAGCAGTGCTTTCCAGCCCTCTGCTCTACTTCACTGAATTGCTGGGAAGTGGGGAACAGGGTTGTGCCAGCCAACGGGAACCCTGGAAATCCATGTTCAGCGATTTGGTGTGTATTATTTCTTTGGCTTGTTAGCACGTCGTCGCTGCTGGGTGCAGGTACCTAGCTTGTGAAAACCTCCAGGTAGGGGAGAGAATTGCCCGACAATTGTAGGTCATATTTTTTTTCCTTCTGTGTTGAAAAAAAAGCGCATCATTATGTGATGCAATTTAATCAACGTAAACCCCCTGTGTGTTGATTTATGAAATTATGGGGAAGTGTAGTAGGATATTATCTTTTGGGATAAAAAATAAATAAATAATGAAACAACTGATTTCTCCTGTGCTACAATTATGAATGAAATAGCACAAACCAGCATCCAGCTAAAAAGACAGATCCAGAGATCATGGCTGGTAATCACAGTGACACCAGGATGAGTTTTTCTAGAAGTGCTGTGAAATTGTGCAGTAAATTATGTTACACGAGATGTATTATTCCCTGGTTTAGTAAATAAGCCTCCTGACAGGAGGCCCCAGTGAGTCAGTTGCAGATAGCTTCATTGGTGTGCCAGGGCCGGGGCTCGGTGCGGTGCAGTGCGGCTCCGGCAGTTTGGCAATGAGGTGCTCCGGGAGATGCTGCCGAGGGCTCATGCACTTGTGCGGCTGCTGTTGTCCTCTTTGCTGTCTTTTCCTTTTGTTGTCTCTTCAGTCAGGCTCCTTTCTTCTCTCTTCCCAGCTTATTCCAAGTCTGGTTCTGGCTTACAGTCCTGCATTGCCTGTTCCTGTAGGTGAGCAAGGGTCGCCTGAGCATTACGCAATGCCCCATCTGTGGCCGTCACATGGCCCATGCATGGAGGATGTCTTGCTCTCTGATCCCTTCAACTGCCCATGGCATGGGCTGATCCCTACTCAAAACCACACTGCACTTGCAGTGGTTGGTGTGGGCAGGGTGCCGTTCCCCTAGCTGTGCCTGGGCAGGAGACCAGAACTGCTGCTCCTGGCCATGTCTGAGGCTGGAACCTAGGAGTTGGCTTCATTTTTTAACCTGGGAAGCATGGAGTAACTATTAAAGAAACTGAACTAAGGCCATTAGAGTCTGATCTCTGGATAAAAATAAGACAATTTGTTCTGAAAGTAATAATGTAATGAGAGCATCCAGAAAGTCAGCTCATGCGTGAAGCCCCAGAGTGCATCAGGTGGAAGCTGCTTCCTTAGCCTCCAATGCCTGTATCCATTACTCAAATTAGCACTCAGCAGAAGAGGGGCTCTTCTTTCCCCCACTGTGCTCAGCAGCTTTTTGCTCCTACCAGGAGGGGATAAGCGAGCAATCATCTGTCTGAACCCTGTTACATGCTGTCACGTGGGTAATCACTGGTGCACATCGCCTCTCTGACAGTAGGTGCTCTCCAGGTGCTGAGGGATGCTCTTACAATATTTTCAAGTTGTTTAATGATAGCATAAAAAGTGCGATCAATATTCAGTTGACTAAAAATTTCAGTATTCAGTTGTAGTGTTTGATTACATGTGGTAGCTTTCTTCCCCACAGTAGCTGTTAGCATCATTGGCCATGGCATCCTCTTGGTACAGCACTGAAATCTTGGGCTGTAGTTTGCTGTCCAAATCCTATTTTCGCTGAGATGCCCCCGTAAGCAATGAAAATAAATGTACTGATATGTTGATTTGGAGATTTCTTTAGTGAGGAGGTGTTTAATAAGCACCTACCAATGTAAACAAATCGAGTTCCTTGAGTCACAGCTGGAGTTGCAAATTTCTCTCCCTTGATTATCAAGGAATATATTCTGCATGGAAGAATTCACAGCTTACAAAGACATCTGGTTGCTAAATAATATAATTAAAGTAAATACAACATAACAGGGACCTACTCCCATGTTCCTAATGAGCAGAAAGTAGTTTTTGGGTGAGTGAAACACATTGGCTGGATTTGTGCCGGTGGATGGAAGAAAGACGGAAAGAGCAAAGAAAAGCTACGGGGGGAAACCAGAGAGAAGGGGAAAAATGAACTGAGGAGAGGAGTTGAGAGGTGCCTCTGTGTCAGAGCCTGTTTGCTGCCAGAGGCAGCAGGTAGTGGTGGTGGTGGTGGACGTAGATGGTGGTGGGACCATGACAATGGCAGTAGATCCAGGTGGTCCTTCAAAACTGGCAGGGCATCATCTTGCAGGACACGTAGCTGTGTGTTCCTTAAAGTTTAGAGGCTCTTTTTCTCCCTATGGGATTGTATAAAGGGCATTTTTCTTCCTAAGTGATTGGCTTTTCCCTTTTACTGTTTTAATAATTTTGGAAAGCAGAAAGCCAACAAGCCTATACAGTTGCTAGATTTAGTTGTTGAAGACAGACTGCTCACAGGAGCAGCTAGGTGGAAACCAGTTAGCTGCTCTCAGCTGACCTGCTCTTTGCAAGCCACAATGTTTAAGTAGTCCTCTCGGGGAGCTCCAGAAAGGCTTTTCCAGTCCTTCCAGCAAAGTACCAGGGTGGAGGTAGTGGTAACCTGAACCATCATTTTCTAAATCACACAATCACAGACTGGTCAGGGTTGGAAGGGACCTCTGGAGATCATCTAGTCCAACCCCCCCTCCAGAGCAGGGTCACCTACAACAGGTTGCACAGGACAGCGTCCAGGCGGGTTTTGAATGTCTCCAGTGTGGGAGACTCCACAACCTCTCTGGGCAGCCTGTTCCAGTCTTTTCCCATGGGCAAAGCCCAGGCACTGCCATTGTCTAATGTCAGGGAAAGAAGGTGCTTCCTTTGCTCCATAGCAAAGCCAGCATTGCATTTGGGAGGGTGTTCCTCTAGAGTCTCACCCCCAGGGCTTGGCTGTACAAGTATCCTGGTCCTGCTGTGTGATGGGTCTTGCTTTTGCTGTCTGAGCTTTCTGCAGTACAGCAGCTGCAGTGCTTGTGGTGGGGTCCTTTTCCTTCTGTAACTCATCTCATCTGAGTGACCATTTTGAAGATATACTCTGAGGTGGTTACTTTACTAAAGGTGCACGCTGTTCAGCCATAAGGGTAAATCCATACTTTTCCAGAAAGTTTGGGAGGAACGGTCAGGCCAAAGATATTCTTCCTGCTCCATTTTTATTTGGCAGAAAAACATGTTTGGGAGATCCTGGCAGGGCAAACTATCCCAAGGATAAATTTTCAGGCGCAGTTTGGAGAACCTCTGCTGAGATAAGAAACCCCACGTCTGTTTGCTTGCAAGCCTTGCGCTGCCTGTTCGATCCTCATTGTCTCTAATACTATACCCAGTAGGAATTAACGATAGCGGTAACTTACCTTGCTCTGGCATCAGCACGTCTCTAATGTTCCCAGAACAGACAGCGGTTGCTGTTTATGCGAGCTCGCTGCCGAAGGACGATGCATCACGTTGGTTTGGAGAGGCGAAGCATGGAGAGGCTGTCAGCTGGGGCTGCTGGGGGAGGCACAGCACGGGGGGAATCACTCATCCATTTTCTTTACCGACCACAAACAAATTACAGCGCATGAAAGCGTGAATGTGGGTTGGTCCTATTCCCCTACTAGCTGCATCTACCACACAGCATTCTGCGGCTACGTTATTACAGACCTTTCTGTGAGAAACCATCATGGGGTTAAGTGAACTCCCAGCTGGGACCGAAACTTGGCCAAGATGATAGTGTCAGAACAAGGACTCTGTTTTTATGGAAATCAGGCAATGAATATCTTTACCTTTTATACATTACTACACGAACCCTTCATCTACTCTCGTCTAAGGAAGATTTTCCCATCTAATATCCTGCTACCAAATTCATTTTCAATGCAAACTAAGATAATGTATTTCTTTACTTACTATATTTTATGTTACTGTAACTTTTGTATGTCTGGTTGCATTTAGTGATCTGCCTGTGCACAGGCATTGCACTGACATACGGGTTCCCCTCAACAGCAGTGTTCAGGAGTGCAGTATCACATACAGAAATCTTTATAGTAAAACTCTCCCATGAACTTCTAGTATGTAAGACAAAATGACCCAAACCAAACAACCAAAACATCCAACTATCACCCAAAACATTTCGTAGAGGATTCTGAGTTTTGTCAGCTGTTCTTAAGTTGGTATGAGATAGAAAAATTCATAAGGTTGTTCATTTTCCTCCTATACATATGTGATTTTGTACACAAGAGAGCTGCTCAGACCGATGCAGGAGCAACAGGCGGAGTGGGGCAGGAGCAAGAAGAGGTACCGGTGTTTACCTTACTAACACAATAACCACACTGCCAAACATCATCCTTGTGTTCCCAGGTGCCACGTGCCTCACTGCTGTGTAGTGCTGGTTCCTGAGAGGAGCAAACCTGAGAAATCAAAGCTTTTCTTCCATGTCTTTGACTGCCCAGACCACATACTGAGTAAATTCTCTATTAGTGTGTTCCCGCATTGAAACCTTTGTGTGAGGAACTGATTTATTTGCTGCTTAAATGTGCAGAGCAGTAGTGTATGTGAAAACACATGCAAGAAATGTACGGTGTAGGTTTTGTGGTGGTGTGTTTTTTTTTTAATGGGGCTAGTTGCCCTCAGAATGGAGAGCATCTGTTTACGTGGTGTTCTGATAGCTCTGTGAGCTGCACGAGGAAAACAATTTGCCTTTGGGGACAAATGTCTAAAGGTAAATAAATTTTTCTGGTGTTCATGCCTGAGTCACAGAGGGGTGGAAGTTCAGTACGCTGTCCCCCAAAACTACCTGCGTGAAGTCAGCTGTCTGCTGCAGAGGAGGATTTGGACAATGCCTCCAGGCTCCCTGCACCTTTTGAAGAAAACTCGGAATAAAGGGCAATACAACAGAGAGGAAATGGGAAGTGCTGGTGCATTTTGGGCCTGCAGATGGCACGTGGGGTGAATTTTCAGCCCCGGTGGTGCTGGGAGGGGAATAAGTGGCACTTTGCGAATCCCCAAGCAAGGAGCTCTCTGAGCCCCCAGCTCTACACAAGCCCCACTTTATTAAGGGGGCAGCCTTGCAAGGCATCTAGACTTATTGTAGGTATTGGCTTTGTAGCATCAGATGGCTTTTTTTTTGTTTAGTTACTTTTTCTTTGTGTGTGTGTGTGTGTGTTACAGAGAAATGGTAGAGATGGTGCAGTGAGGTGCGGGCAAGGTGGGTGCCTAATAGGGAGAGAAGCAGGCAGAGATGGCTGTGCATGTCCAGACAGTGTTAGCAACACTTTCTCTCATCTCCATCAGATTTTCCAGTGCTCTTCAAAAGGCTAAATTTGGGAGAAAGTGACAGAGCCGCAACTTAAGGACTACTGGAGGTTTTCAGTGGCATAGAGCTTTGCTGTGAAATGACATATAGAGGCAAACACTGGTCCTGGAGCCAGTCTAAATTTATCACTGTGTCACAATAGATAGTTAAATTTAAATGTGTGTCCTGTACTTGCCATTTCAGTAGGTTGCAATCAGCTTGAATTGATATTACCTGAATAAATCAAAGAGCTGAATAGCACATCCATTTCTTATACAACAGAGCAGTGCACATTATCCGAGGGTGAAAGGAGTTGGTGCAGAGGCTCTGACTGGTGTTATTGTAACCACAGCTCAACACTGCAGTATAAAAGAACAAATTTTGGTATATTGTGGACTCCTCCAAAATGGAAAGTGCTTGCGACTGCAGTGTCCAAGCTGGTAAATTACTGTGATTGCTTGCACAGAGATCGCATAATCTGTTGAATGTCTACTGAGCAGCCGTACGTACCATCATCTGCCCAGGCTGGCCCTGTTTACATCACTGTGGATAGAGCGTTCTTCATAGTAATTAAAAATGACAACCAATTTGGTGCGGCCGCATTCGGTCTTGGGACAGGTCGGCCTTGGGCAACAACACCCAGCAGTTATGCCTCCCTGTAATACATCTATATTTTTTCCTAGGGAAAAGTTTTTTCTTGTCACTATTCAGGTCACATCTGGACTGTGTTTTTGAAGTGGATTTCCTGACTGTCCCCACTTACCATGCTTGTGTTTATGCTGTGGACCTGCCTTGGGGTGCCTGTGCTGAATTTCTTTGGGCTGAAACTCCACCAGATGACATGCTCTAAATCCCTGTTAAGGCTCTCTGCCCACAAGCATTTAGTCCACAGGACTGGGTTGGACCTAGTCTTCATTAAAATTCCCCAAATGCATGTGCTGTGAGTGTCAGGTCCTGGGTGCTGGCTTGTTTCATTTTTCAGGTCCCTTGTCATTGCTGAACTGTTAGCTAACATAGGTGGTGCATGGTGCTGGGTGGTGTACGTGTACACATACACGTCGTACGTCCAGCAGGAGAAAAGGAGTGTCTCTGCTTGTCCCTGCACTAGGGTATTTCCATCCAGCATGGTATAAGTGTGTCAGATGAGGGAGGAGGTTGCCTTGCATGCTGTCTGTTCACTCTGGACAGTCTTTCACTGCTTGCCGTCCTCTCTGCTCATTGCTGCTTTCTGAGATACTGAGAAAACCCCCATACTAAATCCACTTGATTTGATTTTGTTTGGGGAAAACAAACTGCTTCCCATCTCACAGCTCCATCAGCTTTGTAAAGTCTTTCTTTTTGCTCAAGTTTGCAGTTCTTCCTACAGACATGTAGGAAGATAATCATATCTCTGCTTTCCTCTTCTCTTTTCAACCCACCATGAATCTTCTGTTGCTGTCCTGCCTCATTTGCTTCTTCCTCTGATTCTCCTCATTAAATAAATTGCAGCCAGAATGTCCTGTCAGACAAACAGTAAATTAATATATGGCAGCCCAAACTTCAAAAAGAAAAAAAGAATTTAATTACAATGACCCATGTCCTTATCCCACCCTGGTCAGGGATAAAATGACTATTGACTTAATTGGGAACAAGGCACTGCTCCCCCGAATTTTGTGTTGCTTCTTCATTATCATTAATAATTTGGGTTTCCCTGTTTGTATGGTGGACAGTCACGCCGGTTGGCCAAAATCTGCCCTCTTTGTTGGTATAATGGTTAGGGAGGCTTTGCGGCTATAGGCCAGCAACCTCCTTGGTTGAGCTGGTATAGGGAAGTACCACTTCCATCGGGGGAAATCAAAAGAGACTCTACAATATGAGATAGGAAATAACATACCAAGTAGGTATAAAATCCATTCATTTGGCTCTGACATTTTTTGTTGAAGTTCTGAAGAGAAAGCCATATGGAGATTATCTTTCTATTTTATATATTGAAATACAGGAGCTTGGGGGCAGAATTGTAAATGATGCGGTTATGAGTTTACTCTGCGCTCATAGGTATGTTCCCTTATCTTGTTATATGGCTGCTCCTAAGAATCAAATATTTAAGTTTACATTGCACTACTTTTGATGGCTGGAAGCCTTCGTTTTTTCAGATGACGCTATAGATCAGGTTTACAGTTCTCCTGGTAGTTTAAAGGAAAGCGAGAACATGCTCTCATGACTCTCGACAAGACCTTAAAACTCTTTGGCACTCTTTTTTCCTGGAGGACAAGATATATGCTGGTCATCTACAAGCGTATGTTTTTCAGTGACTGCAATTTTTGGTGCTGTCTGGGAAGCAAGGCTACTTATTTTGATAGAGAGAGGGCTTCCGTCCTTCTTGACTGTAGGAGAAAAAAAGAAAAGAGTGCTTCAGTTCTGTTTTCTTCTTCAGCATATACAATGTGTCATTATACAGTAAACGTGTTATTCCCTTTTGCTCCTGAAACACCTTTTCCTTTCAGTTGCTTGCTGTTGTGGAAGTGTTTCGGGCACTACACACTGCAGCATCTTTTTTCTGCAAACAACAGTGAACTAGAGGTAACACTGGAGCCTGATTTCAAACGCTTAACTAGAAAAAGGAATGGGCAAACTTTACACTTACATGTTAGTGTGTTAGTGCATGAGTCATGATGTAAAGCACATCACACACTGGTTTTTTGTTTGTTTTTCTATTGTGCATCCTGACTTTGTCATGTTGCCATGATCTGATGGAGTAGAAATGAAGAACAAGTTGTGTAACTGGAGGGCTTTTGCTGTACGTTGACCAGCTTTCTGGATTTCAGGGCATCACAGGTCAGTCCGCGCTTGCCTTTGCTCCTTTGGGGAGTTAAAATGAGATGTGTGGGGTGGTACCCCATGGCACAGCAGCCACCAGGCAGGCAGCACACCCAAGTGTGGGAGAACCTACTTGTCTCTCACTGTGCTGTAGATTCAGACTGTGCTATGGAGAAGTCATTTTGATTATTCAAAGGTGTTGCTCTTGCTGCCAAAATAAACATATTTCTGTCTGTGCTTTGGTTTAGCTTGGGTCTATTATGACTATAAAAGAAATGGTGTCTGCAACTATGGCACGGATCGGATGTCTTGCTGGGGGAAATGCTAGGGGAAATGCTATGTCCCCACAGAATGCGATGACCACTGAACTGCTGCAGAAGAGGGGGTTTCCCGGCTCAGAGGGGGTTATTTTGTGGAGCAAGAGCAATGAGCTGCAGCCATGGGTGCCTGCGTTGCCCCACTGCTGCAGGTCACCAGGCAGCCCTGCCTGAGCCTGGCCCCAGCCCCACCATTTACTGCAGCTCTCGGGGTGAGCGGCTGCAGAATCAGGGCCACGTAGCAAATGAAGAGGAGATCGCTGATCTGAACCAGCCACGGTTTCCCCAAAGCTGCATCTTACTCTGAGCTAAGATGTGTGGCATACTGCTGCTGCAAGTCACCTCCATCCTGGCTGAACTTTGCTGCAAAACATGTGTGTCCCTGACACCGACAGAAGATGTGTTTGTGTGCACCTCCTGGGCTTCCTCTGTGGTTGTGGTGTCCTGACAATGTCTTTGTGGCCTATTTGTCACCCTGAGACTAAACCAAAGGAGTGAGAGGAAATTAATAAATGTTAATATATGCTGGTTTAATTGAGAAGCACTGTTTTCATCAATGGCTGTTTGAAGAACAGACTTAAGTATGTTTGTAAGCTCAAACAAATGTTGGCTTTTTAAAGCTGTTGCACAAATACAAGGATCTTGCTGCCTTTAAAGAAGTTTAGAGCTGTGAACTGTTCAGAACCCAAAATCTATGGGTGAACAATGTGGCTGGGATTCAATAAAGCCTATTAAAGATAATGTTTTACTCAGTAGCTTAAGCCAAGCTTAAGCCAAGTCAGCCTTCAAATCCTGACTCATGCACATTGCTTTGTGGGGAGCTCCAGCACTGCAGTACCCAGCCTTCTACGTTATTTGGAACAAGCAGAGGTGATTTCCATCTCATTCCTGTTTTCATGTGCATGAATATGTTTTTCCTCCAAACCTTACAAAGGCTTCACCTCTGGTTTGAGGAGCAGGAAGAGTTTGTTCTGCATGCCACTGAGGGGGTTTGGCTGTTCCTGCTGCTCTTCTCACCATCCTCAACACAGAGGAGTCTTGGGGCAATAATTATCACATGGGAGGATGTGATCTCTGAAAGCAAAACTGAGAATTATGTCTAAAAATATTTGAGAAAATTCCTTCTGCTTTCCCAGGGAAACAGACCGAGACATCCCCGTGTCCTGAAGCTCAAGTGACACTCACCTTAGAAACATTTTAAAAAATATTTTTAGGTGAAATCAAGGATGTTTCTGTAAATTAATTACACTTGAGAGGTAAAGTGTAACACAATTTAAAAGTTATAAACCAGAGCAGCTTTTTGAGATTGGTGGAAAAGCCTGAAGGCTGCGGACCTGTTTTTAAATGTAGTCATGGTTACTTGGCTTCTGTTTTACAGAAAAGTTTCTGCCTAATCCAGCAGGCAGGTAGGAAAGATAAGACCTATTAACTCCAAGGAGTAGCTGGAAAACCTTGAACAAGTGTGCTTTGGGAAGGAGTGCATATTAATAAATAAACATGACTTTCAGTAGGTGAGTTTCATGCACAGCAATATGCATACCGAGCCTCACTGCCTCTTTCTCTACATGCAAACCCAAAATAGGGTTGTTTCTTCAGAGATGTAATGGTCGAGGTATGGGAATTAGGAAGTCCTTGAGTTCAAAGTGAAATCCCAGTTTGAAAGGAGGATATGAAGGTCCTTGTGTTCTGATTAATTAATTCTTATGATTTCCTATGGAAGTGGCCCTTTTGTTATTTCATCGGTAGTAAAATTAAAACGTGGCCCCTACGCAATACCACGAACAATAAACTCATTGTGGTATGCCATATAACACTAACCTTTCTTAAATATAACCACAGATTCAGATCTGTAACACTAGGCATAACATGCTGATTATGCTGTCTGAGACCTTTGCAAACCAGTTCTCTCTAACTGAGATAAAACCTGGAAAAATAGACCATCCTGTAGCTCTGATCTCCCAGGACGAGGACACAAGCATTCCTTGTTGCAGCACGAGGATGCTCGAGGCGATGCATATATTTGTGTAGTGCCTTCCACTGTCCTCCCAGACTTAACCAGGGTTTATTTTAACCTACTCGGGGTTCAAGAGCGAGCAAAAACCTTTTATGTGTGAAGTGCAGCATTGAGCCACTGCTGCTGGCTCTGGGTTTGGACTGACATGGGCTCTGTCTGCGCACAGACCACCATTGATTTGGCCGGCACAGATGCCGATTCACGGGGAAGGGGCTGGCTAACAGCACCCGCGGCTGTGGATTGTGCCGAGCGCTCGGCGTTGGTATCTTTCCCCTTGGGAAAAATGGGCCACTTCAAAAGCGTTTGTATATTAAGCCCCAGCTGAGGGGCAGGGAAACAGAAACCCGAGTATGGTTTTTTTTTTTGTTTTAAAAGTGTGCAAGAAGGGAGTTTTTGTGACTCTGGGCAGATTAATTTCACTTTTTTGTTTTCTGTTCCCCCCCCCAGTGCATTTAGCAAAGTTAAATCAAAATGCAAGAAACTGCTTCGTGTGGTCATGCTCTGTCAGATATTTCAGGCAGCCCTGGTTGCGACCAAGAGTAGCTGCAAAAATCTAAACTGGGCAAAACACCCACTGTATGCAGAGACTAAGGGCATCTCCCAAGGGTAGTCATTTTCAAGTAAGTAATCCCAGGTAGTTGTTTATTTTCATCACAAACAACATCGGGAAACTTTAGAAGATATATCAACCTAATTTCCTAGATGCTTTGACGTGCGGGTTATGGAAAAACTAGGAAGTGGAGAGGCAATCGGATGTGCATGTACCCTTTCAGAAATTGTAGATTTTCTTTCTTTGGTTGCATATTTATGTTAAGTAAATATTCTTTATGCTTAGGCTTTTATGGACAAAAGAATATATTAATGAAAGAAGATGACAGAATATTAGATGGTCTTCTAAAGTCTGTAGGTAACCCAAAGCCACAGTGCTAAGGTATTAATTCTGGGGTAAGAAGAGGTAAATTAGAGGCTGGGGACAGTTTCTCTAAATGCATTGGGAGGGTCTCATTTCACTGCCCAAGGGTGATGGGGAATGGAGAGGACCTGCCATCTTTAGGAAGATTTTGACCATGGTTCCACCAGTAGAAAAGATGCACAGGACCAGCTCTGTAAGGCGGGGAAGGTGGGGTTTAGGTTGCTTGCCACCCACAGCATTCAAGGACAGAGAACAAGAGAGCAAGCACTGGTGTAAATTCAGCAAACAGGGTAATGTGGACCCTTGAACAAAACAGCAATGAGAATTTGGGGGCTGGGAAGGGTCATTTCTGTCTAGGGCAGCCCAGAGAGCCTGTGTGGTCTCCTGGGCAGAGGTGGTTATTAAAGGAGACATTTGGGAGGAAGAGTGAGGAGGGAGTGAGGCAGCAGCCTCGGGATGGCTTTCAGGAAAGCAGAGCAATGCGCAATATTTGGGGGTTTGGTAAAAAGAGAAGTGAGTGTTATGACTATAGAACTCAGTGACTACTAACAGCCAGCCGCCTGCCACAGGTGCTCTGCAGAGAGCCGTCATGGTTATTTTCCCACCCCGTTTTTTTTATTTGTCATTCCAGAAGCAGGAAAGCAATGCCCAAAGTCTAATGCAAAATAAAACAGAGCAGTTTTTGATTGCGCCGCACAGTCAAGTGGAAAAATGAGATAACTGGGACTCCAGTTTAAGGCATGTCTGAGCCAAACCAAAGAGAAGCATGGCGCCAGGTCGTGTGGTGGAGCCATTGGGGCTATCTTCAGGAGGGGAGCTGAGTGAGGTCTGCTCAGCAGCCTCCAACAAGGGAAGTTGATCAGAAAAAGTGATTTTTTTTGTAGCCTTTAGAGTGGCTGTGCTGTTTTGAATGTGCCTTAAGTGTCTGAAGTTCAGCTGCTTGTTAGGGTGATGGGCAGAGTCTTACATCCTTTACTCACAAGAATTGCTGGGGCTCATATAAGATTAGCTGTGCTGGTGTCAGAGAGGAAAAACTGGCAGATCAAATAGCTAGATTCTTTTAGACGTGTTGGTCGGAAGAACTTCGAGTATTTTTTTCCTTCCTCCAGCACCAAACCACTCAGGGTGTCTGAAATAAAACTGAGTCATAGTGTTTACTCCCTGTGAAAAGTAATGCTCTTTTTTCCCCTTCCCTGAGGTAATGTTTTTGCAAGGGCTGACGCGTGGGGATTACTAGCTCCTTTGGCAGCTCCTAGCCCCTGAGTGTGGGAATGCACTGGCAGAAATGGGTGGGGGAGACAGGGGCTGCTCTTCCCTCCAATGGCCACCCATCGCCCCACTGCTGAGCCCATCAGCAGTGGAGTGGGACAATAATGATGGAAAGAGAAACTATTGCCTGTAAAGGCTCTGGTACTTTGAGTAACATGCTTTAATTACCGATTTTGGTATAGAAATACTCAGAAACAGCAGGAGAAGCAACACTTCTCTTCCAAAAAGATAGACACGCCTGTACCTGGGACTGGGAAACCAGCTGTGCTCTGGGAGAGGCTTCCCAGCAGGCAAGCCCAGCCCAGCACAGCCCAACTCGCTCCACATTCTGCCTCGACTCCTCTGAAGAACGGCAGCACATCCCTGTTCGCAATGCAGTACTGCTTTGAAGTCTAAAACCCTGCTCATACATGAAAAATTATTTTTAAGTTGATAGGCACCAGCAACATCTGGTGAGTTGTACTAAACTGATGCTCAAAATGAGGGGTGGCATCAGAACTGGGCCAAAAAGAGGGATTTTTCTGAAGGACTTAGTTGAAAGAGAAGCGGTGAGATTACCAAAAATGAAGGCAGAACAAGGGCATGGTGCCCTGGCAAGGGCTGGAAGTCTTGTGGAGCTGTGGTCTCCCAAAAAGTTCTGGACTCGCTGGTTTCTGGAGAGAAACAGGCTGCTGTGCATGGGGGGCTTCGCACCACCACGGGTTTTTGTACTTAAGGCACGTGCTCTCCTCTCAGTAATCTTCCTTTGTTCCCCATGTTAAATTAGTACCATCCTTCTGCAGCGTGTCTTCCCCTCTTGTGTGTTGTGCAGCTTTACTTTAGTCTATGGAGAAATTCAAGGGAAAAAATTTTTTTCATGAATTCTCCCTGACAAAATACTTTTTTTTGGCAAGCTACCTTGCAGGGATGCTGAATCCTAAGCAATGTTTGTGGGTGAAGCAGGTATTCCCCAGAGGCTGATGCTTTTAGTGTCACTCCTATTCTGAGCACCCGAAAGCACAGAAAACCAATGAAGCCCAGACACATTATGCAACTGCTGACCTTGATCAGGTTCAAAATTATCTTAAACATTAAACAGTAGCAAGCGTGACTTTTATTGTGGGAAGTGTTTTATGCTGCATTCAAGCATGATTGCTGTAGTCTGGGGTCCGGGTTTGACTTTATTATTCTCCAAGTCTTTCAAGTTAATTTATCAAAATGACATACAGCTCTGGGGGCAGCTCTGTGGTATATGATTGACTAAATAATACTCTGAATTTCTGAAAGGCTTTTAAAGTTCATTGCTTTCACACCAGGTGTATTTGTTGTTCTAATGCAGGTCACTTCCTTTCGTAGTCGCGCTATACTCCAAGCAGAGCCTGGTACAAACAGTTTCTAATGACATAAATTGGATTGCAGGTTCGAACAGCCATGTCTGAAAAGGTTTTCTTCTTATCTAAATGCTATCAAGCCAGTTGTTTTGTTTCCTTTTGTCACACACATCCATTTTCCGATGCGATTAACAGATTAAATGGTGAATTTTGGTAAGAGGTTTGGAGGCAGCCGTTGTTTTGAGGAGTGGCTGCAGGCATCATAATATCCTTCTCGCTTAATTTGAAATTCACCCGCCGCTTTCAGTGGAAAATTAAATAACTTTTTAGAACTTTAAAGTATTACTCATGGCACAGTAATTTTAATTGTTTTCAGTTCCTGGCTACTAATGAAAGTGCATGAAATTTTAGTGTCCCATTATAAACATATTTGTATTTCAGAAAAATGCTGAAGAGAAAAGGTTGATAAGGAGATGTAGCCTGGGCTGTGCTGATTTAGGGCAGCAAAGCAAGGAAGCCCACTTTTATTATTCAGGCACCCTATCCTCCACAGTACGTGGACTTTTTTTGATCAAACACTGTTGGGTTGGGTTTTTTTAGAGAAACACCGTTTTTTTGAAGTCAGACATTTTGTGGTAGTGCATCGGCTCTGATGGATTTCCACTGGAACAGAGGTCCCTGCCCAGGGCAGCTGCAAGGGATGGCTGTCTTGGGGCCAAACCTCATGCCCGGCCAGCCCAGTGGATGACAGGCACCCAGCAGTGTCACATCTGGAGCCTGCGCAAGTGCTTGGGTATCAAGAATTAACTTTGGTTTTTACAGGTAACACAGACGTGGTTTCAGGATGGGGCTCATTTCTGTTTCGTCCCAGGGAACATCAACATTTCTAGTTCATTAAATTCCAAAATAGGACTTCAGGCAGAAATTCCAGGTTTTGACAAGTTATTTGTCGTTACACCTAAGAAAAGGCAAGTTTCCTATTGTATTAAGGAATCTGGCAGGAGTTTATTCTCCTTTCCCAGTGGTCTGTGGTTCTTACTGTACTTTGCTAAGCAATGATACAGTCATATGCAGGGTTTTCTTTCTTCCAAAACCTGTTTTCTAATCTTCTTCTAGCAGCCCGCCTCAAAACCGAATAATTACCTCACGAATGTCCCAAGGGTAAGGTAGGGGCTCAAGGGAGTAAAAGGTCAGAGAAGAGGCATCTTGGGAACAAAGTAGATTAGATTACAGGGTCAAGTGGAGAACGGGCTCAAAGGTGTGGAGGAGAAGTGGAGTTGCCTGAGCTACGATTTAGAGCAAAAGCTTTAAAGTAAAATTCACAGCCCGACATAGATCACATTGTGTGTTAGATGCTATATTAGCAGACAACGTGCTGCAAGCATTGGCCGTGTACTGTCGAAGGTCGACACAGCTTGATGACTGGGTGAACAGCTGTATTGCTGTAACAATTTCTGTTTCAGAGAAGATAATGAAGCGTTTGTGAAGGCTTGAGAACAAGGTTGAGAGGAGAAGCTGTTCACGCCAGGCAATATGCTGAGCAATAAAGGAGCTTGGGGTATGGTGACATGCTGCTTTCAAACTTACCCAGAGCTGAAGTGAGGTGCTGAGAGTGCTTGGCACTAGGACATGATCGGTTCAGTTTGGAGGTCTGTGATCATATGCAAGGTAACTTGGAAGTGAGACAAGGTGATGCAATATCATCCCTGCCTGAGTGAATATGTCCCGTATTTTGTAACCTCAGCACACATACAAAGCTAGAATTGCTATCACTTGCAAACAAGTACGCATACTATAAGGAACAAAAACGTAAGCTCAGTAAGAATCGTGGGAGTAGCTTTTGAAGACCATGCATGGAGATTAAACTGGCTCCAGCTGACATTTATAGGAGGCGTGTGGTAATTCTTTTCATCCCTCCTCCTAATTGCAGATGCTTTTTGAGATATCTTGATGAAGATTTTTGCAAACCTCCTGAGGATGACATCTGCTCCTGGTAGGGGCCTCTGAAATTGTAGGTTTCCTTTATTGCAACTGTGCATTCTGTAGATTCTGCTAAATCTTGCTTGCTTAGATGAAAATGGGAAGTTTTAGTTTGGTGACTACAGAGTGTGAGAGATTGGTGATGTAATCAAAGGAGCCATACATTGTGTCAATCACACAAATCTCTCTGACCACTTTTCAAGCAAATTTTTCAATGTCTGTGCCTGCTGTAAATCTAAAAGTCAGTGCCCCATGACATGCTCCACTTAGGATCCTTTGGCATTTGCACTGTCTGCATCTGCTGTAGTAGATTAGAGCGTATGCTACTCAACTGGGGAGTGGGGCTAATCTGACAATAAATGTGTATTTTAAGTGTAGCTGTTGCATTGCATTAATGTTGTTTATCTTGTGATGGTAGCCCTGCACTGGCACATGACATGAGCGATATTAATGATGTGTGAAAGGCAGGGCTTTTCAAGGGGCCGTGGTGGTGCAAAGTCGAGTGTGGTGTAATTAGAGTAGTATCTGGTCTGCTGATAAAATAAAGGCAGCTAATTGCCAGCATTTTCATTTTCTTAGTCTCTCTTACTCATCAAAGACCTCGCTTAGCTTGGTGAACATATCTCTTTCAGGGTAAGGTAACTTGTGTGAAAGCATTTACAAGATAAATTTCCACTTATTCTGAAGAGAATTAGGGAAGTTAAAACAAACATGTAGATTCCCATTATTTTTTCAGGCATATTTGTCCACCGTGGTTATTTCTAAGATGCAGAAGTGTGGTAGGTAACGTAGTTGTATAAATAGAAAATTTTCAAACTGTCAAAATATAAATGCAGAAGTTGCATCACCGAGGGAGGAGGGTGAGCCGAGCCATTGCTGTGGGGACTCCAGGGCTCGGTGTCATGCATTACTCACACTGAGACAAGCCCGTGGGCAACTCGGCATCGCAGGATGCCAAAGCCCAGCGCCGAAAGGCGCAAGCATGTGGAGCAGGACAGGCGGCTGCTCTCACTTGATGGGGGCCGGGAGATACAGTGCCAGATCAGGGGAGTGATGCTGAGATGCAGCGACGGCCACCTCCCGTTGACACCCTATAGGCTGGCTTGACCTCTAGTTTTCAAGAGAAAATAACGTACGGCACACCACCGTGGAAAAGCTGCCAAGCTGCAGCGACGACAGGTGCAGATAAGGAGGCTGTGTGAATGAAGGCTCTGTTTTTTTATGAAAAAACCATGCAGCGTGTTGAACAAAGCCAGCCTCTTCCCACGTACAAGGCCCATTAGGAACTTTTCAGCTATCATTTATTTAGACAGGAAGTATATTCTCCTTTTACAGTAATTTATTGGCCGATTTATAAAGGTTGCTAGTTAAATTTGTTGGAGTGGGAGGACTGAAAAATGGAGACGAACAAGCAGCTAACTGAAAAGCCAGCCCTTCTTGCATGAGCCGTGGTCTGTACTGTTTTCCAAACAGGAATGTTAATAACAGAGTCAGTTATTTCTGGTTGTTTTTCTTTCAGCTTATTGGAAGCCACATGCTTCCTGTGCCACTCCACATACTCTTATAAGACTCCTGAATCCTCTGCTAGTTAATCAAAATTTTGAAGTCGGTTAATATTGTGTTTGGGAGGATTCATAAGCTGGGGTTTGAAATCTGTTTAGAGTCATAAATTTAGTAGGCTGAAGAAATAACGATTATATACAGAAGAGTACTGTTATGTGGATCTCCATGGGTTTGTAAAGTCAGTCCATTTCTATGGAAATAACCTGGCATTGTTAGCATCTTCCTCGAAGATTGATGCCAAGGATGTTATTTATTAGGTATTTTTCTTTTATAAAAAAAATAATATTAGAATATAGAATTTTTGCATTATCACATTTAAGTCTATTAAATCCCCTGTATTCCCTGTATCTCTCAGAGGCAGAATACCAGAGGCTTGGAGGAAAGTGTTAAACCCATGAAGCTGACGTATAAGATAATATGGCCATAGACTTCACCCTGATCTCTAATAGCGAGAGACTGCCTTTGCCACCAAGGTTTACAGTTTAATATCGCTTCCGAGATGTGCTGTCATTAACCATGACTTTGGAACTAAATCCTGTGTCTTGTTTTATCTTCAGGACACTTTGAGGGCTTACGGTGTTTATAGGCTGGAAACCAGAAGTTTCATGGTATCACAGAGATTGCAGTTACTTTAGTGCATTGATTCTTATGCTCTGTCAGATGTAGTGAGAGAAGGCAGACCTCCTTCACTTCTACTGCACTGCTACCATATGAAACACCAAGAAAACTAAATAAAGCCTGCTCAGGATTATTAAACTTGGGGAAAATTATACTACTTTTAGTAGATGCTACTTAATTTGTTTCTGGGAGATGCAAAGTTTCTGTCAGCTTTCCGTATTATGTCATGGTGCCATGAAAATTGATGTTGACTCCTTGGGTTGTCTTTCAGACCTTGTTCTGTGATCTTTTCCTTCGTAAGTGCCTGTGCACATTTTACCGGTTGTAGGCTCTGATGACCCATTGGATATGTCAAAGAAAATAAGAAGGGTTATAGAGTATTATGGAGCAATATTTTCTGTCTTTGTGAAGCCCACATTACAAATCTCCCATCCCTGTTCAACCTTTTTGATTGCAAGAAGAGTAAGAGCAAGGATCAAGTAATCTGGGGGGGTAACCAGGTTTAAAACAGAGGACAACTTGCAAGGAAGCAAGAGAGGGGCAAAAGTTTAACTGATTTTAAAGTGGAGCTTAGCCTTCAGCCTGCCGTGGATCGGGGACTTTCCTCATGGGGGAATGGCAGCTGCGGCTGATGGCTCCCCTTGCTTTTCCACTCCCATGGAGAAACAGCGCTGGTGTGGTCTGTAATTCTGGGTCTAAGTAAAAATTAAAGTTCAGTCTGCCCTTACAGTCCCAGCACAACTGAATAGAAGGAGCTGAAACCCTGGGTAGAGCTGAATGAAAATTTTGCATGTGGGATGTGGAGCTCTGCAGTGTTTAGTAACAATAACAGACAGGAAAATAAAAATAACCAACTTGTCTAAGCTAGCACCTGTGACAACTATAATTTTGCTCTGGGCATGAGATGATCATCATGTAACAGGCTTTAACTCCAGTTTCTAATTTTGTAATTCCTAAGCAATTGTAAATGTCAAGTGAGCTCAGTGTTAGCTATTGTATAAAACATTGCAACATGGCTGGCAAAGACGGCTTGACAGTGCCAATGGATGCTGGAAGAGTAAAGGATGTGTAACTGTTGCATCTCATGTCTACCCAAAACCTCTTATTAACCTTCCCATAATAGATCATCCACTGTTCTTACTCAGGAATGCACTTAGCCTTCTGCTTAGCTTTGAACACATTTGCAAACGTGGCTGAGCTCTGTGGGAATTAAACGTTGCTTAACTGCTGTGCTCAACTGAGACCTTGGTTCAAGGGCCACCCTGTTCTACCCACAAGTTTTTCATCCTTGATCACCTGGATAATGTCATGTCTTTGATTCTCATCCCCAGCAAATGCTCTATATCCCAATAAAGGTCTACTTTATTCTTTCTCAGCTCATATAGGCTATGGGGGTTATCCTCAAACTTATGTCTTACTGATGCCAGTGAGGAGCCCTCACTGGTTTGTGTGGAATGATTTTGCCCACAAACATTGGTTTTCACTAACGTCTGTGAAAAAAATATATATATTTATACACGCATGTATATATAAAATATAGATACGCATATATTTATTTACACATTCATATGTAAACATCTACATAAACATACATATATATGTATACATACTTACATATATATGTACTGTTGCTTGGTGAACAGCATTTCTTTGATATGTTTCTGAGCACAAGGACTAGAAATGTCCACTCCAGCAGGTATCTACTTGAAGAGACTTAATATACAGAGGCTATAAATTATATAAAAAGTGTTTGTTGTTAAACTGTGATAAACTTAGCTACAGGGAAGCAGCTGGTGCTTTATTGCCTAGGAGTTCCTTTGTATTTCCCTAAAGCTCTAGCAAGACAAAGGCACATTTATATTTTTTTAAATGAAATGTAGAGTAGGAAGAACCATGCTGGATTTGAGATGCGAGGCACTCCAATGGGATTGCTTCTAGGTGATACAGCTTGTTATCCATCCACGGAAAGCCTTTGTCCCTCTTTTTATGTTTGGATGTCTGTTTCCTTGGGAAAGGACAGTGTAAATGAATGATCCTCAAAGAGCAGCTCAGCACCTTCAAGAAAAATTGTTAAGCCCAGAAGTGGAGATACCCATTAAAAAACTATTGGTGATTCCTTTTCACGGACCAGTGGTGGCCATGGCCATTTGCACTCAGTAGTTGCTAGGCTCAGCCATTGCTACAAGCCTTCTGCAAAGTCTCCCGTTGGAGTTTGGGACTGCTCATGCAAGCATGCAGAAACATCCTTTAGTCCAGAAACAGATGTTTTGGTTCAGCGGAACAATCTGTGTTATTACCTGATTCCATCCAGTTTGATACTGAACTCACGTTTTATTTGAATTCATATATTTAAAGTCAGTGTGTTTTCTCTTTGCATTTTCAGTAAGCCACAGATTTTTGCAGTGTCTATATATGACTACCTGGCAGAAGCCCTTGGCTGTGGCTCTTAAACAGAAAGAAAACCTATTTCCAGAGGCACCTAAATATTTCCCAATAATTAAAATGTGAGCTAGTAAGTCTCAGCAGAGGAGCGAGGCACAAGGCAAGCAATTGCCCAGACAGCGAAGGCAGCGTTGGGGGAGCTGGGAACTGGTCCTGCGGCCCTTGAGACATGAGCTGATGCTGCAACTGTGCTTACGTTTATCCATCCCTCACAACTCTGTGACAACAGCATGAGCTGGACATTTTCCACTAAAATAATCAGAAGTGAAATGGCTTATAACATTGTCATTTAAAATATCCATCATTAGGTTGGAGTTGATATGCCTGTGTTAGCACTGAATCTTGAGCTGCCTGTAGATCTGAGAAAGGTGCCATACTCCTAACAATGCAATGGATCTCTGTCCTTTGATCCTTCTTGTATTTCTGCTATAATAATGATAATTTACTATGGACAGTCAGTCTCCAGTTAGATACTATGATTCTTGCCTTTATTATTAGGTGGAGAGCTGACTAGCACAAATACATATTTGATGCAAACTTCCTGGAGCTGGACTGAGGAAACTGCAGTGTTTTCATGAAGAGATACGAGGCATAAGAGGAAAAGATCTCACGATCTTATGTCACAAGAGATAAGAGGAAAAGGCAGCACGTTGCTTATGGGAGTCATGTGTGTCTGAACCCCGCTCTAACATGAATATTTAACGGTATATCTTCAGTATGCTGCTAGCAAGGTCTAGAAAAGGTTTATTCCAAATTAAAAATCTGCATGGACATGTCCTATGGACTTGCTAATGCCCTTTCGAAGGCAAATAAAAGGCCAGCATTGGTGTCTGTGAAGTGCTATGTGTGGGTGGGGTTTACCTGGTGTTGTTGCACTGGGTGGCTGTTGTGGGGCTGGAAATTCAAGCAAGAGCAAGGCTGAGCAGACAGACTGTTGATGAGATGCATTCTCCTTGCCAGGCTCCCTTTTGTAGCCAGTTCAGCTTCCTTGTGTAAGGGAAAAAGCTGGAAAAACCGTAATTTTGTCACAGGGGTGATGGGCCTTTTAGGGGGACTGGTGCTCAAATGCACCTGGAGCAGGCTGAAGCCCTGGTCTCAGCTGAGGGCAATTTCTTTAATTGCTGGTGGGGCTGGAGAGCACATAACTCAGCCCAGTTGTACCAGGAGGCTTTAGTTCTCAGATTAGGAGTTTTTTCCTAAAAGCACGGAAAGACTTCACTGACTTGCTCTGAAGCAAAGGAAGATTGTCCTGGGAAGCAGGGAAGGGTGAAATGAGAAGCAGATTTGCTTGCATTGGAGTTAAGTCCCAGCAGCTATGGAACGAAGAGCTCTATGGGCAAGTAGGAGATAGTTGCAAACTCGAGGAAGAGTTGGTTTCTTTTTTAACTTGCGTGGTCATGGACTATATGTGTGTCATGGTGTGGTTACAGAAAATTGACCTGTGCTCTGGAGTGTAACAACTTGAAGTTAACTTAAACTTAAGGAATCTTGCTTCTGGTCTCTAGCTTTGCTATCTATCAGCAATTGAATAGAAAACAAAACGCAGCAAATCAAAACAGCTTGCTTCAAAGTAGACATTTGCTGTCAAGTAACTTCATGAACAGGTTTTTCTCTCCTGAACCGGCTCCTGCATTAAACTTCTCTGAGATCCCTCATTGGCACTTGGCTTGAAGTCTCAAGGCTCAAGCCATTTTTTTTCTGCAGTAAGAAATGGCAGGCAACGCAGTAACCTTCAAAACATATAAGTAACACCAGTTCTTTGTCAGAAAGCTGTATAGCTGAAATGGCTTGGCCAAACTACCTGAAGTCAGAGTGCAGACAAAATGCGCTTGATCACAACTCAAGTTTTATAGGTGTGTAAAAAGAATGGAGCTCTCTCTGATGTGTTTTAAAGGCTGGTGGAGTGAGTTACTGACAAGTTGTCTTGGTACTACAAACCCAAGTCTGGAAAGTATCTTGGAAGGGATGAGTCTGTGCTGAAGTGCATTTGTGTTTTGACTTGCTGTGAATGAGTACGTACTCGGCTGTATATGGGGAAGTGTGATATAGACAAGGTCATCTTGAAGGCATTTTTAAGGACAATAAGCTGGGTTTTGCCTAGTGAATTCAGGCTTTCCATTTTATGAGGCAGTGTTTGCCTTTTTCTTGAACAAAACTGGGGCCGTGGTGGTAAAAGCGTGTTTATATTTGGAAAAACCTGAAATGTCACCTGATCTAGAGCAGAAGGCTGTCCAGTTTAGTCCTCAGTTCTTGCAAACAGCTATCATGTAATCCCTTCTGTAAAACTTATTGTGTCCTGCCTTAGGGTGCTAGGTTGCCATTTTTGCTTTTGCTCTTGCTCAGGGAGGACAGTTCTGGGATTCCTGGGGTGTTAGGAAACCCCTATTGTCAACCTGTCTACTCTGCCTACATTACTCTTGTTTGTTGTGGTGCCAGCACTGTATTAAACAAGTTTGTTTTTTTGGGTTTTGTTTGTTTGTTTTGTGGAAATATATGTTACCAAGGAGATAGAATATGTGTAGTAAACAACTAAATGCCTTCTTAACCTTTATTTTCTTAGTCTAAATTGGCTCAGTTCCTGAGTCTGCTCTCTGAACGTGAGCTCCCTAGTTACCTGTGCCTCAGCCTTTTTCTGTTTGAAATCATCTGTACAGAGGAAGTTCCCGTGGCTTTCCTACCAGGCAGTAACACAGATCTTCCTCCATCTCTGGAGAGATCCTGCTTGCAGTACTGCCTGGCTGCCTTGTAGTATTTTCATGAAAAAATACTTCCTTTTCACTTCTTCTTTGCAATTTTGTCTTTGGTTTGTCAGTGTGCTTTCCTGTGCAGCAAATTTACTCCTTAATTCATTTGCTAGGTAGTGTGGTGCCACGGTTTTTACTTCTTTGTGGTGCCACAGTTACATTTTTTGTGTCTGAAATGTACAAGTACCTGCAAGTCTTGAATTCTCCACGTTGCCTCTCTGCTACGATATCCTTATTCCTGCTGTCTGAGCTTCAGCATTGTTCCCAGCTCCATCACTAGTCTTTGCACCATACTGATACTCATATGCACAATATAATTTGTGCATCATTTCTTCCAGATATTTACTCAGTGTGTATCCTATAGATTCTGTATCCTTTCATGTCCATTGTAATTCTCATGTTTTCTCAATACTATAATCTTTTTTTCCTTGTATTACTTGCTTATCTTCAGAGAGAAATTGAACAAAATCCTCATATCTCTTTCCCCTACAAAGTTCCCTGTTTTGCTCTCTGGAAAACCCCAAAGTTCTTGGGTTTAAACCCTTTTCTTCTTGCCCTCCTGTTCTACCACTTAAGCTCATCTCTGAGCTATAGCAGAGCTCAAAGGCAGGAAGATACCTGTGCCACTCTCAGTGTATAGCCACCACCTTGAACGCACCAGAAATCTGCAACCATACAGCACAGTCTTCAAGCAGCAAAAAGCCGACCATACAGCAACGTGCTAATGTTCATCCACACCAAAGGAATACAAAATGGGAAAGGAACAAATCCCGAGCAAACTCCCCTGATGATATTGCTGTTTTCTGCTTTTTAACTTCTCAGCAGGGATATTGGCTTTTTGCATTCCTGCCTGAGAATCCAACAAATCCATACTGGTGGTTTCAGTTTTTTGTTTGGGAAACTACAAATGTATGCCTCTCTGTGCCTGAGAGGAGCCCTGGAAATCTTAGCAGGTACCATCCTTGAGACGTATATAGCTATATGTCTGAGTTCATTTCAAGGCGTTTTCCATAATCCAGATAATAATCTACTGTTCACAATTAGATGTAGTTGCAATTTCTTGAATGCTCTAGCAATCATTTTCTTTGGTAATTGAGTTCCCCATAGAATTTCACTATTCTGATCTCCTGCTCAGAAAACTAAGCATATTAATTTGAAACGCTGTATGAATGCCTGGCCAGGATAATGGCAGAAGAATAACTAGAAGGAAATCTCTTACAACAGGCTTATTTTCATCTAATAAAACTTTCCCTGATGGTTATGCTGCACGATGTGAATACAATATCAGCTTCAAAATGTGCATGTGTGTGTTAGCATGTGCAACTTGGTTGAATTTTAACATCCTGAGATTTTAGGGGGTTGGATTAGATGACGTTTAGAGGTCACTTCCAACCCAAACTATTCTATGATTCTATTATCTCTTCCTCATGTTTTTTTTTATGTGTTTTAACAATCTGTTTTTTTAAACATTTACCATTCTATATGTCTTTTCATGATGAATTTTGGGTGAGAAAGGGAAGGGGGCTGAGAGGAAAAGTGACACATTCTGCCTGCAGGATTTGTGCATATATAGTATGCATTTACACACTAGAATAAAAGTTGCGTTCCGGTCTCCAAATGAAGCTGAAGTTGTCTTCTACTAGATATAGAGCAAACACTTAGTAAGGGACTAGAAGCCTTTACAAAGAGCTTACAGCTCAGCAAAGCAATGAGGAAGAGCAGAAGCAGAGGGCTGAAACCTCCCCCAGTGTCACACAGCAGGCTGGTGGCAGAGCCGAGTCCCCAGCTGTCCAGGTTGCTGTTATCAGTGTTTGATCCATCATGTTGGGCTGTAAGCCAAGCAATAATACTGTCTGGTTTCCAGTAAGAGTCTGGTTTGACTGGGTAATTTAGTTTTAGTTCAGCGGTTTAGGATGGNTTTTTTTTTTTTTAAATTGTTCAGACCAAGTAGCAGATGCCATTATGATTTGAGATATGTCTAGAGAATTGGTCTTCAAACCTTATGTGCTTCCTTATTAATTAGTGCTGTTGAGCTCTAGGCTTGCAGTTGGTGAATGACAGGCCTCCTGCATTTCACATTGCTGGAATTACTCTCCCCCTT
>VZSZ01004508.1:0-28961 GCA_013398815.1 Ibidorhyncha struthersii | reverse complement strand
TCTTTTGTGAATTGGATGCTTAAATAATAGAAGATGTGAAGTGAGGTAATTAGCAGGGATCCCTAACAAGGGAGATGGACTTAGTACTTGTCCTATATTTCTAAATAGGATGTTTTTCCTCTCATACCAAGGTTCAGTGGCATAGTCTTACATTTTCAGAAGAGCTGGGTGGCCAGTTCCCATTGAAGTTAACTGGATTACATGAATCTGTATATTTTGTGATCCCAAATGCATTTTGGGCCCATTTTCCATTCATGTGTGTTTTGTAGTTTGATGGACTTAATGAGACCCAAGGATGCAATAGAAGTCAAATGACTTGAATCAGTGTAAGAGAAAAGACATCAGAAATATGGCCCACAACGGAGCTGAAGTACTCTAGGGATGCACAGCTAGTTATGAATGAAAGATCTGTCCTTTTCAGACTTGCTGCGCACCCCCTACCCCCCCATTCCATAAAAGTTAGCACAATCTATAGATGCATGCCACCATAAATATTTGGTGTATGTCAACTGTTATGCAGCACACTGGTATTAGTTTTTTTTATTATTATTATTTACAAGTAGCTGCTGTAGAGATTTTGCAGAGTAATCCAGTAGCTGGAGCATTTCATACAGAGCTTTTACTTCCTGGCAATGAGATGGGTGTTGTTTCAGATGTTAGATTTTCAAAGGAAAACTGGATATGCAAAACCCTGTTCAGGACACCCCCATTCCCACCCCCAAACTGATCAGCTGAAACTATTTCAGGAAAGAGCCTTGTTTTCATAGTAAAAATTTTAAGCAGCACTAGCGAAAAAGATCTTCCTTACCATCCTCCCTTTAATAATGTCGATAGCCTGGCACCTAGGGCATGGGCTGACCAGGGATGTGAACTCTTATTGCCATTTCTCTATGGAAAATGATCTCTGCTGTCCCTAGCATGGAGGAGGTAGGATTTGGGTTCTCACTTCTGGAGTTTGTGCATAAAAAATAACAGCGCTTTGCTGTGTAACACGGAACAGCTTTCTTCAAGTGTCTTGGTGTTTGCCTTTGTTTGCTGATGCTGTGGGATTTTGCGTGGCAAGAAAGCAAATGGGGGCGTCAGGCTGTGTAGCTGAAAGGGGTCAATTTACCCCTAGGGAATGCTGGAATTGGAGGTATCTCTGTGACTAACTCAGGTAACAATTCAACTGTATGCAGTGGCAAATATATACCTCTATACCTAATGCCGCTGCCTGATGCTCCCATCTAGGTACCACAGTGTACTGAGGTGCAGCAGGACCAGAGGCTAAAAGCAAAGGACAAAGGATCTTTGTCAGATATGAATAAATAAAACCAAGGAAAATATAGCGTAGGTACCTAGCCACAACTTACATTTCCACTTGCAGGGTTGGCTTAATGTGATGTAACAGCAAGAAGCTGAATATTGAGGCACTTGTCTTCTGCTTCTATCAGTGAAGTCACTTTCAGTTTCTGCATTGCCTCCCTTCTGCCAGTCCTTGGCAAAATCACATTTATTATATATACAAAAAACAACCCATCCCTGGCATATTTATTTTCTGTTTCCTGCTTCACTTTATTGGA
Organism: Ibidorhyncha struthersii; assembly: GCA_013398815.1. Lineage (NCBI taxonomy): Eukaryota > Metazoa > Chordata > Aves > Charadriiformes > Charadriidae > Ibidorhyncha > Ibidorhyncha struthersii. The sequence goes on along the minus strand of VZSZ01004508.1, from coordinate 27,399 downwards.
TGGTAGAACAAGCTCCCTGTGTCTGTGCAGGTATGTGTATAGATGTGGAATCATAAATATTTAACTAATATTGAAGGTAGTGTTTTATGTAAAGCTGAGGGTACGCTGCAAAAGCTAAGCCACTGTTTTTGCCAGTGTGTTTTCCCTAGTTCTCTGTCAGCAATGCTGATGTTTATCTTGGTACATTCCACATCTCTTCCCTATTGGTATATATAATCCATTGCTACCAATCTTTACAAAATGGTTTTGTGGGAGGATTTGAAGGCTTTTTTTTTTTTAGTGTAATCTTCATTTTTGTTGGACAGTAGCATCACTTATCTTCCAGAAGGCTCTGAAGGTGACGGTGATCTTGAGGTCTCTCCTGCTTCCTTGTGCCCTCTCCCCTTTGTGGGCCCAGCTTGGGGAGGGGGCAGCATCTTGAAACACCTTTCCTTCCAACAGTGTGAGATATCTGAGGCAGCTGGCTCTGCTCCTTCCCCACAGTTGCCTTCCTCCTTCAGCAGGAGACATCTGGGCTGCTTGGCTGCTCTCCTCCATACCGGCTGCTGACCTGACCCTGCACTGCCAACCCCTTGCTTCAAGGCAGCACCCCATGGCTTCCCACCCCTTGCCCCCTCTTTGGTCACTGCTTTTAAGAGAATTAACCTTTTGGATGGTTTAATTCTGTTTCTGTGTGGATTGCAATAACATGCACACCTGTGCAACATGCGTTTACATGTGTGTTTTTCTCAGGCTAGTGGATAAGCACTTTAAGACTGGCAGTAGTAGTATTGAATCCCATGTGCAGAGCACTTCTCCGAGTGTAGCCCTCACACTGAAATTGGAATTGTCATCCTTTTTGGAGAAACTGACTTTGATTTTTATGTGATGGACTCCTGTGACTCTGTCCCCAAATTAATGGAGGGAGGAAAGGTTTGCATGTGCTGGATTTGTAGACTCAGAGGTCATGATAGGTTAAGAAAACTTTATGTTCCTTCTATCCCATCTCTAATGTATTTATCCCCAGAGAGTAGATGAACTGTGTCTTTATGGCAGCCAGCAGCATTCTTTAAAAGAAAAAACCCTCTGACTTGTTCTTAGAAGCTAGACAAAGTGTGTCACATGAGAAGGGGCATGACTGGGGACGGGGGGGAGAACAAATTACATGTGCTGAAAGAAAGGGACTAACAAGATGAATCAGGCCAGCCAAGAATTTGTTGATGTCATCCTGTGGTTATGTCAGCCCTCTGCATAAAACACTTGAACTTAGTGATGGACTATGGAGTTTGGTTAGGTATTTGGTTTGTTGTTCCTTTTTTTTTTCTTTCTTTTCCTTTTTTTTTTTTTTAACACACTGGCATGTGTGTTATAGCAAACACTAGAAACTGAGTATGAGCGCTGCACCAACAGAATATATTTGTTAATACATCTTGGCACTGAGAAATAATCTTTGTCAGGCATTGAATATCTGCTTTCCACTCCACTGGCAAGTCCAAGGAAATGGCAGAACATTGGAGAAGCATTGATTTCTAGCATATGTTGTTAGAAGTGCATTATAGAGCTTTGCACAACGTTTGTCTTAATCCATCTTTTCATATCCTTCAGAGATGAGAGAGAAGAGTGTTGTCAAATCACCAATTGCCTCTTCTGTTTAAAGCTCCCGCATCTGAATGCAGGCCTCCTCGGCTTATAGCTGTTCTTCTAAACTTGGATTGGTGATCAAAAGTGAATTGAGTCACCATCCTTCCAGCCATCTGCTGACTTTGGCATCTGTTGGGGTGAAGAATGGCCATCCAGACATATCTTCCTTTACTTCTTGTATGACAGGGAATGTCATCTAGCTCCCTAATGACAGGTAGATGTTGATTTAGCTGACTGTTCGCTTTCTGTATACTAACAGTAAGCAATACAAGTGTGATGGAAAGAAATGCGGCAGTAAAACTGAAGGGCAGAGTGGCATGGGCGTTGGAAAGAGGAGTTCATTACTCTTCAAAATTCACTTGTTTTGCTTTGGCTAAATGCGGTTTAGTGGGATCAATCTTACAGGATTTAAGGAGATAAATCCTGGGAGCTACGCTCTTCCTCATGGTGCTGCCTAGAGGGAAGAGCACAAACTTAACCCTGTTCAGTTATCTGAAGCAACTCAGGTGGCTTTAAAATCAGGTTAATTTTGGATTTGTTGGTTTTGTTTGTATTTTTTCCCTGCCTGCCTTGTGTTTTACAAGCTGTTCCTTAGAGGTCTGATGCTTCCAGTCATGTCTTGCTTGAAATGTAGTTGTGTATTCATTTTTTCCCATTTGAAGAGGTATAATATGTCACTTCTGCCAGCATTTGTCTGCTTCACCTGAGACAACTAGCATTCATATCGGAGTTGCCTTCTCACTGTGGCAAGTACCTAAAATCAGTGAGATCCTGTATTGACAAGACTTAGCTGAGGTGTGTTAATACTGACAATAAAAAGATGACCTTTGTGTATACGTGTGTGTATAAGCATACACTTAATGTATGTGTGTATATATGTAGGATAAATGAAATAATGATTAAAAAAAAAAACATAAAAATTGCAGGTCCATGTGCCTTGCAAGGGTTCTAGGCAGTTTGAATTATGAAGAGACAATAAGCTGTCCCTAATTAGAATTGTGGCCAGATGACATGGTAATCTTAATTTTTAATGCTCCTTGACTCTGAATATCTGCAGCAGTGGTAACTTGGAGTTAATGCAAAGACACAGGCAGGGCTTTTGTCTCAGTATATAGGGTTAGACCTAGGAATTTCTGGAATGCCCCAGTTAAAGAAAAGGCATATTCAAGCTGTTAGTGGCTTGAAAAATAATAATGCCTGGAGCTATATAACCTGTTAAACATCAACATCCACTTTCAAACCAAAAAGAAAAATATCCCGTTCTTCTTAAGAGAGAGGCCAAGCTGGAATGCTGAATGAAAAATGATTTTTTTGGGGGGCATTTTTAAAAATAAACCAACTGGGCCTGAATTCTTTCCCGATGCTTAAAAATTATCCCGTTTTTGTCAGGATAAGCTAGTTGCTCAGTTCTTGTCTATCAGCTGACACTACACACTCCAAGCAGGCAATTTCTTTCAGCACTTTATTGACAAACCACTTTTATCCAAATGCCAGGGGCAGTGTGGGTGCAATTCTGAGAAAGAGTGATGGGGAGCTTGCTCACAGTCACTGGGGACTCCAAGGTAAATTTGCCTGAAAGCCTGTTTCAGTGTGAGTGAGAGTTACCATGCAGCTTGTGTACACCGAGTAGGAGAAATCTAATGATAAAAGAAAGAGCCTGAAGTGGGAATTGGAGTAAGTATTTGCTTTCTCCAAATATGCAATCATTGAATCTGGTGAAAGGGCAACTTTGGGGAGCCTAGATGTTTGTCATTGCAAAAGGCCAGCCAGCTGATTTCCATCAAGAGAGGTGGTGTTGGTGTCTGGGTCATGTTTTCCTCAAAAGCTGAGGCGTGGTGAAAGTTATTTAAGTGCAATAGTTTGCTGAGCAAGGCTGTAAGCACAGTATTTGTCAACAGCTTTTGCTTGTTTAAAAAATTGTCAAGACAGTAAAAATAGGAATTCAAGACCTAAACTAGACAAGCTGGATAATAAAATATACATAGAAGCAGGCCTCAGGGGACCTTGCATCTCTTGTACAAACCAGTAGGACTCAGCTTCTACGTGTTCAGAGTTGATTCAGTTTGTCACTAACTAGTGTACCTGACCAGTGTTACATTAGTAGGGTTTGATGCTATTTCTCTGTGCTGGGGCTAAGTACAGACCTGTGCTTGATCCACTCCAGGATGTGGAGCTGAGATCAGCTTAGCCAGAGGCTCCCTGCTTATGTGCCAGCTGCAGGCTGGAGAAGCGTTGGGGTTGTTCTTTCGTATGGAGATCATACCTTGCAAGCAGGCTGTACGAGTGATGGGTACTATGGATAGGCCTTTCTTGTGTTGGTCACATGGAGAAAAGGCATTCAGGTTGGTCTTATGCTGCCCCGATATCTGTTTGAATGTTCTTGACTGATGAACATTTATAGCTCCAGTGATGATGATGGATCATACAGAGTATTTTCTTGTTATACCAGATCAGCTTTACAACAGGTGGAGAGTCATGTATTTGCACTGCAGTATTTTATATATGTGTGTGTCTCTTCTAGAGGGCTTGTGTAGCTGTTTTTGCAAACACATGCAAAAATATAGCAGGAGACATTTTTGTAAAAAACCAAACAAAACTGGTAGTGAATTTGGGCAACAGAAACTGTGATTTCAGAGATGGGACGCAGCCTTTTTCAGAAATGTGTGTCTTTGGTGAGTTTCATACCGCAAACTGAAGCCACCCGAAATAACTAGACACTGAAAATGTAAATCTTGTTATTAATCTTGAAAGCTGTGAAATGTAATCATCTCATTGAGAATTATTGCCTCTTTAACAACTCCATCTAAGACTGTATTATTAGCTGAATAGGCTCATTTTTGCTAGACATTTAACCTTATATACGTGTAATTTATGGTGGATTAATTTAACGTTTTAAAACTTCCAGTGTAGAACACGAGTTGCAATCCTGACTGTGAACAAGCTTTATTCATATTTTCTCTGCTTCCCTTTACTTTGTGTCAGACTCTTTTGTGGCAGTTCACAATACCTCCAGCGAGTGGCCGCCTGTAAAAGCTAGCAGTGTGCTTGTATAGATTAGCTAGGTGTTATGTGACTGTCTCCCCATTGGCAAAGTGTGTAATTTGTGCTATATACTCATCCTGCACAGGCCCAGGGCATACGATCCTCATCAGATCTCCCAGTTAGCAGTTCGCTTATACAGTTGCTGGAAGACTGGGGTGGCCTTGATCGTTTTCATTGTCCTTGAAATATTCTGTGTTTTGTGCATGTGTGATTTGTTCGTGGTGTTCTCCTTGGTGGAAAGCAGCTGACTTCTGATATGCAGGAAGCAAGCAGATAGGTGAACAGACAAGGAAAAACAGGGTGTGTGTGTGTGTGAGACGAAGAAACACTCAAATGGAATCACTCTACCGTGCTCCCAGCAGGGAAATTTAATTTCTGGCCGTACTGCTTTGCATTGACTCCATCTACTATCTGGGGCCTGTTGCCCCTAAGACAGTACTTTTTGTGGCAGTGGGTCCTTCAATATCCGGCCTATTCTCTTTCCAAAATGCCTGTTTTCTCATTGCCATGCTTGGCTGGGTCCTGCGACAGATCTGGAAGCCCGCAAGAACACCTCCAGCCATAAGTAACCCCTCAAAAACCTGCAAGAAATGAACTCAGATTTTCTATGTAACGTGGATCATTAATTAATTCTATCTCTGCCCCCATAACACAATTAGAAATATTTCCAGTGTCCAAATGTGTGATTACTACATCTGTTAGGAAAGGGAAGAAACAAAAGAATTAATGTTGATGATAATTTATACTGACACGCCAAGGATGGGGAAAGCACTAAGGGCACTGAAGACCTGGCCAGAGATTTCAGATGAACATTTGGAATGATCTAATGATTTGGGCAGATTTGGACATCATTCTTCCTTCTTCTCCTTTTGTTTTTCCTTTACCCCTTGCCACATAATTACCCCAAATTCTTTTAAAGTATACTAGTGCACTGTTGACATATCAACACTGGAAAATATTCTAGGGCTTTGCAAAGACTTGATTAGTAGGGAAGTCTTTCAAATGGATTTTTTTATTATTATTTTTATTTTGTTTTTAAAGCATTTTGTAGGACCTCACAAGGTCCTTCTGTATAGCGCTCTGCTTTTCCATCACTGTGAATCAGACCGGTGGTTCAGCCAGCTCAGTCTTCTGCCTCTCTGCATAGCAAAAGGGACTGGTGTTGAGTGCCTTGGCACTGTCTGTCTCCCCAGCCTTGCACAGCAGCAAGTCCCAGGTGTTCACCACCTCCTGTACAAAGAAATTATTTTATCTCTTCTAAATCGATCTTCTTAGTCTGCCAGTTCCCCCTACTTCTCATTCTGCAGCACTTGGTAAACTGCAGCTCCTTAATTTTATCCACTTCATCCATGTTTTTGTGAACCATAAAGCAGCAAACCCTCTTTACCTTTCTCCTCCCCAGGCTGGGTAGTCTGAACCCTTGGGCTCTCATCTTTTGCAAGGTGGCAGCTCCATTCCCTTTATCATGAGTTGCCCTTGCCTAACTGCTGCAACCTTCCCAAGACTAGGACTCCATACAGGATGGGGACATGCCAAGGGCTTGTGAAGTGGCAAAACAACACCTGTCCCTTTCACAGTATCCCTCCAGATGATTCACAGCATTTTGTTGATTCTTTTTTTGGAGGCCACTGCACAATGAGCTGATGATTTCAGATAACTGTCAGTGATGACTCCAAGATACGAAGTTGTGAATTCCATGAGTTCAGCATCACATAGGCATGGTTTAGATTATTATCCCTACATATATTAAGATTATCTAGTGATGTTCAGTTGCCTCCTCCTTGCCCACTCACTTGGCTTTTTGACTTTCTGCTGGTGTTCTTCACCATTTGACTACCCAAATTAGTTTACTTTCATCTGCAGGCTCTGAGGTGTCACAGTTTCTCCCTTTTCCATGTCTATGATGAAGGTATTGAATGAAATCCTTATGAACATGTATCACTGGGGGACTCCAGTGCTAGCTTTTCTTCATCCCAAAACCTTTTGCTTCCTAACCAGCTTTTGGTCCATAAAAGAGACTTTCCTTCAGGCCCATGACAGCTTAGTTTCTTTAGTAACCTTTCATATGAGACTTTGTCAAAGGCTTTTTGAAAATCCAATTATTTTGAAAATCCTTTTTATTCATATGCCAATTGACCACCTGATGTGACTCCAGGTTATTGAGGCAGGATTTCCCTTTATAGAAGACACACCAGTTCTTTCCTGTGGGATATTACTTGTCTGTGTGACCGGGGTCTTATTCTTAGTAATAAACGCGACCATCTAGCAGGGTTGGAAATTGGACTTGGTGGTCTCCAGGTCCCAGGACCCCTTCTGGGGCCATTTTTGGGGATGGGACTCACTCTGGCCTGCTGCCATCGTCTGGCACAGCAGCTGCTGGTGCCGAGGTCGCACGCCTTGGCCCACTCCTCTGCATTTTCCCACTGAAGCTCCTCTACCACTCTCTGGTGACTACCACCCTGCCTGCGTGGTCTCATGCTGCCTGAAACCTTCTCTGAGATTTCTGCTGCAAAGATGCTCCTGGCCCTTCTGGGAGTGGTGGTGGGGACCTGGCTGCTGTGAGGGATGATGATGTATGGTGAGGCCCTCCCATCACTAAGCAGCTAGGAGGGAGAAGGTACCCTGCCCTCAGGGATAGCACCTGATTCTCCTCAGGAAGCAATTTTGACTCAGAATGGTGCAGGAGAAGGTTGAATCCTCCAACCGTGCCAGGCTTGTGGGTGACATTTGTGCTTTCCCGTGGGTGCCTGGGCAGTTCCTGTGGGTGCTTGCCACTACCTTAGCGGTTAACCACCAAAATATTTCTATACAATCAAGGCAGGCCCAGGCCTTCTGGCTTTGGGAGCATTTGTGGAAGCTTCCATGTGTCCTTCGGGTATGTCCCCTGGTCCTTTTTCTTCTGTTTTTTTTCCTGTGAAAGGGCTGCTCGGGAAAACCGGATCCCAGGAAGGAAATGGCAGCTGCACTGTGGTGGGTGGCTGGCTCCCCCACCACCTCAGGGAGAGGCTGCTCTGAGGGGCTCAGCCGGGCCGTGGGTCACCTTGAAGCCCCCTCATCCTGGGGGGAACATTGCTGTGTCTGGGTGTCGGTGTCCCCCAAAGGACTCTGGAGGTCTTCGGGCCTTTTNGATTTACAACATACAAAGTTGGAGCCCAGTAACAAAACCAGGCCTGTTTATCCACTGGGTAAAGAAATTTTTTTTTAATCCATCCTGGAGAGCGTGTATGGAGCAAATTCTTTTAAAAAAATAAATCTATTAAAAAAAAAAAAAAAAAAAACAAAAAACCAAAACAAAACAAAAAAAAAAAACAAAAAACAAAAAAGAGATTGTGTTTTCACATAGTTCTTCCTGTGACTCCAGGAAGCATGAGGGGCATGCAGAGCAGAAGCCGCAGTGTCTCTGAAAGTTCAGAGAAGCTCTAATGAAGCATCGCTAGCTCTTCAGTACAATGGTTGTCAGAAAAGTCAAACATGGCAGGTCTCACATGTCAGTAGCTCAACAGATGCTACTGTAAATGTGATGTCCCAGACAAAACCGTGTAATTAATGCTGCTTAACATGATGACGTTTGGATAAACACAAATGCAAATTGAAAACGCCTTAAAATAATGTCGTTATTAATGCATTCTGTTAATAGCAAGGGAGGTGGTGACTCCTGAGATTTCTAATGAGTTATGCTCATACGCAGTTGATACGAAAAAGGATGGTGTGGGTACTCTTTCTGTGCTGCTCCCTTGCAATATTTTAAATTATTTTGTAACCGGACAAAGGATTTGTTTAGACCAGAGAGCCAGGTGCCTGTTGTTTTACCACAGGTAGAGCATTTTGTTACTCTCCTACTAAATGTGGCTCATGGTGTTGTACTGGGCTGTGTGTCTGTTGTCTGTAATACCACCATTGCCGCCGTGCTTATGGAGTTTACCAGGTGCCAGTGGGGAAATTTGCCTGCGGTCGTGCCTGTTCCCCATCGCCTTTGTCTTAATGAGGTGCCATCAGTTTCCAACCTGGGAGGAGGGGGGAAATCTCGATGATTAAAGATACTGTGCTTTCTTTTTGATTTCTCATTTCTCCTTATCAATAACTCCTCACAATGCTGTGGTGATACGTACTCCCTGTGAAAAATTAATAGCTACAGGCTTCTTGTTACTGAGGCAGCCTTCTGATGCCCTGACAAGGGAACGACATACCAGCTAGCAGGCTGGAGCTGCAAGTCAGGATCAAGGTATTCCTCTTGATCTGGAAGATGTCTGGCTGTCTTGCTCTCTTTTTACTTTAATTAGTGCATCAGTGCCACACATGTTTTTAAAACTAGAATACAACTACGTATCTAATAGCAGTGTCATGGATCCCTCATGAGTTGTTTTGTACATCAAATCCTTTTCTTGCTGCTTTAGTGGGTATAATTCAAGCCGGACCTTCTAAGGAGCTTGTCAGGAGATGATGGAGGTTTTTGCACCATGCTGGTGTCTATAGAATGTGCTGGGCTGTAATTCTGGCCACGCTGAAGACCATCTCAAGCCTTCCATTGATTTCAGTAGGGCCAGGCTGTTATCTAATCTGTTAGTACAAACTAGTATGCTAGCTCATTGCTGTTAAAATGCACAGATACTTTATGATCATGTGTGTGTTCTTTGCTATGCCAATATACATACGAAGTCAATCTTGTCATCTCTTGTAAATCAATGATACAGCAATGTGCTTACTCTGAAGATGAATTAATGCTGCATTGACTTGGCTGTAGTATTTGCTATATATGTGAATTTGTTATGTGCATAGCTGAAATTAAAATCATTGGAGTAGACTTAATTGGGATAGCTTTATTGTTTCCTTCCTATTCTTGTTTTCTTTCCTGAAAACCTATAGTCATATGGTGAATTAAATGGGAGTAATGACACTACAGAATATTTGTTTTCTCAAGGTCTGCTAGATCAAAGCTTTTTGGGGCCCTCTTTTTCCTTTTGAAACTGAGTCTGAGATTGTTCTGTAAAGTGTGTTTCTTATCAGTGGAACAAGGATGGTTATCTTTATTCAAACTGAAATTCTGATGTGTAAAAATGTTCCTAATTTTAGATGGGATACCATTTGATTTTGGTCTTGCAAAGTCCCAATTGCTTCAGCAGTAAGTTGGTGCCTGAAATGCAACTGAGGGAAGGTAGGCACATCTCTGTAGGTTTTCAAGGATTAAGAAAATATTTTCCCTGTCACTGGTGCTTGTTTCCCTGTTCCCATGGTGATAGCTGTTAGTGAATGGACCAGCTCTGAAGTTGAAAGTAGCAATAGCCAAGTTGTGTGTTATATGCTGCAAGATAGTTTGGTAATAGATTTTTCAAATGTATCTGCAATTTTTGGGTGACCAGCTGGAGCCACTGTAAAGAGACTTTATTTGCAGGGTGGTAGATACTGTGCAGGTTCCCTGAAAGGAAATTCCTTTAATGGTGCTTAAAAATCAGACCTTCCAAACTTGCCTATTTCAGTTTTTATACATGATGTAAGCTTGCAAGCAAGCATATTTGAAGTTTTTTTGTTGTTGTGTGTAGGTTTTTTGTTTGTTTTTTTTTTTTTTTTAAATCTTCTTGCGAAAAGACAGTGTTTGGGGGAGGTTAGTCAAAAGGAGGAATTATTTAGAGCAAGTGTTTTGCACATCTATCGCTGTATGTGCTGCCAGACAAAACAGCTATTTTAGAAAGGAGCATTTTATTAACCTCGAACAGATCTACAATCTGTCAAACACAACTGACTGTTAACTCTGTTGCAGGAGAGTCTGTCAGGAACAGCTACTCAGTGACTGAGACCAACTTGCTAGATCTGTTCAGAGCAGTACCTGCTATTGAAAGGGTAAGGAAATATTTAGGCATTGCTTAACATACATAAATAGTGAAGTTTATCTTGAAATACTGGTGTACATATGTTCAAATTTAGAACAGCAGCAATCTTCATGTTCTGATGTATCTGCGTCCCTCCTGCTCTAAACCTCCTGGAAGGCAGAAAAGCCGCGTGTGGTATATTACGCACAGACCGTTTTTCCTTGTTTCTACAGGGTCTGATATAAGAGAGTCCTGGTTTCCTAAAGAGTGTCCGTGGGGAGGAAAGGAATTACATAGGTTTTTAGTTTCAGTCTGGAATCGGATAAAATGTTGACTTGCTTAATGTCTCATTAATTTTTTTTTTGTAGAGAAAACAAGCAGTAAACTAAACCTGGTACCCTGTAACTGCAGCTGGCATTTTTAGTGCAGCAGAAGCAGGGCTAAGGTAGCCATGTGGGAAATGTTCTTTGCATAGTGGAAAGAAATCCCCCCTGCGGTGTTNCCCCCCCCCAATACTGTCTCAGCACTGTGCTGGCAGGAGGCAAGGCTGTGATGGATGGTTGCCTTGCTAGAGAAGTCAGTCGTGGATGCCCCTCACCCGTTTCACTATTTAATTACACAGCGATCTGAATGCCGGGCAGTAAAACTGCATTTTCACCCATAGCTGATTTCCACTTAGTCTGTCATGTTAATAGTGAAATAAATTGCTCTAATTGCTTGCAAACTTCATCAAATTCATATTTCTTCCTTTTTTTATTGAATATTTATTAAACTTCATGTCATGTCTTGCTTGGTTGGTAAAAGTGGTCCAGTCTCTGCATAACATTATGCTTTAAAACACAGGGTGTCACATTTTTCCTCTTCCTCTTGAATTTTAATTTAGATTGTGAAGTTTTGCATTTGTGTTCATATTACTCATGCCATTTGAAGAAAGAAGAACAAGTGTGCAAATCATCCTTGTCTCTACGTAGGCTATGGTTCTGACTGAGCCTCTTGTTTAAAGGAAGAAGCCTTGCTGGGGCCAAATCTGAGGCTGGTGTGAGTGTTCCTGACAGAGGGGTCTACTGTTGGTGTGCACGGACTGGGAGTGAGAGGCTGTTTTCAGAAGACCAGAGTCAGTTTAAGTTTTTGAAATGCTTATCCCTTTTAAGCTAAATGCGTTTGTGTACATTTCAACTGCAGACACAGGCATGAACGGGTCCTGTGACATGTCGGGGGCGGGGGGGAAGTAGCAGTGGAGTTTGGTGTCCTCTGGGAACTTTAAAGAGAATTCACGCAAGCCCAAATCAAGTTGGATTTACTGTTAGTTTAACACTTGGGGGTGGGGGAAGAGGAGGTTCTCATTTAAGCATCCTTGAGAAAAATCAGTGTCATGCTAGCATTGCTACAGCTAAATAATAGTCATCTCATTGCTATTGTTTCTCATTCCGTTTTTCATACGTGTCATGATACTTAGTTTTCTTTGAGAATCTGCTCTTGGAATTGTTTGTCTATGTGGCAATCTCTGCCACTTTTTTTTTTTTTCACTTTTTTTTCTTTTAATTTTTTGAAAGTAGTTTCCGAACTTCAGGTTCATGGGGAAAATGTAATAGAAGTGAACACGAAAGGCTCCAAAATCATATGGCAAAGAATAAACAATTATGAAAGGACTAAACTAATATTTTCAGCGATACACCCCCCCAACCTTCCCTCCCATCATTTTAGGCTCAATTTGATGGCTTTATTTATTTATTGTTTTAACAGCTTGACTCTTGGTTTGTGTACTGTATTTGAAGACTGTGGCTTTAGAAACCTCTTGATAGCACCATAATTATTGCATAATACTCAGCAATGTATGTATTTCTTCCAAAGATTCAAGAAGTCAGGGTGAGATATTGAAGGGCTATTTTAGGTCCCGTAATTCCAATTAAATAATAAATAAATTTGGCTAAGAAGGAGTGTAAAGCACCTAAGCTTCTTAAGAAGAGGATGTTGCAGTGGTTAGAGCATCACTTCGCTGTTTTGTAAACTACCTTTAGTTATTAGCTCCTCCGGACTTTTTTCTTTTTCCATTTGGGTAAGGTACCTCTCTTGAGGATGATAGCACTTCTCTACCTCTTAGGCCTTTGACAGTAAGTGCTCATCAGCTCCTCATTTATGCACTGATAATCTGATTCTAGTATTGGGGGTCCAGAGCCTCAGACAGCACCCATCAGCTTTGTTAGTGCTACTAGGCAGGTGGATGTCCATGTGGGGAGATCTTGCTTCCTTTGCTTACCTTCATTGGATATCTTGGAGCAATTGTAAGAGCAGTTGCATTTTTCTGCGCTATTCTTTAGATAAATTATCGTGTCCAAATATGTATTTGGATCGCTATATTTTGCCTCCCTTGTCAGCTCTGTCACTTCCAAAACTCACAGGAGGTAAAATTCCGCCTGCTCAGACTCAGAGGAAGGCAGATTCGTGCCAAGTGATCCTTCTTCCAACTGCTTGTATGTTTAAGGCACTGTATGCNCCCCCCCCGGCTTGTAACCACACTAACCAGTATTATTCTTTGTGGATATAATAAAAATATGGTATTTGTATGTAAACAAGGTGCTGAATTGAGACTGCATTTTCATTTAAATAAAGCATTAAAAAATTAACCAGACTATTGATCCACCTAAGTAGCAAATGCACTGAAGAGGGTTTATGTCCATGTGAAAGGCTTTTGTCAGAACACTGGTGGAATTGTATATAATGTTTTTGTGCACCATTCATAGTCAGTGGTGGTGTCACAATGACATAGACTTGCTGAAAAAGCCCTACCCCATTAAAAAAAAAAAAAAAAAAAAAGAGAAAGTTAAAAGTATGTTTTGTATTCCAACTAAAGAAATGAATGTGTAAGTACTTATCAACAGGCACAGCTTTCATGTTTATTCATCCAAGGAATAGAAGCACATATTTTAGCATCTGAATGATTATAAATATGTTTACTAGCTATCAAAATCAGAGCTATTTAATTTGAGAATACCAATTCATATTCAGATGTGTTTTGCTTTCCACTACTAGTCTTAGTTATCCTGTTCAGCATTCACAGTTCTGGCATTCATCATTTTTAGCTCACAACATATTGAGATGTAACTGAGGACCACTGTCAAAGAGGTTAAGGGACGTGGTTATGTGTTTTGATTACTCCTACGTCAATGTGTCTTGTGAGAAAAACGGGATGGATACATTATGAATGTATGCAGTATTACCCACTGTATCAGAAAGGCAGCGTTTTTCAGCTTTTCTTGTTTTGAGAAATGTACTTGTCCAAGGAAAATATGAAGTACAAAGTCAGTAAATAAGCCTTACTCAATTAAAAATGATTGATGCCTGCCTTGAAATAGCCATCTCCAAAACACACCTTTTGTGGCTGGAACAAAGCTGCTGCTGATTGTGAAGTAAGAACCCACTGGGGCACACTTGCACGGTGATGTATTCATTTCCTATGTCGTCTCGCCCAACACCACAGAAAGTTCATTTGCTGCAGTTCACCGCTGTTGTTCTTTTTTTCTTTTTTAGTGCCTTGTAAGATGTCTTTCCCAAAAGTTCATCCAACTGGAGCCTGTTTCAGCAAAATAAGCAGTCCACCAAAGTTTGCTGGTGAAAAAAAAAAAAAAAAAAAAAAAAGAAAAAAGGGAAAGAGCAGATAGAAAGGGAGGTCAGCCCAGTGCTCCCAGGTTCTGTATCGGGTCCTGACAAGCTTCAAAAGTAGCCTCTGATGGTGTAACCAACCTGTTGAAAACAGTGGGTAGGAAACCTGTTCCTCGCTTTGCATGAGTGGGTTTTGCCGTAAGACTTGGTAATTACTTATATTCTCATTTAGAGGCAAAGCACTTTATGTGAAAAGGTCTGTTTGAGGTATAATTTTATCCTTCCTTCCTGTCTCAGTCCTGTCTGGTTCTTTTTTCTTTCTTAAGCCCTGTAACAGATTATTCTAAATTATACATGGGTGTAATAATAATGTTTAGCAGCTCACTTTTTCCCAAGCCTCAGGCTTGCCTCACAAACCAAAGCACAAATCGCACTCAGATGATTGCACGCTGACTTGTGAACAACACTTTTCATTTCAGCAGCTCTGTGCTAGCATCTGAGCTGGAGGGTCTTGGCAGTTCCTGCCACTCTGGTACTGATTTTTCCATTTTGTTGGGCCTGGTGAAGTTGTGAAGTTTAACATGGTTTACCTGTTCTGTATTGAAGGATAGCTGGGAAACAAGCTCTCCCTGAGATTTCATCAAATTGAAGGGTCAGTCTATTAGTGTCCTACTTGCTGAGTATGGCAAAGCAGGTTTTCTGCACCACAGCCAGCCCTTTGCTCTTCTTCCCATCCTTTGCTGGTTTTCCTTCCCAAATCTGACTTGCATTTCCTGATGTCAGGTTCTCCTCTTGAAATCTTCTTTTGCTACTAATGTGACAGGTAACTCTGCTGTAATCTACAATGCTGTAATCTGTAGTCTGCAGTTGTGGGCAGAGTTCTCCACGCATTAGACCTAGTGTTGAGTCTCACTTGAACCCTCAAAGCAGGGTGTCAATGACATTAAAGTTTTCCTTGTAGTGGTCTGGCCAGAATTGCCTATAACTTTTCTAAAATGCTTCCCATTTCTTGCAGGTCTTAGAGATTTCTGTTGTGTCACATTGTGTTTCCCACTGTACACTAACTCAAAATCAAAGGATGTGTGTTGGAGCAAAATAATGAGAATATTTTCCTATCAGATAGGGAAAAGTTCAATGTTTTCTCTTTCTCATAAGTTTGTTTCTTCTTACACAGGTATTGCATTAATCATTTTGTTTGTTTTCCAGTGTGTAATATCCGTCCTCACAAGACTTTTCCCTTCCCCCCATCCCTGGCTTGCATATACTCTGTTTTTGTATTTTCTGTGATGCCAGCAGTGGCTGCAGGCAAATACTCTTAATTTGAAATCAAGGCATACTGTGCAAAGGCAACGGGATGGGAGTTTTCAAATATGTTTGTTTTTTAAAAAAATATGGTTGTCTTGGAAAGTATTACTATTATGCATTTGTTTTACAGACTCTTTGGGGTTCACATTTTCACGTGCCTTGTGGTTAACAGATGGTTGTTTGGGCTGAATGTCCAAAAGCACTTGGCATCCCACAACTCCTGTCACTGAGGGTGACCCCTGCTGTGATAGGCAGGAGGATCACCCAGGGCTTTCTGTTGTTACTGTGCGTATGGGGTATGTAAACCTCTTGGTATAACATCTGTCTAGTGACGTCTGGGGACATGGTTGATTTGATGTAAACCTCCACATGGGAGGATCCATTTAAATAGCCATAACCGCAGCGATGGTGTAAGTCCACTGGAGTCAAAATAAATTAAATTTTCCTTTGTATTTCTCACTGACTGTTATAATTTTGGTACACCAAGAAGTATACAAATTCAGCAATTGTTGAAGAAACCTCCAGGGGAGAGGACGGCTTACTGGAAGGAAGAAAGCCTTCAAATTTGGTGATGAATTTAATTCACAAGAATTGTTGTTTTGCCAACAAGGCTTTCGGCATGTTTTGCAAGTTCCATCTGTCCTTTAAAATAATCTTCAAACTATAATAATACAATGTTGCAGTAGTGACTTCCCAGAACGATATCGATTTCCATAGTCCTGTCTGTCAGTTAACAGGAAAATTGACCATAATGTTGGGGTTTAGCTTTCTCCCCAGGTGAACCTGTTAGTTTGATCTAGTTAGTGGTTTTGAAATGTGTAAATACTCCCAGGTACTGAAAGACCCAAATGCAGAGACATGTACAAAGTGTCTGCTTTGGTTGTTTTTAGGCAGGGGATCCTCAGCACTTTCTGAAGATTAACGCACACAGAGAAAAAGGACCAAAGTACCAAAAGTGGCTGCTACTATAGGAAAAAATAATTTTCTTTAATATTGTCACTGGAAAGGAAAGCTTCAGTATTGAGCTTTAGTTATTCCCCACTTTATTTACTTGGGTTTTTTTAGATCAAAAATACAGAAGAAAAGTATTTGTAGCTGAAATACTTGTGTTCCTCCACCAGATACAGAGGTGTGAAAGAAAGCATTATGCATAACAAGGTATTCTCAGGAGAGTTGTTTAGCGGAAGGGCACAGTGTTGGATGTAATTTGTTTACTGACAGTTCCCAACAATGGTGTAATGGACCAGGAAACATCACTAAAGTAACGAGTTCTTTCCTTTTTTTAAAGCGATTATGTTTGAACAGTGCAAATTAACCTGCTTTTTGAGGCTGCTGCTTAGGTGAAACAATTTGCTGATGTAAAGACATCCCCCAGCTTGCTCCAGCAGCTGAGGTAGAAGGTGCAGAGTCTATGCATGCATAGGAAACAAGCTGTTATCTGTAAATCAAATGCAAGTAGCAACCAGGCCTATCTAATCTAGGAGCTACTGTAGTTAATTTGTGAGGCTAAAAATAAACACATTATACTGTATATAAAGAAACTACTGAAAATAAAGTTAGATCAACTGGAAGAGCAACATACTTCCTGGGGGAAGAAAAAGAGTTACCGCAAATGCTGCGTGATCTCTTCATGCAACAGAAATGTCTGTCAGCTATCCCTGCTCATTTGTGCCTGGAGTACGGGATTTCTGCAGCCCACACTGTTCATCCTCGTGGCTTACTACAGTGATCGGGCACAGATATCATTGGGGATGTTATCTCTGAATAATGCAATGTCATTACTGCCGTGTCTCAAACATCGTTTCACATAGCTAGTGATAATGAGCCGCGATTTGAGCTCTCCAGAGAAATCACTCAATATCTTGCAACGGGTATGCAACTAATAAGTGAACGTATAGCATGTTTTAGGCAGATGCTGTTGGTTATTCATGCTTGACCAAAGCAGAGATGCACGTTATAGCATTTCTGGCCAACTCTGATTGTGAACTGTCTGTAAATGGCCTCTTTCTTTTTACGTTGTGGGGGTTTTGTTAGTAATGAATGCAAGAAGATCCATGTGCTCATCTGAAAATTAACTCTAAAGGAGTATTTGGCAGTCCAGAGTAAAAAGTCATATGGGAGATTTCCATATGCCCTGCTGAGAACTAGGCTCGAGTATCAGTGGGAACTCGGTGCCCAGCTGCCATTTGTCTCTTTTAAAAGAGCCCTTTCCATAGAAACAGTGCTTAATAGTAAATGAATCTTAAGTTTTTCTTTCATCTGGTCAACTGAAGGTTCCTCTGAAGGAGCAGTCTGGTTTGTCCTCTTAACAAATCCTTACGAATTGACTTAGGCATATAGTTTTGATTTCTTTAAATACTGAAGTTGGGCTAGAATGACCAAAGCCAGTGTATAGTGTTATCTGAGGCACTTGAGTCTCCTGATGGAGATATGTAACTCAGCCCTTCAGCACAATGTTTTGTTAGAAACTACTGTGCCTAGTGGTTATAAAGCCAAGAGGTACCGTTCATAGTAATGCAAACACCTCGCTGTGATTATTGAATATTCTCCAGGGAGATCTGGTAACTTGAAATGATCACCTGTTTCAGAAAAACACATCTGCTTTAATGACTTTCAGTATCTCTTGCTTACCTCTTTTGGTGACTGTTTCTATTTCAGTGACTAACGCCATTAATAACTGTAATGAGAATTCTTTGTAATGCCATCCTCTGATATAACTAGTACCACTAGTATTTTTGTTTTCATTTGTTAAATGTATTTTCTATATAAAAATCATATGCGTATGTATTCCTTTTCAAAGTAGAACACAGCTACCCAGGATTAAGCACTACAGCTTCTGCTTCAGTGTTTGAAAAGCCAAATATTAACACACCCTCTTTTACTCCTCTTAGCCGAGTTACACAGGAGACATCAGAAAGCACATGTTAACCTCATGCGAGTGAGCCTTTGAAAAATGTTCTGCTTCAGGCTGAACCTGATTTCTTCCACCTCCTGGCATACACAAGATGATGATGACCTCTCAACAACCTTTGGAGTATTCAATGACATTTAATTTTCAATTAAAAACTCTGTGGTTTTTATGTTTGCCAGCAGATGACGTTACTGCAGATTTCCCTGCGCTTAGCCTAGGGGCTAGCTAGGGAATACCAGACAGCATTGTAACATTAGTTATCTGGAGTGATTTTTGGCAGTAGGTGCTGTAAGCCTATACAGTTATTATGTTTTGTAAAGTCATCCCTAATCCTGTTCTTCAGACTTTCTTCATTTTTGCAACTTTAATATTAGCTGGCAGAGAGCTATGCATTAAATTTGTGAGAAAACCAGGAAGCTGGCAGAATAAGCGCACAGGAAAACAGAAAGGTGGATTGAAAGTGCACATTCAGTAGTTCGCTACCAAGTCCAACAGCCTAATGTGATTCTGGTGTGAATAGATCATGCACAGGCATGGAGATTAAAATTAAAGAAAAATGCTAGCAATAGCTAATAGATCTTTATTCTCTTCTACTCATGTCTCTTACTATGAATTTCCCTCTGTCTTGCCTTTTGATAAGAAAATCTTCTGAAGGCTAGATGCTTAGTGAATTTCTTACCCTTACTCTGAATCTGTCACATACAGCTTTTTTTTTTTTTTAATTTTATTTTATTTCTATGGCACTGCAATTGAGAAATTACTATTAAAAAATCCTCACGAAAAGCTAGCTCATTTGGAAATAACTTATTTTAGGAAAGAATGCTTCCTGTAGGATTTAAAATGCTGTTTTGTTCACAAATAGAGTGGAGGTCAATAGTGAATTATAAATGGAATGGATATCTGGAAAATTACCCTTGCTTCTTTTCCTAGTGGTGATGATGTACAGCAGGCTTTTGAAAAGTACCAGTTAAGTGTAACAATGATTGTGTCTATATGTCTGGCAACACAAATACTCCAAGATGTTCACTGATATTGGTGTAATAATTCCCAGGGAAAATCTGGGGATCTGGGGAAAATCTGGTTCTGAGGGAACCTTCTGTCTGTCTTGTTTTTCTTCTCACCAAAATGATAAAAAGTAGATTGAAGTATTTGTGGTGAAAAATAGAAGTTTTAGTGTGAAAGTTGTCCGTCCACCCTCTTGCCCCATGAAACCCAAACACACAGTAACCGTTTTGAATATGCTTGTGCAGTTTCCTTGTGTGTGAATGCCAGAGCACCTTGCTGATGGTTATGAATCTGCTTCAGGTTATAAATGTTATGGGGCTTTTCCCTTTGCCTGGAAAACAGACTCTGGTCTGTGATGTTTCAGTTCCCAGAAAAAACATGGAACTATTGGGTATATACTGTACCTGAAGGTTTAATTTCTATTTACTTTTTTTAAAGAAACGAGCATGTTATATTTATTTTGATGTATGCTAAATTGCTTCTCTCAGGAGATATCAAAGCTTCTTCCAATTACTGATGCCAATTCTCTTTAGCGATAGCTCATGACATAGCAACATAAAAGTGGTATCTTCTATTAATCTGCAGTAGAGCTGTTCAGCTTCTAAGGGTCTAAAGAAAATGCGTTTCTTTGAGTTTGATCACTTCTCACTTCTGTGTGCAGAAAGACAAGCGGGATTAGGGAACCAGTTACAGAATATATCAAAATACTTCTTGCTATTAAAAACAAGACTTAAGTGATACTGCAGACTTACTTTTGAAATACTTTGTAGTGTTTCCTTATTTAAGAAGGGGAGTATGAGGTGACATTGCAGTATCTATCAGGAAATTAAAAAAAAAAAAAAACAAAACGACAGAGTGGCCAACCAGTAAGATATTCAGTACTTCCAAACTACGGATCAGTGATTTTGGTCCTATATTTTATGGCATTGTCAGTTGCAAGGACAATGCCATAAAATGTAGTTCATTCTGGATGTAAATGTTGTTTGGTTATCTATCTAATGTATCACGTTTGGCAACCAAAAAGGTAGCAGTATCTTGTTTCTTTGCCCCTGTCAGTACCTGCTTATTAGGAAGCTGTCTTGTAGAAACCGATTTAAGTTTTCAATCTTCCCTGCTTGTTTGCGCTGGCAACTCAGAAATGCTGTACCTATGGATTCACTTTCTGTTCTGAAAGATCTGTATATCATATTACAGATTATGCCAATTATGTGCCAAGAGTTGGATGGAAGGTGGCGATCACACACCGTAAACGTGGCAATGAAAGATGTGTGCAAACCCACATCTGGCTCCAGAGGCTGGGATTCATTGGGAGGCTACTGTGAAGGGAGAGCTGTTTCTGCTTGCCATGCTCTTACTTCTTTGTAGGTGTCTGCTTCAGCGGAGTCCAGGCAAAGGCTAGCAGGCCCTTTTCTTCTGACCCAGTACAGAGGCCGCTGTGTAATGATAATTTCAGTAAGTGATAGTGGTGCTTGACCTCTGCTGTCACTGCTTTCTCAGCTGTACTGCAGGGTTTTCTAATGTGCGTGTTGACCTGCGTGGACTAAGGACTTGTAAGGCTTTGGTAGAAGACTGTGATGGAGTATATGAAACTCTGCTTACCTGTGTTTTACAATTTTCCAGGAGCTGAGTCCAACCAAGTGAGTCAAGTCCAAGCCTCTGATTGCAGGACTGATGGCTGTTCCACCAAAACACCAGTTATGGGAAGATGGGATGGGTGCCTTTGCCTATGACTGTAACTAAAAAGATGGAAAAATACTCAATCCAGTCTCCCAATAATAAGGAAACTAATGTCTCCCAATAATAAGGAAAATATAACAATGAAATCTATAATAATTTGCTCTGCCATGGATGCTTCTTTTTTTCCCCTCTGGCCCAAGTAGTTAAACCTATTACCAAATGGGACTGTTGAATGCTTTCCTGGATGGCAGTAAACCATGGACCTGTTACTTGGGGAGTTGTTCAGGCTGCTTTGGTGCTTTAACTTTGTAGCTAATGACCTCCATAGTGGTCATGCCACCAAATATCACACTCAAAAGGCTGGAAGCATCGGGGCCGCTCAGTATATCAGCATTTAATTGACGGTGTGCAAGACCTG
Source organism: Ibidorhyncha struthersii (assembly GCA_013398815.1). Taxonomy (NCBI): domain Eukaryota; kingdom Metazoa; phylum Chordata; class Aves; order Charadriiformes; family Charadriidae; genus Ibidorhyncha; species Ibidorhyncha struthersii. The sequence continues at coordinate 6,017 of VZSZ01004508.1, read as the reverse complement.
CTTGTGATTTATAGCCCGATAAAGGGATGCACTTTTTATGTTCTGCCAAAACAATTGGCAGAATATTTTAGGCACAGATGGCACATTAGCCTTGGACAGCTGGTTCCCTCTCTGCTGTCACATCCTAGGACCATCTAACTAATACTGTCACACACGACCCAGTTCATTGGGTAACTGAGAGGGGTTCTCACGCGTGGCTTTGTGTCAGCCTGAACGCACATGAAAATCAATCTGCTAAAAGACTGCCTCTAAGAGGTTTCCAAGACTTAATACCCTCCTATGCCCTTCTGGCTGTTCACTCGCTGACCTCTCTCTTTTAGCTGCGTGAGTGTAACCAAAGAGTTTCTTCCTAGTTGTGTGATGTGCACATGTGCAGCCTGCAGAGTGTGGTTCTCTCCTTGTAGTGTCCTCTACTTTGCATCTGTACAAATGAGGATTGTTGGTTTGTTTTTTGTGTTTTTTTTTTTTTTTTTTTAAAAAGCGCAAGAGGCAAAACACACCTACATAGTGTGTATTTCTTCAAAGCTAGAGAATGAGTAGGGATCATTGAAAGGTGTCTATTTTGAAAGGTTTATCTTTAATACTTAGCAGAAAACCCAAGAATACATGGTAGAGAGACAATATATAGTGACAGTGTAAATTATACATAGATGATAGCAAGGATAAAAGAACAGAGTATGAAGTAGAACTTCAAATGCTCTCAAAAGGAAAAAAAGAACCAAAACGTTTTCTGGAATGCAGTCAGGCAGGAAAGGTCTGAGGTGGAAAGCTAAAAGCTATGTTTGCTGGTAGACGAAACACGTTTTTCAAATCAGAAACTTAGTATTTCAAGGTATGAGCCCAATAAAAATACAACAGTTTTATTTTTCCAAAGCATAGGAATTATGAGGTCCATAATTTCTTACTGTTCTACGAGAGCTTCACTGACTTTGCTGCAAACAAAGTGCTGTGGAGAAAGCCTTTAAAATGTATTTTGGTTTAACGACATCAGATACAGAGTCTGAGAAGTTCTGATGGGATTAAGACTAGCTTTTATTGATGCCAAGCAACTATACTAGAAAAACTGGAGTTTTGTGTTTACAGCCATAATTTAAATAAGGTAGAATACAATTTGTCGTAGAAAAATGCTCTTGAATTGTGGAGAGGTAACCAACCGGGGAATGTGTGTGCACTGGAAGGGAGGAAACATCACCCTACCAGGAGACTGCTGGAAAAACACCCGCTTGCCTTATGCCTGATCTCTTCTGTGAGCAAATCTTTACTGTCTGTGTCTGGAGAGCACCTTGCTTTGTCTTGGAGCAGGGAACATGTGGATATCTGTATTCAACACAATGCTCATGATATTCAAGGCAGGACAGAGAAGGGTATCTTAATCCCAGTCCCATGTAGCAGGATTTCAGTTAACTGGAGCTCCAAACTGTCTAGGTGTTACTTTTCAAAATTTTGTGCTATTTTTGAGGTTAATGATAACAGAAGGTAGACTGAAGAGCCATTCAAGTTCAGTTATTTTCCAAATTAAGACCATCAATAAAGGCTTTGATTTGGATGTTTCCTCAATATTCTTTGGTGTTTTCATGAGAATTTACCCCCAAAGGTGAGAATCTCATTGGGCTGGATAGCTGTTTAGTGGAGAAAACTCCTACCTAAGTATAGTATGAAGCTTTTCATTTAACATGACATGGAAGCACATAGCAGAAGTTTAATTCCATTTTAAGTGAAATCGACAGTAAAGTTCCTATCTACAACAGTGGGGAGCAGATATAGGACATCTCTCTCAGCTGTATTGCATTTTACGTGCCTCTGTAGTTCTGCTGTAGAAGTCACAGGCTTTAATTTTTATGGATTCTTGAATATTTCGGCATGGGATGTGTAGAGATGGGTTTGACCATGGTGCCAAATTTTATTTTTATTTGAGTCACTTGCGGGGAGCTGCAGATAGGATGCAAAACCAGCTTTTATATCTACTTTTAGAGGCATTGAAATATATTTCTCTTTAAGATTTCTGGTACACATCTCTTCCATATATTACTTGACTGACCAACTGTTGCTTAAGAGTAATATTTTTGAAGGCTGTGTCTGAAGACTTTGTGCTGTTATAGCACAGTAAAGTACATCACACCAATTTAGTATCCCAAAGGATTTGGTAATCTATAGCTAACAAATTAGTGCCAATCAACAGTCTGTTTGGACATTAACAATCCATTAGTGTCGGGATCGACATTGATGTGTTTGAGTCCTGGTATTTGATTTACCAGCTGAGGACCTTTGTGTGGAGGAGTGTGAGAATCTTCTGTAGTCTTGGTAAAGTGGAGAGAGTTGTCAACCACACGTAGGACTTAATAAATACTTGGTTGTTCCCAAGCTGAGCAGGTGGGGCTGGGGGAGCCAGTGGAGGGGAAGGGTGTTTTTGAGTCACCTGTGAATTCTGCAAGTGGATTGACCTTCCCTCCCATTTGTTTTTTCTGTTTCACTCCCGCCTGCTTCCCACAGTATAAACAGTGGGGAAATGCTGATCAGGTAGATCCATCAAATGTGAGCTGTAATTTCAAGTCAGGCCATTATCCAAAATTAAAGCATATGTGGCAAAGAAATTAGCAGTCTGCCATGGAAATGCAGGTTCATACTGTACACCTGGAGAGGTTATCTGCCTTTTGTGTTCTCTGCTTCAAAATTAGGCAATGGGTAGTCTGAAATAAGTGTGGACATGGATGCAAAAGATCTCTTTGAGCTTGTTTGCTTATTTCTGATGCTGAAATGAAATATTTTATCTACATTGAAAACTATACATTACATTTGGTTTAATTACATAATGGTACTTCTGATTGCATGTGAGCCATAGACAAAATCATTAGCAAATGGGTACACTTCTCCTGTATATTTACTGGCATGGTAGTTATTGTTTCAACTCATATCATCATCCTTTCAGATCACTGAAATGATGACAGAGCTCATGAAAGCACTCGTCCTAAGCATTTATTCAGGAAAGGAGTTGTGCTTCTTACTCTTAATGAAGGTTGATAAGAACCATGCATTTAAGTGATGCACTTGAAAATACCAATGTCTTAAACGCTCGGCATTCTGGCTTTTTGAGCACAAGTGAATGAGTAATGGAATTTCCATTCTGTGTTCAAGGAAAGGTTTACTTAATTTTAAGAGTGGGTTATTTTCTGATGCCATTTCATTCTGAAGTTACTTAATCCTTTAATCTTACCTTTTCCTTAACATGACAGCTTTTAAATGTAAAACAAACAAAACCACCAAAAACCAACAAACCAACAATTAGTTAAAAAAAAATCTTACAGCTTCAGTATTTAGAAAATTAAAAATCATTTACATGAAACGTTTTACAATTCCTTCTTTTATTTTTTTCCTCCAGAAAAGCTCTTCAATTAATTCAACCTGAAATTGTGCTTTTCAGCTAAGTGGAACTTTTTTGTCTATTTCAGTGGCCATAGTAAACTTTTTTATTAGACTTTGCAATTGTAACTGACTAGCAATCAATGGGTTTTGTTGTGGGGTGTGTGTGTGTGTGGAGGTTTTGGTGTTGTTTATTTATTTATGTAAATGGGACAAAATTGCAAAAGAAAAACCACTTTGCTGTCTTTGGGACTGAACTGAATTTCTTGATACCTGGAACCTTGTTAGTTATCTCTGCAAATATTTTTATCTCTAGCTTCTTCTGAGTTTTGATTTGGTGGTTTTGCTACAGGGTGAGAGGCATGTGGAGGGATGAAAACAGTTCTCCCAGATTACTCTGGCAGGAATATTATTGCTGTTTAGGCTTCGCACTTGCTGAGGAAGACTGTGTAAAATGGTGTAGTTCCATTGAAGTACACTGACCTGTCCCTGCAGAGGACTTTATTTTTGTATTGTATTAGATTTAATAATTTTCTCTGTTTTCCACTCTCTCCAAGTGTGGAGTGTCAGCTTCATAGCATGTGATCCTCACCTCAGCTAAGGATTTGCTCCATTCTAGGTATGCTATGCATATGCTCACTGTTGATTGAGTGCTCAAAACTCCAGGTTGCTGCTGGCATCCAGCGCTGAGCATTCCGTGTTACACTAAAAAGCATCACTCTCACTTATTAAGTGCAGTTTTAGGCTGCTGACACCACATGTGTGCTGATGCCACAGCCAAGCTTGGGGCTTTGCTGGGAAGGGCCTTTGCACCCTCCACAGACTGTCTCCATGTCACCTTTCTGCCCAAGGCCATCATGGTGAGGACTGACAGGGTAGCTGGAGGTTGTACAGAGTGTGGGCTCTGGCATATTGCAAAATATTGCTGCTGTTTTGGCCTCTAAGGAAATGTTGGGTTGGGCTTGGTGTTTTGGGACTATCCTGGGTTGCCCTGTGTTAATAGAGCAGGGAATGTTTCCCTTCCTGAGGAAAAACTCAGACAAGAGTTGACTCCAGCTGAGCTGTTAAGATTTTTGGCAAAAGGGAGATTGTGTTTGGAATGAAAGGTCATACCAGGTGAAACTTCAAAACCATATTGATCATCTCCATGAGTTTCACACAGACTTTTCTTTCCTCATGCTACGGTAGTTAGGTTAGGAAAAAGAGTGATGTGTCAGGGTTTGTTTCATTATAGTTGGACAGCTTACTCAAGTATTCTTCTCAGACAAAAAAATGAAGTAAAATCCAGAGTAGACGTAGAGCAACTCGTAATGACAACTTTAAATCACTGCTCCAATTAGTAAGCACTCCCTGGGGACTCATTAGAATTATAAAAGCATTATTGTTGGTTATGCAGTGGTTAGAACATGTCGAGTTTTGGGCAGTTCAACAATACTACCTTGAAGAAAAGAGTTTTGCAGCCTTTAAGAATTTTCTGTAGTTTGGGAGAAAGCACAAATTGCACTGTCCTAGAAATCCTTTATGAATTGGGCCTTATGTTTGCTCTTGTAAATAAGGAGGGTTTTTGAGTTTATATGCCACAGTCTAATAGGTACATAGTGACTGCTTAATGGGATTTACATTCACTCAAACAAAATTAGATTGGTAAGAGACAATGCAACATGCTGTAATGTAAATGGGGCTGACGGCAGAATTAAATGTTTGTGGAAACAGGGCAGTAGATCTATCAAGAGCTAATTAGACAGAGAGTTCAGAGACAGACTTGGGAGTAAACAGCACCAACAAAGAGAGAAGGAGAGCAAGAAAGAGAGAAAATGGAGTCTTTGTGCAGTGATGAAAAGGAGTTATAAACAAGGTTATTTAAATTGGAAGGTCTGATGGAGCCTATCCCGTGAGAAGGACTTAGTCTTATCCAAACCTGTTGATTAACATGAGTTGAATGGCAACTTTGATAACCTCTTTTATGTGTAAATAGTTCCTCTTTGTTGCAGTTTGCTATTCATGGTATCTTCCTCTGATACTCTTTTTTGTCACAGTATAATGTTTCCATTTACTGTTCAGCCTTTCTCTCGGACACCGGTTTAAAAACAGACTTTGGCCAAAATATTTCCAGCAGCAGGAGGAAGCCTAGAGAGCAGCACCAGGGAAGACAAGAAGGTTTAGGTCTTTCCTGTTCCCTGCAGGCATGCATGCATGGGAGGAAGGCACCCCTGTGGAGAGCGGATCAGGTGAAAATGATGGTATTGGCAGACTGTATAAACTTGGCATGTAAAGGATCCTGTTTGCCTGTCATGCAATCAGCTATGGTATCTTTGCCATTATTTCTGCATTTGGCACAGCTGCTGCATTCTGTAGGCTCCTATTGTCAGATGAAGGAAGCAGTGTCTGTTTAAATAGAAACGCCCGTGTATTTAGTTCATGAAGGCCTGTTCCTAAATTCAGTGGGAACAAGGATGGATTACAATTAATTTATTGTAAGGAAACATGCAAAATCACTAACAAGTCAATTGCTGAGGTATTTCAATAATTTCTGTTTAATCTTCATAACTTCTTTCTTCAAACCTAGGTTAAGAAATTCTCCCTCTGGATAAGAAATAACGTGGTAACTTTGATTTTACATTTCAGAATCACAGAATCGTCAGGGTTGGAAGGGACCTCTG
>VZSZ01004507.1:180831-205250 GCA_013398815.1 Ibidorhyncha struthersii | reverse complement strand
CCACCGGCCACCCTGGAGGTCCCCAGGGGAGGGATGATGACCCCCCCGCAATTTTTAGGGGGGGGCGGGCAGAGGGGCAGTAGTGGTGTGCGACACCCAGACACCAACCATCCCCAGGGACCCCCATCCCGCTATATTCCCCCCCTGGCTCACGGGCAGCTCGCTTGGATGACTCCGGTGAAACGCAGGCGGAAAAATTCCCTCGTTCCGGCTCTCGGCCTTCGCCGGTTGTTTTCCTTCCCCGGGTGGCTCCTCCGGCAGTGCCCGCCGCGGTGCGGGGATGCTCGGCCCGTGGGCGTCAGGCCCTCGCCACCAGCCAGGCCCTGGCGAGCCCGAGCCCACGCCGGGCACGGGGCAGGCAGCGAACTCTCATTTCCTGCCTCCGATCTGCCCGCGATGAATCACTGCAATTTACCTCCCCGGTTTTCTCCGTTTCTTGGAAGCGACGGCGAGCAGAAAGGCTCGGGCTTTTTGGAAAACGCAGCTGCAACTGATTTTTTTCTTTTTTTTTTTTCTTCTCCTCTCCTACGGCGTGCCTGGCGGAGAAGCGATTTCTAACCCCGACGCGCACACGTGGTTGCTCGCTCACTTGCCACCCCCCTGCCCTGATGCTCAGACCCTTTTCACCCCAATTTCTGAATTCCCCCAGGGAGTTTTGCCCACCAATCTCTGCTTTCGCTGGAAAAAAAAAAATAAAAGAGGGATGGCTCCTACGGCACTGCAAAGTGGCCACGCAAACCCAGAGGACCCCAAAATCCTTTTGCTGAAGCAAAAGCTGTCCCCCAGCCCCAGGGATGCGCTTGGCTCTGGGGAAGGGAAAGCAAAGGTTTGGGGAGAAGATGAGGTCTAACCCCTTGGGGGGGTCCATCCAAAATTCCCGGTCTCGGGCGCCGGTGCTCCCGAGGGTGCAAGTGAAAGGGCCCCCAACGGTGGCGTTCAAACCTTGGGCTACCGCCAGCGCCGGCTGCTTCGAGATGCCGCAAGATGCCCCGGAAGAGTCGATAGCGTAGAAACAGCGGAAAAAAAAGAAAAAAACAACCCAGGACAGATGGGGCTGAAGAAATAACATAACGGAGCCCGGTCTGGCCAGGAAGCGGAGACTGGAGAAGAGCGAGCGGCAGAGCCGGCACTTGCTCTGCCAGCAACGCCGCTGCGGGATGATTTTTCCCTTCAACCCCAGCTGCTGCTCCTGGGAGGTGAAGGTCGGTCCTTTAGGTTAAACACAACCAGACCCACAGCTTTTTGTTTTGGCTCAATGTGCAGATATCTCTTAATTAGCAATTAAAACCACAACCAAAAAAGAGTTTGGTGATGACCAAGGAAGCTAACGGCTGTTTTTAGCACAATGCTCTGATCTGATGCACCCCGCAGCAAAATTAAGACTTACTGCAAAAAACTCAGTGTTATGCGGAGCAGTGTTTTAACAAAAACCCACGGAGCTGCTGGTGTGGGAGTGTTACTGGGAAGAGGGAGGTTACAAAACATCCCGCAGCTGGGCGAGGACTCCTCGTCCCAGTAAATATCCCATCCCTGAGAGAAGCTGTTTCTGAAATTCGGCTCACCATAGCGCCAACAAAACCCACTGTTTCGGTACCAGCAGCCCTAGGAAAGAGCCATTAATTAATTGTTTCTAATTGCTCTACATCCCTGCGGATTACTCTTTGATCGGGGCTTTCACTCTCCCAGTTCCCTATCAGCTGTGATTTTTGTTAACCTGCTGTTTGCGCCCTCGTTACAGGGCCGGGAACAATTTAGGGCATTTCTATGAGGATTTTTTTTAACTGCCAGTTCTTAGAGGTAGCACACTGGGACGGCAACTGAAAAGAATGAATTCAATAAGGCTATTTTCTCCTTTTCCCATGTTATTTCTAGAGGTACTTCCACTCCTCTCAGCACAGTACGTGCAAAGCTCTTTCCAAAAGCCCGTTAAGTGAAAAGACTGTCAGGTCACATTGGAATCATCGGCGTTGCCCTGTCCAAGGGAGAGCCGGGGACGTGGTGGAGCGTGTTTTGAACGCGGGCGCTGCTCTGTTGAACAGGGCAGAGGTGGGGGGAAGATTTCAGACAGTCTTTTTTTTTGTCCCCACTGGCCACTGAGGTGGGGGCAGAGGGAGAAGAGGAGCAGCAAGGGGTTCAAACAGAGCTTTCTTCTTGCTCACCTTTGTCTCCGGAGAAACCAGGGAAGAAAAAGGTCTCAAGTCCATCCAACTACAGAGCTTGGCAGTGGGGCTCAGGCTAAAATAGCCCCAGTGTTTCATGCCGGCAATGGACTTTGAACAAAGATTTGCCTCTGCAGCAATCCACGGTGACTGTAAGTCCCTTCTCTCTACATTTCCAGGAGGAGAAAGCTGTGGCGAGGAAGAGAAAGGACACACAAAGCAGGCCTGGAATCTAGTTTCACTTTATTTTAGCAAACTGCATGTTCTTCACTTATCAACATCTCTACATTAGCAATTGTATAGCTCTCCAACTTTTCTTTAAAAAAGGGTAAACAAGAGGTGACAAAACTCAGGCTCTTCATCTCTTAAAAACATCAGAAAGTTGGATTCAAGAAGACTTTTATATATTTTGGTTTTAAGGTAACAGATGTGGCGTGGAAACACTAATTCAAATCACCCGCCTAACTGAGAACTACCCCTTTTGGAGCCCCTCTGGCATCAGACGATCAGTAGAGGCTGCAGCCTCCGTTTACTGAGCATCTGACTCACCGTCAAACAAACCTTGCTGGTCTGAAGGAGCCGAACGTGCCGCCTCCTCAGCCCGTCGCTCTACCAGCCGAGCAGAAAGAAGCACCTCCAGGACTCAGTGCAAGTGCTGTATGTACACCGCTTCTTCACAGAAGCGTTAAGGACCTCGTCATGCAGGGGATCTAGAGAGGACTCTTCTGCCGTTGTACCTTCTCATTAAGACTCACATTCCCCCAATCATCCCGTTCCTGCTGTCTAAAGATATAAAGATCTTCTTTGAAGAATTTTTAAAAGCCAACCCTCCCCCCCCAAACCCAAGAGGAACACCGTAAAATGTACAGATTATCTATGTCCTAGAAAAGTCCTAAAATTATTGCAGAAACTAAAGATGACTTGTTCCAGGGGAGGGGTAGACGTGAGGCACAGCATTGGGATCTAACAAATGCTCGGGTTGGTTTGATTTAGTTTTCAGCTTTTTCCCCCCATCATTCAAGAAAAAAAAAAACAAACAAATAAACAAACAATAAAAATTAAAGAAGTGTTTAAGCATCAGAACTAAAATACAAATGCACGTTGACTTATAAAACAAGATTGTGGATTTGACCATGGGATTCCCTGACAGTGGAAAAATTTTACTTTTTTGCCCGGAGAGATTTCCTCATGGTGGATTTGCCCTTGGCAGAGGGTTTCACTTCCTTCCTCCCGCTGGCTGCTGGTTTCTTGGAAGAGCTGCCACCAGAGGGTTTCTTGATGGCTGGGGCTGCTGGTTTGGCTTTCTTCGCAGGGGTTTTGACCTTGGGAGGGGGCTTTGCTTTCCCCCGGCGGGCTGCGGGGGTTTTTCTTGGCTTGGGTTTGGACTCCCTTCGCTTCATTGGAGGGGCCCTGCTCCGTGATTTTGGAGGCGGTCTCTTCTGCATCCTGTCAGAAAGAGAGACAGCACAAGATCTCAGTGGAGGCGCAAATGCTACCCAGAGCAGAGCTGCTGTCGTCAATTTGCATAAACGAAGCAGATCTTGGCATCCTTGTTCTTTACCACGGATGTTCCTTTATGCAGCAGTACATTTCATTAGCTAAATCCCAAAGAGCAAGAACTCCTCTGGTGGATCTTGCCACGTTAAGCACTTCTCACTCCCCACGGCACTCTGCCAGCGAGGTTTTGAGCTCCTTCGTTAGGCATATAAAAGTACAAATAATAACAATGAATCAAAGTCAATTGTCAGGACAATTAGAGACCTAAGCACTCTCTCTCCTCTCTAAGTGGAATTTTATTACTTAATGAACAACACTTATCTTAAATCCACACTCTAAATAAGGCAGGTTTCATACCTGGCTACAGAACTGCAAATAATACTGTAGGGAAAAGTTTTCCTAAGGAAACACAGTAAATAGAAGAAGTCCCATGTGAAACGTCACACTTTTGTAAAGCCCAAAAGGCACATGGGAGACTAAATGCCATTCAAAGAATAAATACGGGCTCTCTTCTCATCTGAAGGAAAAAAAAGAGGTTAGCTTCAAATTGCGGACCAGGGGAGATCAGCATTTCCAGAGCAAGGCATTGCTCCTGCAGCTTAAACACGTCCTGGAGCAGTCCTGATCCTGACAGTGCCCCAAGAGTTCAACCATAATTAGAAACAATTTCTTCCAAAACCTCCTGAGCAACAGCCTTGTGGATAAATAATCACACCAAGAGACAAACCTGTGCGCTCTACAGCTGTCACAGTCACTTTTATTTCATCCAAAGGGGCCCATTTATCTCTCATGCTGCCATACCTCTTCTTTGGTGGTGGCTCTTCGTCCTCAGACTCTTCCTCTTCAGATTCTTCTTCCTCCTCAGATTCATCCTCTTCTTCCTCATCAGATTCTTCGGAGTCCTCATCCTGCTGCTTCTCTGGGTAGAGCACATCTGGGCTACAAGAGGGTTCTTGTCAGAGGGTGAGTTACATCTAAGGATACAACTCGAGGGTCAGCAAGCCTTGGTAACCCCGCCTCTCATCGGACACCGCTGCCCATCCGCCTGTAAGATTACAGCTTCGACCCTAACCCAGAAATACCGCTGAGACTTCTGTGTTTGCTATCTAAACCCAACGTTACTTAGTCTCTGCAACGGCAGAAGTGCGACAGCTTGTAAGTCACCAGGAATGCTCCAGCCCTAAGCTGTCCTTTCTCTGGTTCTCCTCCTCATTGCTCCTTCTGTGCAAACACAGGAAGGCAGACAACAAAGGGACGAGATCAGACTTCAGTGACTCTGAACGCAGGGTGAAGCCACTGAGGACTTTACACAATACACAATAAAATAAGGTGGGAAGCAGAGACTTTAATGACTATGCTGCCATTTGGCTCTTCGTGGGACACTAAGTCACCACCCCTGGGCTCCACATGGCCCAGCACAATATACACTCACAGCAGGAGAAGAAAGGCTGTTTTAGTCTCACAGTAGCTAATCTAGGTCATCCTCCCTCCTCCCACCTCTGCTCCACATCAGCATTAAGAAAGGCAAACAGCTCGGTCCTACTCGTTATGAGCATCCTTGCATTAAGAAGAAAACACTCTACCTGCTCATGTGAGTTTGTTTTAGCATGGGAACACTTAAATAGCCCCCATCTTGCAAAAAAAAGCATCACACCAGAGTATCTGAGAATACTGAGCCCAATATTTTTATTGCCCTTAAAAGCTTCCCTTGCTAATGAAGTCAGCTTTATGTCCACTCACAGTCAGACACCCAAGTAATGTCATTACCTAGAGCAAGCATGGGCAACAATGTTGTGGTTCGTCAGTTATTAAACCCTCCGCAAGCTTCCCTGTACATAAGAGGTCAGCCTAAGAACTTCAGCAGGGCTATCTGGCTGACCTGCGCAACCCTTATCTTGAACATCATTTTACAGCCAAGCTCTTTACCTGGGATAATAAGGGAAGCAAAGCTGAAAGGTTCCGCTGAAGCCCTTTCCAGAAATTTGCTCCATCCAGCCATTCTTCTCACATTTCTGCAGGGTTTTCTTTAGTAGATGCACTGTGAAAAGAAACAAACAAAAAAAAAAAAATCAGAGAAAGGTTGTGTTACTATCTTTGTCCACTTGTCTATCCTTATTGTTCTCTGCAGTGCCCTCTGAAATCAGAGCTGGAGAGTCAGGATGAAGTCTCCTTTGCCCAGGGCACCTGCAGAGGAATGAAACAACACAGGAGACCCAAGACCGGTGAAGACATCACCGCATGCTTCTTCCTGCACTCAGCAAAGAGCAGCTGCCACAGATAGGACCCAGCTAGACCACTGCATTTACAAGTTTTAGTATGTCTTATTTAAAGGGAAATCCTCTCACAATTAGTTTTCAGAAAGAAGACAGAAATGTTTGCTCCTGAACACTTAGCAAGTGTGGCTTTAAATGCTCCAAAGGATCAAGTCAAGAACAGTGCAGGTTAGTGATGTCATCATCAAGGGATCCTCCTTTATAAATGCATTCAACAGCGCCATGTAACTACTTCTGCCCAAGTTTAACCCAAGTCTCAGCTTTCTTCAGCCTGTTCTCCAAAGGGTTTTTTAAAAGTGTATTTACCATGTTTTCGCCCTCCTTGTGTTCTAAATTTCATATGTGGTGCATTTTGGTTTGGAGTTTGTTTGGTGTGTTTTTTTTTTAAAGGGAAAATATTTGGTGTAGAAATATGACAAATGCAGTTTTTCTTCCAGTCTTCCGTTCCATTGCGCACTGTTTAAGAATTGTAACCCAAACTCTGCAGGTACAGAGGATCTTAGACTCTGGAAAAGGGTTGAAGTTGTTTAGTCAATTCAAAAGCATTTTCAGCTTGAATTAGAGGGACCATTTACATATTTAGCTCCCTCCAAACCAAGGGAAATGCAAGGCCTGCCCTCAAGCACGTTCCAAAGAGTTTCTCTTTCCATTTCTCAAGTGAACAATACAAAGAAACATGCTGGCTGAACTGTCTTCTGAATCTGTTCTGTACAATTAATAGAAAGGTTTTCAACCACTTACTCAACACTCCAGAAATGGGCTTTTATCAAGAACTGACATTTCACATCAAGAGAATCATTTGGGATAGTGCCATACCTTCACCAGCCTACAGGCTACCTCTGCTGAAATGTTTTAATTTGAATGGCACTGGAAGAGCTTGCACAGCTAATTGAGTTGATTGTATCCATTAAACTACTAGTGTTGCAACATTAGGATCGTCACAGTTCAAGAACTCTTTAAAAACAGGAGCAACACATAAAACATAAGGCTGTTTTGACTCTGGGTATCAAAGATGAATAGCAGCACGTAAAGGATTTGACTCCGATCCAGTTCAGTTATAAGAATGAGGTATAAAATAGGGAGGAGAGCAGAGCACTGGCTCTGCACCCGCCTGCTTTTACATCTCACCAGATATTCCTCCAGTTGCTCTTAGAGCAGAGATCATCAAAATTCCTTTTATGTAATGGAAGGAGAAAGAAAACAACAGATTGCAAGCTGAAATTTCCTTATCTGACTTGCAAGACTGACAAGCACTGGAAGCTGGCTAAACACGGGCCTCTAAGGACCAGGGCAATTTCCAGCGGTCCTGAAAATAAATCATGCAAGGCCTTTGTAAGCCTGGAAACTCTCTTCCCTACCCCAAGATTAAGAAACCAGACTTTATATCAGTCTCTAATTGGCAGAAGGCCTCTGGCAACTTCTTTAGCCCACACCGCTGTGAGGAAACCTCCGCTCCTCTATCTGTCAGTAAGCCCTGCAATCAGACAGCCGTGCTGATGCTGTTGCTTCAGCTCCAGAGATCAGCAAACTCCTCTCTGGCCCCACATCCTGAGGAATGGCACCAGCACTGCGAAACCTCAGTAAAAAACTGATCTGCTTTTAGGTCCGACTCCAGTAGAGATGGCTGTGAGCTCATCCTGCTTCAAATGACCTCCAGTCTCAGTTAAACAAGTGCATCTGGGCTCAGACCAAATAATGCAAATAAGCCATTAGAAAATCTGCTTTAAAGTCTCTGTTAGTATTGCTTCTGCTAAAGCAAAAGTCAAAACAGACATTAGTGTCATTCCGGGGAAGGAAGATATGCCAAATCTCTTCCCAAATAAAACAGGATTAGCTTCTCCGCTCACTTGCTTGACCTTTTAAAATCAGAGCCAAAGACAGACCTCAAACAAATCACTAAGAGGGGTGTTTGTGAAACTTTTTTTTAAGTTAAGACTGTGCAACTTCTCTAAATAAAAAGCAACTAGGAACTGCATTTATGCCAAGCTGTAGCCTTTCAAAATAGAGCCAGATCAAATGAACTTGGTGATTTAAGAACAATAAACTACCCGAATGCTACCCCCCCTTCCTGGGAACATGCTATAGACAAGAGAAACATGCATTATGTCTCAGAAACTAGCCTTTGTTGGGCTTGAAAGGAACTAATGCGAATTAAAAACACTGAGCATCTCTGCAGCACAAAGAGCTGCGCAGCTGTCATTTCCCCAGCAAGCTCAATGGAATAGTTTAAAGGTGCTGCACAGACACATCTGCAGCTGCAGGACTCTCTCTCAGCACGTAAAGGAGAAGCGTTACACAGATTGGTACTTTACCCTGGAAGTTGGAGTTGGTCCCTGGGTGGTTTTCCAGGATATACTTCTTCAGTGCTGTGGTGGAGCAGGTCTTCGGTTCGTTCATGGCCGCAATAGCAGACAGGATGGCGTCTTCCATCAGAGTCCCACCCAGCAGGGGCTTCTCCCCTGATTTCTTCAGCTGTTTTCCAAGGAGGAAGAGAAAAGCATCAAGACAAAATTCTCCCAAACCAGGTCAGGACAAGCTCCTCTGCACCAGGTGGGTCGGCGCTCCTGCATTAGCACAGATACGTTTTATATTAAAACACTGCACAGGGAACGCTGCTCTCCCAGCTTTAATTGGGAGGACAGGTTTATTCAGTCAACTGGCCTGGAGTGCTTTTTCTTGGTAATGCATTGTCCTAGTCCCCAAATACACTGCAAGGATGTGGGAATCTAAGGGCCTGTCACTCAGGGAAGGAAATAAATCAGATCTTCCTCCATCCCACAGACCAAATGTATCCAAGAGACTTCTATGGCATAGACACAAGCAAAAGACATTGCAGGCATCTGGGATACCTACTGCACTTCGAATTAGTGATGGAAAGGAAAGCTTACCCCACCATCTCCCCTACTGTGCTAGTGAGTCAGAGCTGAAGCAGCATGTGGAGCACGCTAAGCAAGGAAGGCAGGGGGGTCTGCTCCAGAAATGTAGACCAAGAAGAGAATAAGAGTCCTACTGCTTCATAGTTTGACAACTCCTGAATATGACAGGCTGCTAAAGAAAGTTGTACCCAATAAAACTGGGGGTGGGAGAGGGCACGTTAACTTATATCCAAGGCTTGTGGTCAGTACAGTCAAGAAAACAAGATGAACTCTGGTTCTGACCTGGAATGTCCCAGACGCTCCCTTCCCTGTGATCTGCTCTAACTGGCCCTTCTCTACAGCTCTCTGCAGGGCATTCTTCAGCAGCTGGGGTCTGAAATACAGGAGGATAAAGCTTTACTGACACACACTGACAGCTTAAAAAACAAACAGAGAAACAACACTTTATAGAGTGTGAGCAGAGCAGTACTTACAAGTGGTATCTGCCTACATACAGACATTTTAAATGGAGATCTGTCAGCAAGTGCTGATTACAGGAGAAGAACAATGTACATTAGCGGAAATTCAACTGCAACGCTTTCTTGGTGTCACTGCGTATCCAGACACAGACAAGCTTCACTTGGAAGGATTTATTAATTTTGAAAAGCACATTTGGACGCTGTGGGCAATGAGTCAGTCAGCTCGCAGACAAACAAGGGACCGAGTACAAGCCCCTGTAAGAGGTGACGCACAGGGTTTTCCTAGATTTGCTTCCTCCCCAAGCCTTGACCCGCTCCGTCTGGGCAAACTTAAAGATTACTGTAAGCGTGTGCCAGTTAAAGCACCCAGAACCGAGTGGGACAACATCCCAAGGAGAGTCGTCCACATCCACGCAGCTAAAGTGATCTGGTTTTGTTTAAGAGCGGAGGTGCGTAGAGCTATGCTGATGTCGGCATCAGGAACAAAGATTGGGTGTGGAGGGATGCAGAAAAAGGCACAGCTTTTCCTCAAGCTTTCCTGCAGGCTCTGCAACGCAGAGCACCACCTGTCTGCCGCCTGCTGCAATACTGAACTGAATCACCGTGAAGTGCGGCAAAGCCAGCGGAAGGCTGCATTTCACTGCTCCTCTGCAGCTCTGCTTGCAAAAGCGTACTCCTGCACCTACCTTATATCTACTTTGAGTTTGGGGTAATACTGAGACACATATTTCTTGATCAGGCTGTAAGAAGCTTCCTTCGGCTCACAAAGGCGGGTGAAAGCCAGGGGCAGGATATCTTCCAGCTTGACTTGTTGCTCTGCAGTCGGAGCAGAAGTGCTTTTCTGAAATACACATACTTTTATGCATCAGTGGGGCCTAAACCTCTGGGTTTTCTGAACCAGCAATGCACAGATGGGGAGAAGTGCTCCTGACACTGGCCACAGATCTGGAAAACCAATTCTGTAAGGCAGCTCTTTAAATTAACAATTTTAAAAGTTTAGCAGTTTAAGTAAAATAGAGCAAATTTGGTTGGAATTTTCATAGGAGCCTTAGGAAAGTTTTACAAATATGAATTGCTGAGCATTTAACCACATCTGTATTTTTAATGGTTTCTTTCCTCTTTCTCTAGACATTTGCCTCTGCTACCCTTCAACGAGACAAGTGAAAATTATTCATGCTGACATGAAACATAAAAAACAAAGGCAAGACCTGTTTATGCAGGTCAAGTCTTCCCAAAAATGAAGAGCTAAACAGCAGTGCATTATTTTTTTTTCAGATGACAGAATGAAACCTTGATTGAAGTCAACACTCCCTTCTGAATTTTCCTCCATCCCTTTGTTACTCTGAGGAGGGATGATTAGGAAAAAAATGGCCTGTTATTTATACAGAAAAGACAGTGGGGAAATGTGCTGAAGTTTAATGATTTTGATGCTGAACAGCAGCTCTGCAAATGGTCAAACGGGTGAGGGTGGCACTCACCCAGACAGCTGCTCGACTGCTAGCTGAATTCACCAAAAACAAAAGCAAGCTATTCATTTTGCTGCAACCCAGAGAAAGTACCTAGGAACAAAGGCACCGATATGCTGCAGACAAGAAAAGCGATGTGTTAGCAGTTATCAGGTGCCTTGCTCAAACTTCTTGTGGAGCCAGTGAGCTCTATTTAAAAAGAAGTTACACCACATTAGTTTCCTCCAGTGCCCTAGTACCAAGTGTGTCACTCCTTCCTTCAGTTTTAGGCCTTTTGGTCTCCCCAGTAGCCAAGCGATAAGCACCAAGGCGTTACAATGCTCTCTGGGTTCACCCGTCTAGGCCGCAAGGGGATCGGCGATTCCAGCTAAGTATTTTGTAACTGCGGTGTTAGAAATGTGTTTCGTATGCCCAGCGCAGCAGGGAGTGGAGAACAGCGGTGCTGGAACCATGACTAATTGTGAGGACTAGGCTCAGAAAAACACATTACATTTTACTACCTTAGAGCAACATACACCCAACGTTAGCAGCTTGCTTCCAGAAGCCTTAGGACATTTTCTTCTTCCTCCCTCTACCCTCACAGCTGACAAAAAAATGTTCATCTGACAGTCCTGAGGACTGAAGTCTTCCATTTATCCATGCAACAGACATAAAAGAAACAGCAGTAGCATAAAGCTTTCTTACAATACCCAAGAGGCATCTCTCTCCACCAAGTAAAGACAGAAGAGGAGTTTCATGATTGTTCAGTTTTCTGCCGCTGAACCAAAGCTGAGAGGTTTCATGTAAACATTTTAAACCTAAAATTTTGATTATTCTACTTGGTTTCAATTTCTCCTACTAGCTTTCTGATTCTGATTTTAGTGGAACAAGTGTTTTAATTACTGTACTTGGGGAGGAAAAGTACAGCAAGGAGGAGACTGCTGTTTGGGTTGAGGCTAGGCTGCATTTCACAAGATACATGTGTTTCAGTGCAACATTTTTCAGAGTATTGGTTAAAATGATCCATCTTACCTTTCTGTCTCTGGCTTTGGGAACAGTTTTTCCTGCACTAGACACCACCACAAAGCTCCCAGAAGCTCCCTTTCCTTTCACCTAGTTCAAAAGAAAAGTCCATTTCAGTCTTTAACAAAGTAACTCCAAATAATAACAACCTGAAAGAGAGTAACTGACACCATTACGCAGATTTTGAATGCACAGTCACCCTGGCAATGGGCTGTTACGGCAGAGGCCTGATTTGAACCCACTGAAACTTCAGTAAGATCAGAAACTACAGCCAGACGCTAATAACACACTCTGCTGTCCTGACCAGGAGACCCTAACAGATATCACAGGCATAAATTACAGTGTTAAAAGAAACACGCTGCTGCAGAAGTGACATTGCTAGACTCCGTTTGAAGACATGCTGCTGCAATGCTATATGACACAACACCAAGAAACGGTCATAAATTGCACAAAAGACAACCGTGCAAAGTATCTGATTGACACAATGATGCTGAAATTCTGTCAGTGTCTAACAAAGTGGAGACAGAGGTTGATTAACCTCCACGAGGGAGAACATGATCACCCCAGAGACCTGCTAAAGGAGTTTAAGAAACTCCAATGTAATTCAGTAATACTACCTCCACTGCTGCTCCACAAAACAACTCTTACCTGTCTAATGAGCCCTCTCTCCAGCTCCCTTTTCAATGCTTGCTTTAGAAGATAGCCTCTCCTCTCAAGCTCCAGGGAAGGGTATTTGTGGATGATGTATTTACGTATTGCAACAACCGATGCGCCACTCTTTTGAAAGCATGCCTGAAAGAGAAGCAAGAAGTTAGTAGAAGCCACCTGCACTGAAATTATCTTGCTGTGGGACCAGAAGAACAGAGATTGAAATGATGCATAGAGGCCACCACATCGGCACAGCATGCTAGGGCTGGCCTTTTCCCCACAATGACTCAAGAGTATAAAATATGAGTAACAAAATACTTAACTTTCCTCTTCAGAGTAGCTGAACGGCAGACAACACAAAAGCAGCACAGCAAGTGCCTATCAACTACTCCCCTATTCCGAGCTACTTATACGTAATGGCTTAAACACCGTGTGCTACTACAAAACACAGTCACCTTTTGGCAAACCAACATTGCACAACTGGTAAGACATTTTACTAATGTCAGATAGAGTAATCGTTGGGTCAGAACAAGTTGCCAATTTTTTTTTTTTTAAGAAGATGGAGGATTGACATTAGTAAACTAGTAAAAAACCTAAGTTGAAGATCATATTTTGAAGATATAGCAGCTGTAAAGGCCATCTTGCAATTAAGGCCGGTGGAGTCCAGACAACGTGCGTGAACCAAGCCTGGAGGGGAGAGCAGCAGCGTTGCAGTGCAACTACAATAGCACAGGTCTCTTCTTACATCCAGGAGGGATACAGTAAACCAAGACCAACACCACTTTGAAATGTTAGTTTACAGTATCTCTGTCTGTCCTGAATTAGAGTAAGTTAACACTGAAAAAAGCATGTAATAAATAGATGGATTAACCAAGGTAAATCAAGTTAAACACAGCTAGAAGGCACACCAAATTAAATGATGACAACAATCAGCCATATTATGTTATTAGAAACAGCTATGATGACATAATGAGGAAGGGAAAGAAATTCTAAACAAAGAAATAAGCTACAGGGCCCCTCACCATCATCACGGTCACATATGAGCTTCATGGGCTTCCAGGCAGAAGTGTACATGTCTTACACAGTAAGTTTCCTGCTAACAGACAGTACTATCGTCTGTACCATCAGCAAGCTGAAATTGTGGATATTAGGTGCACAAATTATTCTGCTTTGTGACAGATGAACAAAAGAAACATGCGTCTCCTGCTTACCCTGATGGCCTCAGTTAAAATAGCATCCATTTTGGGACGTGAGGTGGCAGCCATCTGAGTCTGCTTCTGTGCTCTAGCTAGCTGGCTAGCAGAAAGAGTAGCCCATGCAGGAATGGTCTTTTTCACCTTCTTCTCCTTTTCCTTAGACTGATCCTTCTCGCTTAGGAAAAATACAAAGCAATAGTAAGACGAAAGACACTGTAAAACACACCAACAAGCAGAACAACAATAAAAAAAAAAAGGCCCCGAACGTCTGACATTGAAAATAATTTAAAGAACGTTTTGATGTTTCTGTTAGAAAAAAGAGACCCTATCTTGATAATGAGCCTCGCACATGTTCTAGAACAACAGCTACACTTGATGGAAAGCTTCTTCCTGAGAAATATGAGCACCTTTTTAAGGGACCAATCCCATTTTCCCCATCTCTCCCACCATCTTTTCTATCTCTAGAACCTGTCTTTCTTCAGAATCCTACCCAAATTCCTGAATTCAGCAATAAGCAAGCCTTACTCTTTTTTGGTTTCTTCTGAGGACTTTGTTTCCCCCTTCCCTTCATTCTCAGGTTCCTTTGGCTGTTCTGCTTCACTGGGTGCAGCAGGCAGGGTTTCGTTCTCCTGTTCTTCTCCAACAGAGGCAGACTCCTCAGAAGTGACTTCTGCATCTAAAAGACATGAAAATGCATCAAGTTACAGCCTAAAATGAGCCTCTACTCTTCAGGAATGCAGAGGGAGAAAAAAAAAAGAACTTAAGAACACACCTCAAAAATTATTTCCTACCAGATAATTTCTTTTCTCTAATTTAAACAGACCATTTGAACGTAACTTAATAAGCAAAGCAAACTAGTGAAAGAGCTTCAGTAAGCTGCAATCAGCCATCAAATGCCAGAGTAACCTCCAACAACATCACATAGCTTTTTCACAATGAACTAATTCCCTCAGTCTTCTGTTAACTCCATAAGTTACTGTTGCACTCATCCCTCACCAGAGAGGCCTGAGTGGAGAAGGGAGGAGGAAATCAGTACCATGAAACACTAAGATTTTCCCCAGGGTTGAGGTTTATGTGTTTTTAACTCAGAAAGGTGCAAAAGCGTACATCCATACAAGAAATCTGGACAGACAGCAGTTTTGTTTATGACCAACTTGTCTTCAGACACCTCTGTTTCTGCACCACACGCTGTAGCACCTGAAGGATTTTAACCTCCAACCATGTTTTTCCAGACTTGGCAAAGCTGTAGATTGCACATGCATTTGCAGAAGCACTTGTCTATCAGCAGGATCAAATCCAGTCCAAAATCAACTTACCAAGCAAATTAACTCCAGTATATTTAGCTGAGAACAGGCCTTAGAGATTGGGTTGCCTGCTAGATAAGATGCATATAAACTGTCACTGCCCACTTCTTGGATTAAGAGCTGTCTACCATGATTGCTCCATGCAGTAGACAGGTTCTCTGTCTCTGAGAAGGAGCTTAAGCACTCCTGCTACATCCCTGTGCATAGTTTTCCCATGGAGGCACCAAGCATTTAAAATATGCTGTGTATTAATAGTTAGTTTTGTTATGCAATTTATTTATTTGTGACACCAAGGAGGACAAAGTCAGTAAAACTACCAGAATATGATACTGACATGACACATTCTGAGAAACTGAGGTGAAGCTGCTAAGACCAGACACATCAATATCTGAGTAGATTTTATGACACCTTGTGGCAAAATCCTTTTGGTTCAGGAAAAGAAAGAAAGAAAAATTAAATACTTTGGTTTTGCACTCATCAACTCTACCTTTCAATCTCAACCCATCTTCCTGACACTACTGAAACTTCACAAATTCTGCCTTTACTCTAAAGAATGCGCAAGATTAAAACGGACTACATTTAGCTGTATTTTCATGTCTGGAGCATCAGAGCTTTGCCAGAGGATATGAAGGACGAAACAAATGGGTTCAGACTGAAAAGAGTGGCTGCAAAATACAACTTTCCAATAACCCAGGAAAAGCCTGTGAAAAGAAGCTAAGCATTAGTAATATTTAAATCGTGGCAGTGAGTTTTTTTTTCCAGGAGTTTCAGAACACATGCCTATGTTTGGATATACATTAACAATCCGCTATAGACAGAACTATTACCATACCTGCTTTGACCTCTTCACCTTCAGCAGGTTTGCTTTTGGGAGGAGTTTCCCGGGAAGAATTATTCACTGAGCGACGGATCGGCATCGTGTCGTCTTCAGCTTTCTAGGAAAAGTATACAAAAATCAGTACAGATACCAAAAAGAATCAGGAAGTTTTTGAAATGGGATTAAAGTAAATCAAAGCAGCGTATGTAGAAATAATCTGGTTAAATTTGGATTTTTCAGAATTTTAAGACAGTAACCCTCAAACCAGCTTCTTTGAAGCATACTAGGAGAGGATAGTTTCACATTTTACAGTTACAAAAGAAATTATTTCTTTTCAATTCCAAATAAAATGAGATGACCATTTGAGGATTTTGACAAATACAACATCCCAGGGAAAGCAGGGAAGGGGAAGGAGAGTGCCTGTGGGGTTTATTAAACTCCCAATCGAGATTCCTACAAGCAGGGGAGAAAGAGTACCAAGTAACCTTCAGCAGGACTGGAAGTCAAGGACTGATCCAAGGGCAAGCTTGGAGAACGGGCCAGCCCCTACCTCACTTAACTTGTCCGTGTGGATCAGCTGAGCTCCCGTTAAGAGTGGAAGCGCCTTATGATGCACGGGTTCAGCTTCAGACAGATCAGTCGCCATTTAAATTAATTTCTAGCCCCAAGTGCAGGTAACACTGTGGAGCCCCAGGTTTTAACCCCAAGGACTTTTTCCTAATGGTTTTCACAGTGCAGTGAGGAGTCAACCTAAAGTACAGAAAAGATGGGATGTGAAAATTAACAAAACAAAAACATCTATGTCTGTGTATCTACAAACTAAAGATAAAAAAGAAAAAAAAGGATAAATGACTTTCAGCTTATGACTAACATAACTGACAATCAACACTTGCATTCAACAAAGATGCTAAAACACGTATGCAAACTTGAGTGCTATGGATGTAGCAGAAATGGTAAAGGTGTAAGCCAGACCTGCAGCCTGCTCCATTAAAACATATCTGAAAGAATAAAGAAGCTCTTTAAATTAACAGAAAGCATTAACAAAAAGCAGACATTGCACTGTGCCTAAAGTCAGGCGTTGAGGTAACTAGTAGGTCATTGACTTTGGGTAAAAGCAGGAGCTGACACATTGATCCAGCTTCTATCAGCCTAAGGAATTAAACCATTAAATCTGTTAGGCAGAAAATACACACACTGGGGACCCAAACCATGCCCCTCCCAAACTAAACCCCATGCAATTTATAGAAAAGAAGGAGTCCTTGAACAAGAAAATAACCATCAACACAGCAGTCTCCATACCTTCTCCAAAAAAATTAAAACTTTACAAAACTCTCCTCCAAACACATGCACCGTCATGGGTACTGAATGGGTTAAGCGTAGTTTAACCCTCACCAAGTCTCATCCCTTACGACCATTACACTTCTACAGCCTTTCTTACCTGCTGCCCGTCCGCCTGCATCAGCCTCTCCTAAGGAGAAGTGCGCCGCTATTCCCATCACAAAGTACAGGGTTTACTTGCTCATTCACTTTCTCTTCTCAGCACCCCCTTATAAAACCTCAAAAGCAAAATCTCACCTCTAGCAAACCAGGGCTGGACCCGGTCTCCCCTGTTCCATCCACAGATCAGGCTCCAGACTGCCTTCTTCCCTTCCTTACAGAGAAATAGACAAATGCTCCCGATTTCTACCTTTTCTGGATGTTTCCTTTTGCTCGGACAAGAATTAAGACACTTACCATAAATTTTCACTTCTAATAGGAATTTCCCCAGCCTGAGTGTCTTCCTCTTGAATGGAGACCTAACAGCACTCTTGGCACTGTTTTCAAGATGACTTTCACCAGTTTCAGCACTTTGCACTGCATCTTCCATTGCACGGGTGGATGCTCCGTACCACATCAGTACCACCTCTGTTACTCCGTACTCTTGCCCAAAAATACAGTCCTCTCATAACTCAGCAGTGGGGACTCCTAATCGATCAGAGGGAATCTCTCTACTTCAGTTATTTTCCCAGGCAAACCAACACCCAGCTCATTTGCACGAATTTTTGTTAAACCTCCAAGCTGCATAGGTAGTTTCCATTCCAAAACCAGCGGCAGTGAAAGAAGAGCGAAGAGGAACATGCATTAAGATACAGTAGTTCACAAGGACTAGCGATGCAAGAGGCTACATCATTGTACCGACAAGATCTCCTTCCCAAATAATAAACTGATAAATTAATAAACTAAATCCACTGCTTCTGCAGGTGGGTGCAGTGTCACATCAGGTGCACACTCCTATGGCACAACCGACCAAGAGACACTCATTTCAGTCTGATGGCAGGAGGACCAGACCCATCACTAGGCAGCATTTCTGTGGGAAATGCTTTCAAAGACAGTCACCTAGCTGGCCATCTTCAAAATGCTGTGCTTCTGACAGCTAAAGGCAGTCAATCCGCTGCTGCAACATCTACTTCTCCTTTGACACTGAACAGTCATTCTGAAAAAACACAGGGAAACAGCCCCGTCTCAGCACCAGTAGGAGCAAACCAGTGTAACAGAGCCGGATGTTTTCTTCTGAGACAAAACAGAAAAATCAAAACACACTACATGCCAAAACCAAAATAAATGAGATGAATGAAGCTTTCTTATGAAATTTCAGAATAGGCAAAAAATACTAATTGCCAAGTAGAACATACGAACTATAGCCCAGCACACTTTTTTTTTTTTTTTCTTATTTTATGGGACCTTCCTCCCTCAAGTGTGGAAAGTGAGAGGAAAAATTAAAACTTTTCACCAGATTTTTAGTATCAAATGTTTTTTCTAGCAAGAATAGCCCGAAACCCTTTAAAAAAATGCCAGCATTTTGAAGTGAGTCCTAAAATAACCGATTACAGATCCATCCTCAGGGAAATCGGTTGGGAGCTACAAAAGACATTTTCCCTGGGATTACTAACACATACAAGCATGCACTGTGGCTGAGTTGGTCCTGGGGTTTATTTATTTTTAAACTGTGTGACCTGCATGTCATATGCATGAAAACACAGTACTCTCAACTTTGACTTAAAATTCCCCAAGTTCTAAAAAACCCTTTTGTTTAGATCACAGTATAAACTACTCGAGTCTGTTCTCAAGAGCGAAACTTAACACAGCACAATTCCTAACTCCAGTGCCTACAAAACATGCAAATAAAAGCCATCATCCAGCGGAAATTCAGAGTGACCCAAACAGGAGCTTGTTGATTCCCGCCCATTCCCATCTCCTGCTCAAAAGGCCAAGGGAATCAAAGGGGCGGGAGGATAATCTCCTATTGACTTCAAAGCACCGATATTCAAGGGGCAAAGTCACAAGCACCACCTTGTGAAAGCATCACAGCTCGAGGACTGCTCTTGCTTGGCCTATTTTTTTTCCAAAAAGGGATCAAAAGTAGTTTTCTGGACTGGGTATGAAATGTCAACTACAAACAGGCCTGAATTTAGTTTCTCAAAAAGATAAAGCAAAAGACTAGAGGGTTCTGCAACAGCAATGCAGAAAAACTCTCATTCCCCCCTCCAAATAAAACAGAAGATTTATTTAAAAGAAAAATCAAGTCACCCAAACCAACTGTTACCTGGACACCCTATTTCATGTATGGGATACTAAGAGGTCTTTAAACATGTACCACAGCTACAATTGCAAGCATCACTCTTAACAATAAACAACTGGAAAGTAATAACTGTATTTTGCATTTGCACAAACAAATATTGTGCTTAGAAAGTGGGAAGAGGCCATCAACTGAGGATGCAGGTTTTCCAGGTGGTCGTTCGGTAACTTTCATGTACACTTAAATCTGAGGGACTGCCAGAAAAAAAATAATCACATGAAACAAACATCAGGATACCAACCTTTTCAAACAACTGCTGGAAAGTACAGAAAGGAACTCCTCACGTAGCTACTCACACTCATTTTCCTATGGGTCATTTGAACTGCAGGTTTGCAGGTTCCCCAGCTATCATGAACTAGTCATTTCAAAGCTAATAATCCAGCAAGGAGCTGATAAGCAACAAAAAAACCCAACTTTTGGGATTTCTGGATGAGCAGGAATGCTTGATAGTGTCGAGTCTCCTAGCTCAGGGAACAGCCACTAATGGAAGATCCAGCCAAAGGGAGCTTTCCACGAAAAAATATACCAATTTCCTCCTGAGCTATCAGCACATTGTTAGGAAAAAAGCCATAAAGGGAGGCTTCTGGTGAGACACACACATTCTGGATAGTATTTCAGAAGAGTGGAGTGCCCCCACCAATGTAACAGACACAAGAACGTGTTAAAAAAAAAATAATATTTTTTTTTCTTTTTTTGAGGCACAGGTTGGCTGAGTCCTTGAATTTCTGCTGGCCATAAGATTTTCCAGCTTATCTCACACTTCCATCTCATTCAAGAGAAAATAGTTCAGGATAAAATCAGGTCTCAAACATGGCAAGCCAACCGTCACACTGGCGGAAATACCAAGTCACAAGGACTCGGGGTAGGATGTACAGGCTGAGCAGACTGAAAACAAATATGCAATGGAAAAATGAGAAAGCATATCCAATCCTGGGCCCTTAAGGGTGTCCACTTACTGTTACATGACACGTACTCCAGTGACCGGTGTGCTCTTAGACACGACTTGGTATACTGTACATGACGTGGGCCTAGAAATCGGGTCAAAAAGGGCTAAAAAAAAGTTTTTATGTTCTTGCAGATTTGAAGTCAGCCAACCTTACAAGCAACGCAAGCAAGAACGACTGTTTATTATCAGAAAGGCTTAAAAAGCAAAGTAACTGGATTTCAAAAACAGGCTATTGATTATTAGGCAATTATCTACCCCTATATAGTGCTCTCCTGAGCAGAAAAGTATTTAAATGTCTTAGAAGCTGCAGAAAAAAAAGCACAGGAAATGTTAATACTTTTGCAAATCCAAATCAAACATGCCAAAATATTACCTTCTAAATTCCAAGTTGTCCACCTTTTACAAGACTTCTGGCCCTCTGAAATCCTCAAGCTCTTCCCTAAAAATCCAGCTCAGGTAGAAGGTATCTTACCAAAACCCTCAATATCTACATTGTCACAGAATATATCATCCAGCAACACCTTTGATACAAATCTGTGTTTTGCTAAACGTATCTGTTAAAAGTTCTCAGCTGATTGCCTTGTGCAGCCTGCTTCAAAGACGTTCTAGCGTTTACCGATCTCTCTTTTGTTTTTGCAGTTCACTGAGATGCCTGTTATCTCGATTAAGTCAGACCACTAGTATTAAGTCATTTAAAACTGCCTAAAAACATGCAGAGGAATAAAATATCTTACTGAAACCAGAATACGAGTTAGTCCCCACTTCTAATCCTTATTTGGCAGCCTGCTCGGAAATCCACTCCCGTTTCCCATCTGGCTGAGCATTACTTCACAACTTGCATTCCCATCACTTTCGCTGCCATTCAACAAGTTTTGTGCTAACTTTGTCCTGATCCTTACGACCATCACACTGCATCGATTTCCTGGGAAGCGTCCTAGCTAAGTGGACTTTTCAATCGTGTCCCTCCCAATAAAGCTAAAAGGGCTGCATTTATGACTGTGGTTGAGTCTCCCAGAGATTGGTTCCAGGCTATCTGAGCCCCACGCTGCTACAAGCATTATAAGCCATCTTGTTTCAATTAAAGAAGAACAGTGGTCCAATACAAAGATCCAATAGCTCACCACTTGCCAGGCAAGAAACTCTTTGGCTTGACTAGTGTTACAGTTTCTGTTTCCATCCACTCCCTTCCCTACACAGCACTAAGGAGGGGAACACCAAATCCCAAGTACATTAGGTTTCAGGGGAGCACAGTGAAAATCTTTCACGCTTCTAGTTTCCAAACACATGCATTCCTACACGTGGAGATCCAAAGGAGAGTTTTTCTAAGTCTAAAGTTACATTTTCACTTCACGGTAGCACTGAATTTGGACCTGTGACTCCAAACACCACCAATGCAACCTGACTTACACTTTGCCTATCCTGTTGACTTTCACAGAGAAAAGCAAAGATTAAACACCGNAAAAAAAAAAAAAAAAAAAGGCACATTACTACAGTGAGATTGATGCTCTGCCTCCCCACCCTGGACTAAGCGCCGCGCCTCGTCTCTGTTAGGGTGTAATACTGGAACTCGAAGTCAGCTCAATCTCAACAGATGTTTATCAAAATACAAGTAACGACCCATGCCTCACCTCCACTATTCTTTACCACCAAGAATGCCAGCTCAATATAAGAAGCACTACAGGTTTCGGATTCTTTTGTGATCAGTCTTTGACCTGTACAGAAGACAGTAACAGCAGATCATTTCCGTGGCCTGGATTATCTTCTTTTTCTATACCCAGGAGTTCTTCTTCACATCCCCAGACGCACAGCTAAAGCCAGGCAGTATGCAACTTAAATTATGCCACCATTATACCTAGAAACTTGCAAAAAACTTCAGCTAAGGGATTCATACAGAGCAGAATTTCTGCTTGCATAGCTGTCTAAAAATAATCCCTCTCCACAGTGATGCTCAGGATTGTGACAGTGAAAACCTCTGTGGGACAACAATTTTTGAACATTTTTTGGCTAATATGGTCCATGATACAGATTCTCCACACGCTGCCACTGACACAAGCAGCTAAGGAATGAAACAGCCCATATTAGAGTGCACAGAGTTCAGCTTTAAGTTTAGAACAGGTTTAGGTCACAAACTTAAAACTACTCTAACGTGAAAATCCACTGCTGAAAGTTTCATTGCCTTGGATGAAATATCTCAATTTCAGGACCCAACATTACAAATTTTAACAAACCACTGACACTTGACTGAAAATTTAGGCTGCCAACCTTACATACCAGGGTACGAACCTTTTATAGGCAACATCCTCCTTGCTTAGATGGATTGAATTCAGAACCACTATGTAAACCTTCCTCCCAAACTATTACTTATTCAGCCATCATTTCGTATTCTGTAGTATAAAACTATACGTAATAAAAGCTATCATTTCCTTGCAGTCTACACAAAATCTACTCACACCTTGCATTAGAGTCCACCAATGTAAAACTTCTTTTATTCTCCCTTGTGGAAGTTAAAATCCTCACAACACCCTGGGTCACTTGTAACAAAACACTGCCAAAAGATTCACACATCAGCTTGCGTTGAAAGGAAAAACACCAAGAGAAAAAGATATTCTGAAGACAAAAAGAGTCCAAGCAGCTGCTATCTGAGGAAAGTGCACAATGCATTGAAGAGCTAATTAATTACATGCAGGTAAAGTGGAGAAAGCTGCAAAAGCTGGTAGATGTTTTCAAGGTATATACACCAAGTTCTCCCCCTCCCCCCAGCAGAAATTATATTTTTTTCCCCCTACCCATTCCTTTTTTCTACGGATTCCCCACTCTATCCACCCTCCTGAGGAAGGTAAGTGCTTAGGAAGGACCTAAGTCACTCCTGAGGAAGGTAACTGCTCTCCTGCCCAGACCATCAAAACATCTCCATTCTTTAACTGAACAGAAGAGACGCTCACCAGCGTTACCCTCCGCTCCTCTCATTCTCCCCCTACACACTGTCCTCACATGGAGGAGCTTAATAGTGTGACATTGTTTATAAACATGAGTACTTCTGAACCTTTCCTGCCTCAATAAAATAGCTGCTTGCCAAAGACAGTTGGTAAACTATTTCTTGAAGATGCTAAAAATACTATTTATGGTAAAAACAAACAAAAAGTCACATGTCTGGAAATCAGAGTGCAACTATTACTCAAAAGGCCTGATAAGAACTGAGAAGTGACACGCTTGTTAACCCAGAAATAATTCAGCTGCCAAGTAAGACTCCTGAAAAGAGTAACCTGTGAAATGCCGCCGATATGAGCAAACTGTCAGTCCCTGCTACACTTTAAAAGGAGCGAACACACCCACAACCCCACATTATCTAACTTTTCTTCTCCTCCAGCACAGGCTGAGCAGTCCCCCGTGATTTGCAGACACCGGTGACTGTGAAAATAGTTAGAATACAGGCGGGAAGGATTAGTTCCGAACAGCGTCCCTGGTCTGGAGCTGTCCTCGGGCACCGTAAGCTGGTGGAGCCCCTCTGGCCTGGCAAGAGCTACACCAGTTTACATCAGCTCAGATTTTGGTATGCTGCTCCTTCTCTCCTTAAGCCTTTGAAAAGTTTTAACCCAAAACTACAGTCCGGAGCAGCAATAAGGATAAGGAACCCGGGATGGAAGCCCCTCTAGATCGGTCCCATGCCAGACTGGAGTTTAATAGCCTTCTCTATGGAGAAGCACGTGCAATATGGGGAGGAGGGTCATTAACATTCTTTAACCTGGCTGTGACCACCCCAGGGTCTCGGGGAGGAACTCAGAAGCGCCTATCAGTCTCACACTTCAGCCTGCATCCATCTCTAGCAGCACCGAGAGGGATTCAGAGCTTCTTTTTGGAAGCAGAGCCACACTGAAGCCTGGGACACAGGTTTTCCCTCGAGTGGTGGCACTTCTCCGGCCTCTGATTAAGTGAGTTCGTGGAGAGGAAGAAAAAAACAAAACCAACCCTACAACCAAGCAACCAAAAGGCGGGAAGGCTACGGCGGGAACCAAGGCGCTTCCGAATTTTATAAATAGCGATTATTTATTGTGTCGCACCTCTACCAGCCCTTTCCGCCGCTGACCTTCCCTCCCCCCCCCTCCGCCCCCGTTACCCCCGCCGGTGTTTACGAGGTGTCAGCGGGGACGGGAGAGGCGGTTT
>VZSZ01004507.1:93420-179971 GCA_013398815.1 Ibidorhyncha struthersii | reverse complement strand
CATTAGCTGTGTAATTTACTACCGGCGTCAATTACGCTAGTTCCATCGCCGAGATCTGGCCTGCAAGCTGGAATTTTTCTGTCAAAACACGCTAACAAGTTCTCACTTGCGGGAAGGATCCCTTTCCTGCCCCTCCTTGGGCTTGCTCTGTTTCAGGCAGCTTCTTTACCTGTGCCGCAGCTGCCCCAGGTGAGGATTATCACTGCAAGGCAGAGCAGGGGTGTGACCCACACTCCTATTTTCACCGTCGTGGTTATTTCACGTTTCTGCAGAGTACGCTGAGCGGTAATAAACTCACTCTTGCTGTGCTCCAAGTTTGTTTATATTTTTGGCTAGCCGTGTTGTAATTTTTTCTTCTCCTTCCCTCAAATCCCTCTACTTTCCCTTCACTTGAGTGTAAAGTACAACTCCTCAATTCCCTTCCCTACCTATTCTTATTTTCTTTTCTGCCATAAGTATGCTTTCTACAAGCTGTCTCCAAAACGCCGCACCCAGCTCTTTACTCCCCATAGTCCATGCGTATCGCTCCCAAATGCCACAGAACTTTTCATCTGTAGTCTCTTGCCGGGGCAGTTTCTCATCTCTTTACTGACATAATCCTACTCTTTCTGCCCATTTGTCTTTACAATTTGAAGACGGCACAGGCACTAACACAGTCAGTTGGGCACCATGGTACTTTTTATCCCTCCTGTGGGTGGGAAGCCCCTCTGTAAGCGCTTTTTAGAAGCACTTATTCAAAGCACGGTGGACGTGTCTGTGACAGTGCCTTGACTGCTTCGTGTCTAAACTTTTTCCAACTATTTTCCCCCTTAGATGGCTGCTGGAACAGTGTGCTACACCTGAGAGCACCTCCTCCCAAAGCCAAGCTGTTGTGACCAAAGTCTGGCCTTGCTCAGTGTCATCGGTTCCACTCCAGATTATCTCTGTACAGTCCTTTGTCTCCTGTGCTGCGGAACAGCCCTGGAACCGCCTTAGCCAGATGGCTCCACTTTGCTAAACTTTCCTGTCTTGCTTGTAAGTGCGAAATAACGACTGTGCAGCTGCAGAGAAATGTGTTCTTTGGCCTTTCTCCCCTTGCAGTGCCTCTCTGGCAGGAGGGGAGGGCTCGGAAGGTGGAGGAGAGGGAAGGGAGAGGGAATGTGTTCTTTTACTGCTGGCTTCTAAGACACCAAGAAGGAAAAGATGAAATCACCCCAGCTGCCCTCCCCTTGCTCACTTGCAAGCCGTTGTGCAAAACCCCAGCACCTGTGTTGGCTGAGCCACAGAGCTACACTGAGATGCAAGCAGAGGAGGAGAAAAGCTTTTCTTGTCTCCTTCCCTGTTTTTTTAATCTTGAGGGGAGCTGTGGGCCCTGCACATTCCTTAACAGCCACACTGCCTGTCTGACCCGGGTGGGCTTTTGTGAAAACCCCGCTCCTGGCGAAAGGCAGCTGCATCCCACAGCGGGATCAAAACCCACAGCTCAGTCTCCCCTCCCCTCCGCCCCGTTTGTTGGGTGGGCTCGTGTCATCCATGTCCCCCCTCCTTGTTCCCCTCAGTGACACCGGCAGGAACCTGTGACCCAGCAGCTTTGAGGGAGAATGCACAGGAGGAAGGGAACAGTGCAGGACAGGGAAATTCAAGGATTCTTACTTCAGCTGAGGGCTGCTGTCAGAGTCGAACTGTGTGTAGAGCACTACCATCATAAAATACTTCTAATAAATACTAAGCATTTGCAATACCTTTCCTGCTCTCCCAGGTGCCATGCCCTAGTAGGATTCCAACTGATTCGTGGATGTTTTTCCCCCCTGAAATCATTCAATTTGATTACATCTTTCTGCAGCCTTAGAGCTTCTACAAATTCGCCTAAATTTGCCTATGGGTTTGGGGTTTGACTGTACAGGGCCGCCAGCAGTTTAAACCAGATCATTTAGATGTATTGCTACTCTTCTCAGGAAGTAGCTGTAAAATTTGCATGTCAAGAGATTTACCCTTTCCACCCCGTATCCAGAGCAATGCCATGTGTTCTTGTTAGAAACATGAAACCTGTTATGCTTCTGTTATAAATACAGAAATTCCATTCCAGGGGCCACTCTGTTAACTTTCTTACCCTGCACTGACTCATATTTTCCCCATTTTGCCACTTTTCTTACTTAAAGTGAATGCTTTTTTTAATTTAACAAGCACTGCCCCTGCGTTGCTTAACAACTACCTGCCACATATGGTACAAACCACAAGAGTATTATTACCTTTGTGCACCTTATACGTTGAAATCAGCTTCTGCCAATACGTTCTCAATTCCACTGGCTGAGGGAGCACAGCGTCTTTGTCACCAAATTCTGTTTTGATGTTGGCCTGCAGCTCCAAACTTCAGCTCTCACTGTGATTAAGGCTTGCCTCTGGTGTCGTCACCCCAAATTTTTAACGATTTTTTTTCTTTACCATTTTTACCTCAACTTTTGCATTTGTTTTTATAAAACCTTTCGTATGCTTTTGGCCCACAGTTTGCCTGGATCAGGGGGAATTTGATCCTTTTCTCACTTCATCCCATGTCTAATGGCCAGCAGGCTGGGAAGCTCCTTCTCGTCACCTCACTCTTTCATCCCTAAAGCTTCGCATTCTGCTCCTGCTTCTTCAGCTTCTTGTGCTTTGAAAACCAAATCAAATATTCCCTGAGAAGCTTCTTACCTTTAGATCTGTTTATCCCTGAACGTGTATCTGAGGGGAGTTATTTTGGTTTGATGGCATCGGTCGAGCAGGACCCTTGCTCTGCTGCCTCGAAGTTTGCATTCAGCTGCTGGCATGTGCGGCCACGAGGGACAGTCGCTGCTGTTTGCAGCTTGACCTGGTGGATTTGCACAGGGACCGGTGATGAGTGTAACTATCCTATAACTATCACAGAATCAAAAAAATTAATTAATGTGGGTCTCTCACTTTCCACTTGTAGAGCCACACACAAACTTTCAAGGGCCTTTCACACGCGGCACACGTAAGTATTAAGTGGTGAAGGACTTACCTGTTATGCAGCGCTGTCACCCTTCCCGCAGTCCCACACATGATTCTTGTCTTTACATTTCAGATGCTTTTTACTTTTGGATTATTTTCCCTTTTACATCTCCAGTAGAAATATGGACTTTTAGAAGAGATGAAGTGATGTCCTTTAACCACAATTTTCTGCTTTGTTGCTCGTTCACTTTACCAAAGCCACATGTCTAATGGTCACCAAAACAACTTACGATTCTCTAATTCATACTTTCAGCAGCAGAGTCTTGCCGTCAGCCCTGCATTTCTTGCGATTCTGTGCAAAAATCACTCCTTTTCTGCTTTCAATTAAAAAATGCATATTATCTGCCACTTTGTGGCCTTCCAGACATCACCTTTCATCTCTTTATTCATTATCAACTTCCTATAATTTCTTCTTTGTACTTGTCCCAGTGTCACCCTGTACCACCTCCCAGCTGATTTCTGTTGCTGCCCCTCTAACACCTACCCGTAAGGCTAACCCAGTTGGGTTTATCTTTTCAAACCATTTCCCCTTTTCCAGGGGTATTCTGTTCATCAGCGTACCCATTTTTATATCAGTTCCTAGCAAATGAATAAAAATATGCTTAAATATAACAAAGTTTGCTCCATTCCAGAGCAAATACATGATAGAAATGCCACTGGAGCTGACAGGAATTTGGAGCAGGAAAATGCTGTGGACTAAGCAGCCTCCGCAGGCTGCTGCTTTTCTAGAGACACTCTAATTTGAAATAGATCCTTATTGCTAACGAGGCAGATGCTATGGTCACTGGGAGACAAGCAGGCAAGTGGAAACAACAGCTCCCCTAAGCAAGGAGAAGGTGAAGTCCACCAGCTCAGTGTTTCACACTGGGACACCACACCCCTCCTGAAGCTGCGTGTCCCCACAGTTAACATCTGGCAACGGGAATTTGCTAAATTCCTTCGCTCTTTGAGCCAAAGACCGTTTCCGATTAAAATTGGTTAACAGCAGGCTGCAACACGGAGCACACAGAGACTGTTACCCTTGCCCGGGCAGGTAATAACCTATTGTCAGTAACACCTCCCGCCTGGGATGCTTTTGTGGCTGCAAAAGCTCGTTTTTGGCTGCCATGTGTGCACTGTACGCCCCTGTGATCAGCAGCAC
This sequence comes from Ibidorhyncha struthersii, assembly GCA_013398815.1. Classification (NCBI taxonomy): domain Eukaryota; kingdom Metazoa; phylum Chordata; class Aves; order Charadriiformes; family Charadriidae; genus Ibidorhyncha; species Ibidorhyncha struthersii. The sequence goes on along the minus strand of VZSZ01004507.1, from coordinate 175,845 downwards.
GCCCAGCGCGTTCAGCAGCCTGCATGGACTCCAGCTTCGTGCTGGTCCTGCAGCCGTAAGAGAGCAGGGCTGTGCCAGCGAGCCTTGCTGGGAAGGCAGAAAACCTTCGGGTTGAGCAGGAATTTAAAGCATTTTTTGGCGATGGCTCTTGCTTGAAGTGTAAGGTCAGCTCAAGTGCTGGCTCGCTCATCTCTCCGTGGGAAATCTTGTCGCCTGGCTTTTCTTTGATATGTGTCAGCCACAGCCCAGGCTCCTGCTCAAAATATCCACCTTGTGATGCTGGAGGAGGCCAGAAGAGTCAGATGTGTTTCCTTGAAGGATGGGTAAATCACTCAACTTCCCTGTTGTGTAGAGGTGTGAAACTCCTCGTGTTTGATGATCATGATATATGAAAACACCCAAAGCGGGGCTGTGCAGCAGGAGAACAGAGCTGCATGCTGCGCCCATCACCACAAATCCATGCAGCAGTGGTGCCACAACCCTGTAGAGTGCTGAAGAGGCCGAGTGCCCGCTCCCTTCTCAGGCCAGCCGCTTTTGGTTAAGTACGCGGTTTCCCAGCACACTCATGCACAAACGGGAGGTGGGCGGGAATGACAGATTATTCACTTTAGGCCGTCTTCAGTGGCACAGAGCATTTGCACCAGGCGTTATTTCAGAATAGATTATTCTGCAACACTGAAATGACTGATTTTCCTTCATGGATGAGACCCGAAGGCACCAGCTGCATCCGCTGAGATGATCTTTTCAGCTCCCTTCCAGCTGTTCTCTGCAATGCTGTGATAAAACACTTCTAACAGGGCTCCGCTCCACGTTCGTTAATGCACCCTGCGAGCTTAGTACAACTCTGCTTCGTGACATCTGCTGTTAAACCTTGCAGGGGGCTGGAACAGGATAACCAAGCATGCAAGAGCCAGGCTTTACCATTTTCTCTGCTCACTCAATAATGCAAAGATTTCCTAACTGAAAGCATCAAGCTCCTTCCCCGAGCCCCCTCTCCGCTTTCCAATTTGCAACCACAGCACAACCATCCCTGCAGCTGCGACTGCGACTGCACACTTGGACAAATTCCCCTTTGGAAAGCACTGAATGGAGTGGGAGCTGGTTTTATTTCTGTTGCTGTTTCAGCGCAATTTAGCAGCTGGAAACAAGGAAGAGAAACCAGTGCCACATGACCAAAGCTTTCCACAGATCATGGTCGGGCATCCCTACAGCAGCATTTAAATAAGCAGGAGTTATTTCAGCAGACCACAGTTCCATGATGGTTACCAAAGGTGTCAAGCAGTGCCCCTTGGAAAATATAAGGGTAGACGACTTTAAGTTTCCTCAGATATCGGCAAGGATTTAGTCACGCTGCTGGAAGCTGAGTGGGCTAATCGATCGATCCCTTGCTGCGGCTGCTTGCCCATCACTGTGGTTTTCCTGCAATGGCTCCTTGCAGGTTATCTAACCACAGAGCTGGGCTGGGAGATGGGCAACCATGCAGGATCCTCTGGGCTGAAGCCTCCTCATCCCCAGGCTCCATCCTACAGTTGTTGCAGCTTGCACGTGGCCCCCAGGCCACATCAAACCATTGCTTGGAGTTCCTCTCAGTGCGTGGTGTCTCGTGCAAGCCTCCGGGTTGGCACCTTATTAAAAGAAAGCAGCGTGTGAAGAGCTCACACTCCTGCTGACGCTGCTTGGCTGGAGATGCCGCTCAGTTGGCCTAGGATCAGGTAGCAGCAGAGGGCCAACGTCTTCCAAAGAGCAGAAAGGCCAAGCTCTCCCTCCCAGACTGACTGCGTAAAGCAAGAGCTCACAGCGCTTGCCAGCCTGAACATCTCCCAACAGCTTCATCCCCACGTAGCGCACGGCAGCCCTCACCAAACTCCTACCACACGGCATCTCACCACCATCACGTGCCAAGCTGTGGCCAACAGCCAACTCGCCTAAAGGCAGTTCAGTGCCTCAAAGCCAGAGGTGTTGCATCATAAGAGCATTTTGGGGGGGGTCTCCAATTTTGAGCTTACTACCCCCAAAGCTAAACCCTCTTGTGTCTGTGAAACAAATCAAGTGAGCAGTGCCAGGGGCACAGCTGTAACAGCTTTTCTGCTCTGCAGCAAACACTTCTGACAAGGCAACCAGCTTCAGGTCCCTTCGTCTCTAAAAACTGCTCATGCTGGAACGAAACACAGCGGGAACAATCACGGCCACCCTTTTGGCAATGAGATGCAGACATCTGCAATTGGTTTTAAACATTTTCATGATGCTTAGAGACTTAATGGGAGTTTTTAGAGGCCCTGTTTTTCCTTTATCAGAAAAAATGGTCTATAGGGTTGACCAAAAGCTCTGTGGGTCGCAGGAACGCAGCAGTGACCAGTGTAAGTTACTACCGGCTTAAACCCAGTTAGTGCACGCTAAGACCCATTTCTGCAGAGGAATCCCTTCTCCCAAGCCTCTCCTGCTGCGTGGCCTTTTTGGCTTTACCAGGTCCTGCACCAGGGAGGGCTGATCCCGGGCAAAAGATTTTTCCACACACCAAAGTTTGTTCCTGGACTGGAGGAAATAAGGTTAAAACCTGAACGTGTTAACACAAGCAGACAGAGCGCAACGTCTGAGATCGGTGTATTCCCTGACCTCTTTCACAGAAATGGCTGTTTCTGAAAACACTTTCCTCGAAAGAAACCAGCCTTAGGCAGACACCTGTCCTGGAAATTTTCTGTTTGACTTCTTCAGGTTTAGGGGCATTTTCAGCGATAAATAGGGATGTAAGCCATGCATCTGCTCCTCCTTGCCCCTGCCTTTGATAGCGTGCACAGCCTCAGCACAAGAAGGGCTCCCAGCAGTGGAAATGGCTTCTAATGCAGCTCTTTCCTGCCGAGCTGCATTAACTCCCTGCCATGTTCACGAGCCTGCCCAGAAGACGTGTTTAAATGCCTTACAGGATCAAGACTGGGAGAAAAAAATCCCCCCACCACACTCAAGCTTTTAATATTCTTGGGGGAAATAAGCTGTCCTCCCTGCTTAGGCTTTGCTGTAATATTAGGTAGGAGTAACCACAGCTCAGCTCTCCTCACTTAACATAAAAACGAGGCTCCTACAAATCACATTCCCACAGGAACCTCTTTTAATTAATTATCCCTTTTCTGTTTCATCTCTCTTAGTTTTTTGTATTTTAATACCCTTCAGGAGAAGACGTGTTGCAAAGATCTTCCGGGACCACAGGCTGCATCCTGAGGAGCCACAACACCCTGCAAACCTGTGCTGATCTAGAAGGCAACTGGAAAGCCACCACACCTTGGTACGGGTGCAGGTAAGCAAGCGGCACGTGGTGAACGGCACAAGGGGAGCAGAAGCAGCAGATTTGGTCCAAGAGTGGAGTCAGATATACTCCTTGCAGTGACATTTGTGGGAAGATGAACCTCAAGGAACATAAACACAGCTGGCCACCTCAAGGTCTCATGCATAAACTGCTCACAGCACTCCACATGCAGCTTAACTGATCTAGTTTCAGAAAATGCAAAGCTTGCCATGTTGCAAACCCACCTTTGCAGAGAGCCCTTGGGTAATTCTGAAAAAAAAAAAAAAAAAAAACAAACCCCACCAAAAAAACAAAAAGAGCAAAAAAACCCCAAACCCAAAAAAGCCCCCAAACTTAAAACCTCTGAAAACTCCTTTCCTGGCAGGACACTAACAGGGCAAGTTCCCCCCCGGCCCCAGAACATTTAATGTTAAAGGCTCAAACAAGGAGGGGAGAGACTTTCTCATCTCTCCTCTACCCACACACTCACCGTTCCTGTTCCCTCCAGCCAGTGGATTTCCAGCTCTTTCAGCCAAAAAACTGAAGCTCCCCAAACAAATTGCCCTGCACTGACACACTTCGATTCACGTGGCTGTTCAAAGGCTCTACAGTAATTTCTTCCTTTCTGACTGAAGGCAATCGATAAATAAATCACAGTCCTTGCACGGCACGGCTCTGGTGTCACACACTCACATTCCCAGCAGGGTCTGACACTCCCCATCCTCCAAGGGGAAATTCAGCAGGTGCGTACACCGACTTGGCAAATATTTGGCCTCATTTACATACAAACTTGCATCCATTTAATTCAACTATTTCACTGCTACAAACCGTCACGTACCCATTCACATTCTGGCTGAAAAATGACTTTTGTGAGCAGAGCACCCACAGGACCTTCTGCAGAGGTTTAACAAACACACCTTGAGACCCGCCGGGTGGGGGTTTCCGTGCGGACGAACCTTTCGGAGATCTCCAGAGCGCCCGTCGCTAAACCACTGGGCCCAACTGCGAGGCCAGGAGGGGAAGCAGCTGAGGACAAGGAGTCGCTGGATGTCGTACAAGCAGTTACATACATATGCATATATTAAGGGTGAGAATATTTTTTTCCTTTTTTTTTTNACGTTAACAGGGAAAGCGTCTCGTGGACATCTCCCCTCCAGCCACAACCAGACACCCTCCTCCCTTCCCCCTGGTGATCAAATAACATCCTTATGCAAGTACAGCAATTGTTTACATGTAAAAGTAAGATTAGGAAAGTATTTAATGTATTTGTAGCCTTTTTTTTTTTCCTTGTTTTTCCTGTTTTTTTTTTTTTTTTTTTTTTTAAAAAAAAGAAGTGATTTAGCAGCTGGAAAGAAAAAGACAGCATCATGTGAGCAGCTAGTGCTGCACAGACCACCAGCAAATGCTCCACAGGTTACTTGTGGTCCACAGACCACAGTTCACAAACTACATTTTTAGGGCTTCACAAACTTTGCCGACTGTGTTATGGTAGATGCTTCTTCACAGTGAGAGCCAGCAGGTCATCTTTGGTTGTTGAAGAGAGACACACAAGAGACTTAATGTACTCAGCAGCAGCTCAGTTTGGAGGACTGGGTGGCATTGGGGTGCAGTCGAGGTCCCTTCGGGCACGCAGAAAACACGCACTCCAACAGCACTGCAAAAGCGACCACTGTTATCTGTACCCGGGCTGCACTCAGACTTCAGACACCATCACGGGGTGGGTAGAGCCAGGGAGAGCACCGCAGCGCTTGTTCCACCTCTCGACTCGTGTAGGGCGCTTTTGTTTTCACCCGTATGGGTCTTTGGGTTCCTTAGGCACAGCACGGCAGATGCGAAGGGCAGTGGCAGAAGCTGGGTGACAAGAGATGCACAAGCCACGGCGAAGGGCTGTCGGTTCTCTCCTTGAGCGGCTGCGACCGCCGCAGCTACCAGGGTCCCAAGTCCCCAGGACGACACCCCCGATCCAAGTCACACGAGAGACACCATGGCCGTACAGCTGGAAAAACCGAGCTGGGATCGGGCACCGACCGGCCCTGAGGTCGTCTCCCAGCCTCGCAGCAACGTGCTGGGAACCAAACGCACCCACACGGTACAGCAGCCCAGCCAGCTGCTCATCGGCCATTAAGGTCTCTCTCTGCAGAAAAGGTCTCCCATGCAGCAACCCCCTTTTTTTTTTTTTTCCTTTTTTTTTAAACAACAATTGCTCTCACCCCTCTTTTTTGGTAGACACACATACATACACACACTATTATGTACACAATTTGGAACCGAGGATCTACGCAATGAAAAGGAAGCCAGCACCGCTCAGAGATGGTGCACACATTCAGCAGCTGTCAAAGGAGAAGTCGTTTTACTTTCTTTTAAACTTGCAATGTTTGTCTTTATTTTGTTCTTTATATTTTGAAAGTGAAAAGAAATAGTATTGAGTCAATTTGTTTTTTTCTTTTTTTAAATATTTGTTCTATGTATTTACAAGCCTTAAAGTTGCTCTAAAGGTTCTGAAAGTATCACTAGTACTTTTTCCCCAGGGTAGCACTGTTTTGAATGAGTTATTTTCGGAGCACTCTGGTCCGCAGCGGTTTTCTCAAATGCATTTCCTTCCGTTCCAAGGTTATGTACGTTTTGATTACTATTTTCTTTTTTAATTTCTGAAGCAAGCTGAGAGGCAGGCAGAAAAATCTGATGACAATTAAAAAAAATTTGATCTCTTCCTCATCTAGCTTACCCCAACCCCCTTGAAAGTTTTGTCTATTTATCATGCTTTGAAACAAAACTGAGGTGCATATGAAGGGGAGGGAAATTTATTTCTCTGCTTTTGTTCTATTATACAATTTGTTTACAGAAACTGCAAATTTAAAAATTACACTGGCATTTGCAGTCCTTAAAATAATAAATTAAAAGTTTTCAACTTTTTTTTTTTTGCTAAACAGATTTGTTTCGCTTTGTGTTTTTGTAAGTATGAGTCCTTGTTTAAAAAGAAAAGAAAAAAAAGATTAAAACAGAAAATATTTTCTATAAATAATACATGTATTTTGGTTTAGTGCTCCCGCCCTCAGGTTTGACGTTTACTTTTTTTTTTCAAGTACCTTTTTTCCTCCATGATCACCTTTGTGTTTCTCTATTTTTACCTCTCCCACTCGTGCGTGTGTGGGGGGGAAAGGGGGGGTCTGCACGAGAATTGGCCTTGCTGCACTGTGATTGGCGAAGACGTGAAACTTTTTAAAAAAATACTTAAACTGTTTCTTTTTTTTTTTTTCCTCTGTATTTTAAGTTTTAATTATCCTCCGACTCCTCTTCGGCCTCCCGTAACCACGTGAAGAATGCTGTGACAGATTTTAGCGCTACTCCTTTCCCGTTCTGCTCCGCTGGGTCCTTGCTGCTCTCCCACTTGTAGAAGGCATCCTCCGATATTACCTCCTCATCATACAGGCAATCAAAAAACATCCGCAACAAATCTGCAGTAATGGAATAACGGGAGAGAACAGCTGTTAGTACTGTGCAGTTTAACTCAGCGGACAAAGACATGGTTACGGATAAGGGGATTAACGTGACCTTTAATGCACGAGACGCAGACACAAGTAAAAGGAAGGTCTGTTACTGAGTTATTGCTTCCTGGCTGGTTACACACAGCCGAGAGGGAAAAGAGGTCCCTCTGATGCCGTCGGATAACACATGCTCCGCAGAAAAGGGAAAGCTGGGAAAGCAGCCGTGGGAACTTATTATCTAGGGACTGGCCAGCAAACAAAATCCACAGCAGCCCGTCCTCCTCTCGTTGGACTGTACAACCTGGCAGCCTGCCTCCTCTCCAACACCTGATTTTTCACGGCTCCACAGGAGGGATAACAAACGACCAGTGCCTTAAAGCTAAGGACGATCAAGTTGGGTGGTTTTGCACACTCTTTGGTTTTGTGCTGCAGACTCCCCAGGAATCCCTGTTTCTTTAGCAACTCCCCACCTCTTTTCCAACAAGAGTTTTCTGCAGTGTCTCTGGGACAAGACTCATCAGTTGTTCAACTTATTTTATTCCCTCCAAGCCCACAGACATCTGTGGTGCAGCAATACAATTACAACGCCCGGCACTCTCACGTGCCCAGGTATATAAACTCAACAGATGATTTTCAACTGCTCTTTTTTCCCTTCTCTTTGTATCAACAAAGCTTTGCTCTTCCATCTGCATGGCTGCTTACAGCACCAACCAAGTGAAGAGCCAGCCTCTGGACAAGCATTTGGGGAACTGCACTGCTCCACAAGCCAGAATCCGAACAAACAGAAACCACTGTACGCTGTTTTATCTTATCTGCTACATAAAATGGTAAAATTTAGTTTCCACTGTCAGGAAAAGTACATCCTCTTCCAGACCCCACTGCTAGATTTTACTCTCACAGAAACTACTTTTCCTTAGGCTGTCAGGGTTCACATCCCCAGTGCAGAGGCAACACTTACTAGGAGGCTGATCAAGTTTTACTATTGATGCTTGTAGTGCATAAAGTGCTTGTAGTTCCTTCTCTGTGTCTGAGTCTAGGTACTTGAGTAAGATCGGCACTCTCTGTTTGATAACAGCAGTGTCCACACGGAAGCTAGAAGAGTCCGCTGAGGGGAAGAGAAGAGAACAGGGTCAGCTTTGGTACACAGCAGCAGGGGTGGAAAAGAGGATGAGAAACAACAGGAATTATTTCTGACCCATGTTTTTTTTCTGGAAGTCTTGATCCTTCCAGTTCTTCAAATTCAACCAGTATCTGCAGCGACCCTGGCCCTAACCAGCCTGCCGCCACATGCCGAAGGATTACAACCTTACTTTGCAGTGCAAATTGTTGTGTTTCCACAGACAACTGGATGTCCAAAGTCCGTGCAATGGTTAGGGCTAAAATTTCAGTTATAGAGAGGGCTTTTAGAAAAGTGTATCTTTTTTTCCCCTTAAAAATACTATGGCAGAAACAGAATCATAAGCTGCATGTGACAGAAAATCAAGAATATATAAAAATACACATTAGAAGTCCATCAGCAACACGGATAAATTATTCAGCGGCTTTTCAGTACATCACACAACACAATTAAGTGATATTTTGAAAACAAAAGGGAAAACCCCTCAATTAGAGGCAAGATCAAAACGTAAACCAGAAGATGTTCCTGATACACATCAGGAAGCCCTTGTCCTGTGTCATTTCGCCATTAACACTAGGTGGCATCAGAAAGGTTCTGTTCTCAGAAGAAAGGAGCTGGGCTGTCCTTCCCCTCGCAGCAGTAAGTTCAGACCATTCTTTCCACCAAGTGCGACTCTTACAGCTAAGAGCGGAACCGGGTGCTTTACAAGCGCAATTTTTTGCTTTGCCAGATGCCAACAGTAAAGTTAAAGAAAACAAAGTGAACTGACCAGATGTTTCTGGCTGCAGCGCTTTATTCAAGCCCCCCTGAGGCTCACACATCTGCTGTGGCAACCCACCCTTGCCTCCATTTCCAGCCGACTGCTGTACATTCAACTAATCCACATAAACAGTCTTTCCAAAATTGCAACTTTGGACATAAAACTATTACGACGACAGAGACGCAGGCTGGCTTCTCTTCTGCAACCCACGCTTCCAACTCGCACGTGGCAATCTGCGATGGTAGAGTGCCCACGCGTACTTGCTGACACAGGAGTGGAAATGCTAATTGTCTTAATAACGTCTGGTGCATTTCCACCTTCACTAGAAAAATCAATGAGCAATCTGGCATTACTCAGAGTCGTCTGAAACTTCTGCTCATGTGAGGTCACCAGGACACGCCAGAGCCTTGAGAACACCACAACTGGTGAAGCACCCGGCTGTCGTAGGAGGAACGGACATCCTGCTCTGGAACATCAGAATTCAATACGGTGCAAAAGTCTTAGTGTGTGATAAAAAAACCCCAGCTTTGGGGGCGGGAAAAGCTATATAAACCTGAAAAATATAAAATAATTCTTTGCACATTTGGTTTGTATGGTATTTACATTGCAAGTTACTCACCTATAATAGCTGCTTTACAAACTGCCGTCATTAAAGCTCTAAGGAATGTAGGTGAACTCATCTGGCTTTCATCTAGATTAGCCTAAAATCAAGAGTAAATAGACCAGTTAAAAACACACCGCTGCATGAGAGCAACCGTTCCCAAACTCCACCGCTGAATTTGGCAGCAAGTTCAAGTTCAGCAAAAGCTGCTGCAGCAGAAATCCAGTTCACCCCTCTGCAAAACCTCAGCTTTCCCATTCACTTCTGGAAACTAGCTCAGGTACATCGACATGCAACAATAGTTCTCACGCGATCAATACACCATTTAACTACTCCCACAGCTCATCATTTGTCTCGAGAAACAAGCCAAACCAACACTGCTTGGCTTTTACAATGCCTTTATACATTTTCTAAGAGTTTTAGGCTTTTTCAACAAATTTTACAGCATGCTCCTTGGGTGGAGATTTGTTTGCTTTGTAGAAGAAATTCAGAGAATGGCTGTGTAACTTGTCCAAGACTACAAAGACCCTGTGGGTGTCCCCAGATTTTCAGTGCTGCTTTCATTCCACTCTCGACTTCTCTAATGGCAGGAGAAAAATGACATTTCTAACACATTGCTCCAGCAAGAAAAATAACTGAAGTGAAGCTGACCAAGATTTAGCTGCAAGCACAGATCTAAATGAATCAGGCTGGGTATAATTTCAGACACTAGATTAAATATCTGGTTTAAAGGATGCAGCCAGAGATAGAGGGCAAAAGATCACTGGGTTGATAGGGCTTTTTTTTCTTTTTTCTTTATTTTCTTTTACAGGTAGTGGTCCAATGCACTGGGAAAGGTACACGTGCCCTCAGTGAGTGCCCAGGACATTTTTGCAGGATGGCAGGGGAGAATTCGGTAGGTCATGTTGCAAAAAGCAACGAGAAGCTTTTATCTCGTATTTTGGGAAGAAAGAATGTAGTGCTGTACTCCATCCAAAATGCAGTCAGTAGCCAGAAGCAGTGTTTTCAGAGTCAAAAAGTCTTTAAAGTATTTAAAAGCCAGTTACACAGTTGTATGTTAACATGGCTAAAATTCTTTCTTCCTAAAGCTTACTTTGAAATAAACCGACAGATTATGTTTTAGATTTTAATTCTTTGGAAGCGTTGATTGCACAGACCTAATCATCTTTGTGTCCTATGCCTAGGGAGGAGCCTGCAGAGACGCTCCTTTAGATGAGAAAATATTAACTAAAGCAGTTAACAAACTGTGTGCAGGGAGGGTGAAAATAGTCTTTGTACCTCTACCCAGTCAAAGATTTGTTCATCATTCGCCTTGTCCTCAACAATGAGTTTTTCTAGCTGCTTGTTCAGCTCTTCTGCTGAGAGTTCTTTCTCTGAAAGTGCTTCTGAGGAACTGGAACAGTCGGACTCCGTGAAGTCCAACTTCTGCAACATCAGAAGCGATGATGAGAATTAGTTAAATATACTTTCCTATGCCGAATAATACCAAACTGAGGCAGCAAGCTACACTGCATTCTGCTTTCTGGCATCTTTCAACTGCTAAGTTATCATTACAACGATTTATATACTTTCTTCTGTTCCAAAGATTATAAGCATTTTACAAACACGTGGGAACTACGTTATCCAGAAAAGACAACCAAGCATCTCAGAGCAACTCCAGCCCTGCACAATACCAGTGTGCACAAGATGAAGTGCATGTTGCTCAACGGAAACGACAGGGAGCTGGGATGCAATTACCAGAGCTGGCATTCGCTCAAAGAAATTGCAGCTAACACCCCAGTTCATTGCAAAATGCGACAGAGGACCTAGAGTCCCCTCACCAAGCCCCAGGCCTCGGTAATCCATGTCATTTCCTGCAGCACAGCACTTCCTAAGTGCTAAAACAGGGCAGTGGATCACTTGGAGCTCCGTAGGGAGACCTCCAGCTTCTTCCTTGGGAGCACCACCAGCAAGAGCTGCAAGGTACCCTCCAACAGGCCTGGCTCCTCTCGGCTGTGAAACCCCCCAGGATCATAACACACAGTGGGGAAAGTGAATAATTGCTATAATATATTCTGGCCCTTCTGCAGATGGTTTGTCCTTGCTGCAAAACTCATTCTTGAGTTCACTCCCCCCAGCTAGAGAAACAGATCTCCTAGAGGAAGCCAGCTGACGGGAGAGGTGTGCCTGGGATGGGAGGGCACAAGCCCGTCCTCCCGGTGTTTCAGAAAGGGGGCGCTGAAATAATCTAATCCCAGCATGGCGAGGGAGACACCTCACTGCACGTCCCATACCAACTATACATAACAACGGGATGGAAGAGGATGAACAAATGCGATGCCGGGCCAGAAGTCTGTGTGCCAAAATCATTAATTAAGCAGATGCTTGCTCTGAACTCACTTGTTCCATGAGAAAGGTATGTACATCCTCCCCTTCGGGTAAGTAGTCCTTCCAACTGAGGCCAGACTCCCTCCATAAGGCTCCCACTTTCTTATGGCTCTAAAATACAAACAGTTTGTTCATTTTAAAAACTTGAAAGACAACCAGGGGAGTTTACACAAGCCGGAGTGGTGCAGCTGTGTCGGGAGAAATAAAGAACCGTTCAGCCACCAAACAAGATGCCTAGCAATGAAGTGACAACGTCTGGAAATCCCGTGCAAGAGAAATCATATATGCAATCCTGCCACAGGTATACACATCTTGTCAAGTGGTCAAACGCCACGGAGGTGGGTAATAAACAAGGCATAACGTGACACGTGGGGTTTGCAACAACTTCAGCCCAAGATTACCTACGAAAAGTGACACATCTGAACAAGGCAGTTTCCCACGGCCATGACAGAGCTGGCAGTTAGATGACTTAGATTCTTCTCCTGACTCTGTCATTAAGTTACTCCGTGACTCATTCTCCCCCTGCCTTGACATTAAGGCACCAGCAAATTGGCTACTTTTAGAAAATAATTATTTACATGGCTGTTTGTTGTGCAGAGATCAAGCCTCAAATTCAGATACGTAATACCAAGTTCACCTTTCAGTTCCTCGAATTTATTGCGAACCTTGAGAAAAGCGCCTTTGCAGCACATACAGTTCAACCTTCCACATCCTCTAATGCCATGCTGACCTTTCGGGATGCTGCCTAAGATGGCACATATACAATTCTGACAAGAATAAAAATACGAGTAACAACCAGCTCTTTTCACCCAAATGCTCTGCCGAAACTTTTACAGTGTAGCACCTGCACAAGGGAGATCCCTGCGTAGCCTAAGTTAAGCGCTGGTAAAAGCAGCCTGATTTTTAGCTTACAGAACAGATAACAATTTTAAGTTTACAATGCAGATCACTAAGAGCTAATTGTGCATAGTTCCTGCTACGATTCATCAAGATCTGAATTAGATGACTGATATTACACTGAAGTCCAAGTATTGGCCTGGACGAGATCGAATCAGAAAGCTGTGGGAGAAACAGAAACCCGAGGCTGTGCTTCAGCTCCCAGAGCACAGCAGCTTTTCTTTCACAGAGCAGAGAAAAATAAATGGAAGCTGACTGTCCAAACAAGCAGAAGACTAAAATAAATAAATAAAAAGACACTATTTGCACTGCTAGACTGAAATGCTCCTGGAACATTCAACTTTGTTTGAATGCATGCTTTAAAAAAAGAAAAAAAGGCAAGTGAGGGATTTTACAGGGTTTAAAACAGACACTATCCAAAGTGCAGTATTTAGCTGGATTAAAAAAAAAAAAAAAGACAAAAATGGAGACAGAGTTAGAGGGAAACCACCAAACTGTTTGGACACACAACTGTGAAATGTGTAAGAGAGCTCTAGAAGTTACAGGGTGAAAAGGTGTCACTACCCCTAGTGATGGGTGAAATCTTAAGAGTTGGCAGGTTTAGTTTGGATAAGCACCCAGAAGTCTGAGAGGCCATCTGAAGCTTATCCGCACCCTCAGAACCTCTCCGGTCTGCAAGAACAGCTCTCTCGCAAGATTTCCGGCACTTGCTGCTTCTGGTCAGCCCAGAAATACCTTGAGAATGTCCCTCTTGCAGTATTTCAGCACTCTAGCTTCTGGAAGAAGCCAGGTGCAAAGGTACCTGCAAAAGGGAAAAGTGATGAGAAAAAAATAAAGTTAACTCAACTTTTTGGAACCTCGTAAGGCTTGGTTTGAAACTGGGGATGAAGAGGCAGGTTCCCTAGGTTATCTGGACTGGCTGGCCCATCCCTAAATATCTTCACCTGGGAAACGTGTAGGCTTCATGCATAAACACGTGCTCACTGCATCCAGCTCCTATCTACGAACAGTACACCTGGACACTTACCATTTGTTTGCATAGAAGGTGCAAGATTTCAGCAAGCAAGACGCCGGCTCTTCCCACAGGAAGCAAGGGTTTGCTAAATTCTCTAGAATGAAAGAAAACCAGGTATTTTTTCCTTATAATTTGAATTTGGAATGCAAGGCAAGGGGTAGCGATCAAACTGAGGCAGGAAATCACCTTTAACTTCTGCCAGGGATAAAGGCTTTGATCTAGCTAGCACTGCCGATAAAACAGACTTCAGTGACGCAGTGCCCTTGCCACAGCAGGGCTAATTACTAAGACTTTTATGTAATGTCAAATCCACTCATTTTTGTGGGACACTGCATTCAGATAGCAGGACCCTTTTTTGGGGAGAAAAAGCTATTATTTTCTTGATACATCACTTAGAGGAAAAGGGAACCATTCATTTGGCTTCTAGTTAATCCCCAAATATGTAAGGACATGTACAAAATAGAGAGACTCTGGTCCTGGAAGCAGTTTCCAGTCTTGCAGGCAAGGTTCTGTGCCTGCGTTTAAGGCAATGGTGGTGGTTATTACACTGAGACATAAAGACTCCTGCGCGATACCTCGCTCTCTTCAAAATCTAATTCTCAGAGCCTCAGTGTGCTCTCAAATGACTCCGGCTGTCCCAACACTGGGGTGTTTTTTAGCTCAGCTGAAGCAAACAGGATTGGAGTAGATTTATGGATACAACTTTCACCGCTGAACGGTGACTACAGAGCAGCAAGCTCCCTTCCCACCACAGCCTTCAGCCTGGTGCGCATCCCGAACGACGTGCAGCCAGCCTTTTATCAGCTCCTGAGAGAAGCTGAGCCTCTAACACCACTCGTCCTTTATCTACCGATGGGAACCACGCTGTGAAAATCCTCTAGCATAGCCAGGCAGAGCGTTCAGCTCGACCGACGCTGAAGAAGAGCAGCATTGCTTACTGTATAAGTTCTCTCATAGAGATTCCTCCTTCTTTTAACATGGGGGTCACCAACTCAGCTAGGTACAACCAAATATGGGGTATATCTATGGCCATATCGTCCGCCATCTCCAAGGTATCTGAAAAACTTTAACAAAAGAAGGAAAAACGTCAAACATTCCACACAGTTTAATTTGAGACTTTTCCTGCAAAGTAAATCTGCACTTTAAAAAGCCTTTGTTATAGAAACGAAGAGCAAAACGAGGAGCAAAGGTAACAAAAAAACCCTATTGCCATCTTGTGCTTTCAGTGCTTCAAAACTGCCAGGAGTGAAGGAGCTAACATGGGGAGTATGTGGAAAAGGGATCGCCTTCCACAGATACATCCAAGAAAGCTCCATTTACAATAATTCTTGTATCTCAGTAACAAATTGTTTGCCAACTAGTCAAAAAAAGCATTTTTATTTCTAAATACAAAACATCTAATAAATGGAGCCTCCTTAAAAAAATCCAAACATTTACAACAGGGGGCTTAATACTAACAGAAGTCCAAATGTAAGGTAATTGGCAAAGTGTCTGCAAGTATGCAAAACAACACAAGAAAAAAGTTCAATAAATCAGAGGGAGGCTTCCATCCAGAACAGAAAACGTGGCAGGATAGATTAAAAAANAAAAAAAAAAAAAAAAAAAAAAAAAAAAAAAAAATCGCTCCCCAACTCTGAATACAGTTTCCAGAATCGCTCAAAACTCTTCTTTCCGATAAAAGCCTCGTAGGTGGCTTCAGTTCCCATACCTGGTACAAGATTATAATTTTTCCGGCTCTCCTGCCAGTCTTCGTCGTGATTCATTTCTCCCTGAAAACCTTGAAAATTCTGGGGTCTAGTTTAGCATAAATGCATGTTTTCTCTTGTGCTTCAAACCCAGAAACCATCTCCTGTGCTTTGTCCTTTATATCTTCTGCTACTAGTTCAACCGAGGTTTATCCAAGCGTTTCTGCCAGAAATTGGTTTCCTGTTGTGTATCTCTCCAGACCTGTGCTGTGACCAGCACTCATCCCATAACCCCTAATTACACAGTAATTTGTCTTGCGTGAATAAGTATAGTGGTTTTCCGTGTTCTTCTCAAGCGCCCGCTGAACACCAGTTGCCCTTTCATCATCTTCAGGAGCTGTTTCACTTTGTTTATGCCACATTCAGACTATTTCATCAAGATCCTACTTACTTGGCATCACAACCACTTATCCACACTCCAGGAAACACAGGAATGGCTTTAATCACAATCCATTATGGAAATGTATCACTTCAAACGAGTTGTTTTGACCATCAGCGACTGTGTGGACACAGACAAGGGCACTTCCTGTGGATATATATTTTTTACTGCTGTTCCATACGGCTTTTAACTCAGGCTGCCTAAACTTTTCCTGTGAGCCACTGGATAGCATCACAATGAAATTCAGTGCACAGGGAGATCACCATCGGAGCGGTCAGTGGTACCATGACAAGACACTATGCAAATAAAAGCAGTAAGATGGGGCTAACTACCCAGAAACGCAGGATCTGAAAGCATTATTTCATCTCCTGGCTGCTTTTCATGGTTATCCCTGTTTTAATCACCCTGCTCTAAGCCCCAGCGAGGACTGAGCAGTGCTGGGGACCTTTCTGGGAACACAGATCCTTTTACAACTGGACACCAGTTCAAATCCAGGCTGGGAACACAAAACCCAGCAAGCTGATATGAACCAGCAACCGAAACTCAGATCTCTTGAGGAAGGTCTAACCCGTCTGATTCCGCATCTGGTGCATATTCTCCTTCTCAGCCCCTCAAGTACATGTCTGCTCCTTAAAGATGAGTTGTCCTGAGAAATCACATCGTACGGGCGAAGCCTGTTTTACTAGTGGCAGAGTGGCTGCGCAGGACTTCAGGCTGCACAGCTTCCAGGCATTAATGTCACGTGAAGATTTTTGACTTCTTCCTCCTCTTTTAATCATATTCAGTGATGTGCCAAAAGGCAAACATTGACAAATGCGTCACAAAACAGAAATCTAAACACACCCATTTAAATAGACACCTACATACTTGCTTAGGAATAAATACATAAATATGGAAATATTTACATTTGCTAAAGCATGTCTTCTGCATCTCCCCTCCTGGTGGAGCATTTGAAATACTTAAAAATATATTACAATAATCTTGTTACTTATAAATACTCCTCCTGGAGAAAGCAGGATACCAAAGCAAGGTAGGAAATCATTCCTCTCCAACACAAACACTGTTCATTTGCAATGAACGCTCAAGAAAAGTATCCGTTTCTATGCACAGAATACAAACCCCTTGAAGAAATCCTGCTTGCTCAGCTTTCCTGACTGCACCAACTGATGTAATAACTGGCCCATGTGATCCCTGGTGATCTGACTCCTCTCCAGCGTCGACTCCACTCCCACTCGCACGAAAACAGGCAGCAGATTCTGGGCGCTCAGCTCCTCCACGCACTGCATTGCTTCCTGTTCAAACGACACACAGGATCATTGCCTGAACTGAAAACATCAAAAAACGGGGCAGAAGAATATTTTCTACTGTAAGACAGTTTAGGGCGTGCTGCTCAGCACCCGGTACACAGGGTGGGGATTTTTTTTTTGATGGCGAATCAAGAGACAGCTAGCTTTGGGGTGTTTTTTGAAAACAAGTATTTAGTGAAACTGCCAGGCAAAGGTGCTGAACTAGGCTGTGGAACCTCATCGCAAACCACCACTGAGATGGCAACTGAATAATGATAATAATGAGAATTTATGCCATGCAGGCAACAGAGCTTTTAAAATACACAATCACGCTCCCAGGGTACAGTTCAGCTGCTCAGTCAAAGGACAGGAATTGTCTTCTGGTTGCCACCAAAACTCCTATTATTACATCAAATATGAAGCCAAGTCAAAAAGAGGACGCTAGGTTAGATTCATTGCTGATCTGATCTGGCACAGAAACGCCTGCGTTACAAACTCGCACCATATAAAGAAGCAGAAAACAGGTGGGGAGCATTTGGAGGAAAATTTCCTCCTTATAAAGCTTCTACTTTCTGGCATGTGCATTTTGTAACCTAAGCAAATACACCACCCGTAGAGACTTTCAGAGAAGCGCTCCATGTCACACTTCAAAAATCTCCACTGTCATCAGCAAAGATCTTCACTGACCTTCTAGGTTCAGCCCAACGGACCTCAACGGGCTTCCAGACTAAAGACATTTGCTCTTTCTCTTAGGTTATGCCTTTACTTAGCAAGAACTGGCAGCCCCAGATGCATTTCACCAGGCCCCGAACGACTTTTTTCTGCAGGTCACAAGCCTGGCGGTCCCAGACCACGTGCTTGGGTCAGAGCTCTTCTGTCAGATGTGCCCGACGGATCCTGGTGTCTCCGGGACAGACAGGTGAACACGCTGCTGGTCGACCCTGCTGTCACTAGACGCCGGCATACAGCTCAGCAGTTTTAATTTACAGTCAGATTAAAGACTAAACTCATGAGAAGCGGCTATTCCTCGCCTATATACTACATTAACACACACCTATACGGCCTTATTAATGAGAGTTTAAGCTGAATTAGTCAGAAGCTTTGTTGCACGCTGCAACAGTGCTGAAGAGCACTGAGCATTTACAGTTCTCAAGAAACCCCCTAATGCAAAGGAGCTGCCTCAATCTGATGTATTTTTTAAACCAGAGGTGCACACGTCTAACACAGTTCAACTCTATTTCCAGCCAGCCATAAAAAATGTCATTGTATTCGCACGCAGAGAAACTGAAGCAGCCCCTTAGCCCCAGGCATCCAGGGGTTAGACTTTGAAGTCTATCGCAAAAAGAAAAAAGGAGCGGCGCCGCCGTCCCCGACTCCTCCTGCTGGGATCTGCCAGGCCAGCAAGATGGAGGACATCGCAAACTAAAGTGTTTTTTTTTTTTTTTGCCTCCAAACCAGGATTTAATAATTTCTCCCAGTAACTAGATGTGAACCCAAACCAATCCATCGTAAGAATATTCCTCTTTCCGATTTTAATTGGAAGCCCTACGAAGTACAAGCAGCAACTCTGCTTTTAGGGTGCCAGACCAGGAACTCCCTAGTGCAGCCATTTCAAACTTGGCAGGTTTTTAAAATTTATTTCAGCAAAAGATCAAACCAATCAGTTTTGCAGCAAATGTAATGCTTCTTGCAAACTCCCTGGACAAGCTAAAAATCCATTTACAAGGGAAACAAAATGTCAACCTTTAACTAGGAAGTGATGACAGCTGCTCAGTAATTTTCAATGTTTATTAAAAATACTCTGGAGTGGTTTGTTCAATATTTAGTATTGCTTTATCTGCCTCCAGATCAGAACAGCACATGCTTTGATAACTGAATGAAAACCTCAGTTTATTTTCCCACTAGTTTTTCTGCTTCCAAAATTGCTGTTATTATAGAGCTGCTCAGTGATTCATGACAGATACGCATACATCTTGCTACTTAAAACACACAAGCTGGACTATTTTTCCTGTTACTAACAGGGCAGAAAACAAGTTTGGGAGGCAACTCTCCTAAAAATGCTCATGGAGCTGCTGCTGCTGCCCGAATTTTGACAGGCGCTGCTGTTTGTTACCTCTGCGCGAGCTGGGTGCTCACAGAGACACTGTTCCTGGAAAGAAAACATACTTCAGTCCCACAGACCTTTCTGCCAAGTGAGGTTTTTATTTTGCTTACCTTAAAATCGTTAATATGCAAGAACTCATCAATGATAGATTTGCATTTTCTCTCTATTTCCTCTTCTGATAGCGAAGGCTTTTCTTGCACTGGAGCTGGGGGAACGTCTGGCTTGGCTGGTAGAAATACAAGAAAAAAAAACAACCTTTGGAAAAGGAAAATCAGCATCATTTTCAGGGACGATGTTCTGAAAACAGAAGTCACTGGAGCAGGGTGTGTTCCCTGTCCCATCATCAGGCACAGGTCAGTTCTTTCTTGGCGACATTTCCCCCTGTATGAACTGCCATTATTTCTGTAAATCAGCCTTCTCACAGAAACACAGTTGGCAGTGACACAGGTTGCAACACCTTCAAAGCACTCCATCAACATTAAATAAACTTCGAGCTGTTACAGCGTGCTGCAAATTTAAAACGTGCTGACCGCGACGGGCAGCAACCCAAAGCAATCTCCTGATCACATCCCCAAAACCTTGGTCCCCATGAAGTCCTTTACAAAGTCCCAAAGCTTCAAGACGAGCGTGCGCTGTGCCACGGCAGTCGAGATGGTTTCCTCACTGTAGCAGATTCGAGATGTTTCCCAGAGAAGGAGCAAAACACTGTACTTATCGTAAAGGTTCTGTCCACAGGGAACATCGCGCTAAGTGTCCTCAATATTTTCTCACCAACAAGGCAGCTCAAGCTGGCAGGAGCAAAAAGTGGGAGCTGCCACAAGGTGACAAGCCACCCCAGCGGGTGCTAACACCACACTGCACCAAGACCTGCTCAGAACAAGGCCTGGCGACAACACAGCGCTAAAAAGATGCTGTGCACCGTCTGTCCCAGACCCAAATCACTGCTGAGGCCCTGGGAAATGTTTGGAAAAGGTAGTTATGGCTTTACTGGGCACTGAAGAAGCAGTTCTGCAGAACTGACTTTGATTTTGGGGACTTCGAGCCCAGAAAGCAGTGGCAACAGGATACAAGCGGGCAAGACTAAGCCATGGAGTGGTGTTTTGCTGGTACCTCCAGCTTTTCAACTCTGATGAATCCTAAGGAAGAGCTGGTGAGAGGAGGTGACGCCAAGGCTGTATGAATTAGTTGCGTTACGAACCTTTGGGAGGCAGATCACAGCTAGCGCAGCTTGACAATGCGTCACTGCAGGACAAATAATCACACCACGGCACAGAAATCTGTCACTTTTTCTGATAGATTTTTCCCTTATGCCTTTTCACGCATTCAGCAAGATTCCCCGAGCGCGGAAGAGCCGCTTACCAGATTCCTTGGCTTTGTTCCTCTCTGCCTCCGTGCTGTTTCTGTCCATCTCCATGCCGCCTGTTAACTGCTTCACCGTCTCCAGCATCTCCCTCCGCTGCTCCTCTTGTGCCTGATTGTCGAGCAGCAGCTCTTTACTGCTGCTGCCCCGTAGGAAGGTGTTGGGACGGGAGAGGGAAGGTGGGAGAGGTTTGTCGTTCTTCTCCCTGCCCGTGCTCCCGCGACTGCGGAACAAAACCACACGGGCTTAGAGATTGTGGTACGAGTAACCCCTGCTCACAACGCTGGTAATGTTAGAAAAGATACTGGCTAGCAGGAAAAAAAAACACAACTCAAACCCAGTGGGATTGTTGTCCTGACCTCTTACAGGTGTAGCTACACAAAATAAAATCAAAATTAACTCAAGTCTCAGAGATGCACAAATATCCACAGAGTGGCCAGGCAGAGCCAACATTTCCTACAGAACACATGGGAAAGCAATAAAGTCCTTACAGCCCCCGTTTTATATGTAGAATGGTGAATTTTATAATGTAACGGCTGTTTTACTGTGAAATGGTATGAGCGGTGTATTTTTTTTTACCCGTTTCTTGAAAAAGTTTCAGAATAGTGAAGGTTACCAGCAACAGGTCACAAGGATCTGTCCTATTAATTACTGAGTTAATGAGCAAGATGGGCAAAATGATACCAAAACAGAATAATCTCCAGCTTTTAGGTAAAATAGGAGGGAAAAGAGAGGGACAAACCCAAGAAAACAGTCCAGCAGCTGGTGTGTACTGGAAGGAAGAACCAGTGACATTTTAAATGAACTGTACATTTATAAACCATGTCTAGAGTTAATAAATTATTAAGGGTTGATACATGTTTCATGCTACAAGCTGGAGTGGCTGCAGTGCCAATGAAATCGGGGTGTGGGAGAGCACTGCGCAGCCTTACGCATGCATCGCGTGCTGCGGAAGCACGGGCAGGCTCGGTCACACCTAATGGGAAGGGTCAGACACAGCCAGAGTGTTTTTAAAAGCCCTGCTAAATTTCTGCAAGGTTGTAGGCCTGTTTTTCTGGGTAAATAAACCTACCTGGCTGAATCCACAGCTGTTGAATCCAACCTATTTATCTGAACATTTTATCTGTTTTTAACCTGCTATAAACTACCAGCAAATGTATCCTTTAGATAAAGGGTGACTGAAAAGTGGAAACTAAAACGTTCGCCGTAATGGCTTTAAAAATTAATACCACCTGTCTCTCCTATGATATTATAAAAAATGCATGTGCTTTAAGTTAACTTAAAGCACGTGGGGGAAAAAAGACCCAGCCGTTTCTGGAAACTCAATGAATTTCTCTTCTTTCTGTGTGCTGGCAACTAGAGCTGCAAGTGAAAAGTGCAGGCGTACAGACAGCGGAGGGGAAAACCATGGGCAGACTGAAGCTTACCTAGTTAAGGCCCTGCGAGAATCTAATTCTGAGGATGCGGATGAGGCAGATACAGATGAGACTGGAGGCTGCAGTGCAGAGAATCTGTTCAAACTAGTGGCACTTGGTCGTAAAGAGTCTGAGAGATCGTAAAGACAACACAGAGAAGAGCGACGACAAGGTCAGTAGCCGCTGACACCTTGGCACCACAAAATCATTTAAGCAATAGCTGGTTTCGGAGTGATGGGGAGGGAGAGAATGGAAGGGAAAAGGCTGGTCCTGCCTTGCCCGGCAGTCACACACAGAGATGAGTGTTCCCACCCAAATCCGCGCTCGGCAAGGACAGCTGGGAGCAAAGCAGAGGACAAGGACCCCTCCTGACTTACCCATCTCGCTTGCCTTTGCTCCACCACTGCTGCCCTTTCCCCAGCTGCCCAACTGGGCTTTAGGCACAAGCTGAATCTTCTCATCTATTGTGGGCTGTAAAACACATCAAGACATACCATTACAAGGGCAAACTGTACATCTTAATTATAAATAGGGTATTTTTTGGCAACAATCCTGTTCTGTGAATACCAAAATGTGCTTTAATACATTTTTGGAAAACCGAACCCTAGCCAAAGACAGAGGAGGCAAACAACAAAGGGCATCGTAAACGCCTCTTCCAAAGCATCAATGAAAGACGCTCTCAATGACCAGGAGCTTCTCTTTATTGGGAACTATGAAGCTCAGTACAGAGGAAAAAGCACAGACATCAGTACTTGAAAGATGTTCAGTTTGTTTGTGATGAATAAACGGTTCTGCTGTCCACTCCACCTACCAGTCATGGCTTTGGGGGGAATCTGTACCGTAACAAACAAAATTCAGAGGGCAAAGAACGACAATAGGTTGCAGAACTTGGAGGGAAAAAGTAGTGTCTGACAAGACAAGAACATTGATTTTACAATGCTCAGTAGGTGAATTTATTGACAAGGAGGTTGTGACCCTTCAGGTCTCTTCGTATGAGCTCCTCTCTCCTTCCGACAACGCAGTTGTTAAGGAACTAGCTCTAGTCGTACTGTATTTGTACTAAACGGAGTAGAAGGACTTTTCCCAGATGAGCTGTAAGCCCAGACAAAAGCCTGCTGAATCCCTCCTCCTAATTAAGTCTTGGAGTCTTGTTTTAAGCCTTTCACAAGGAACAAACTGAGTTTGATTTGCAGAAGGGCTACAGTCTGTCCAAGTTCTGCTTTACAGCTCTCTGAGCATCCAGGCACTGAGAGTAAAATTCAAGGAGAGCGACATAAACTGGGACAAGGGAATGTCTAGGAAACACCCGGATTTATGAGGAAGACAGAGTTCTCCTTGGTGAGAAATCCCAAAGCTGTTCTGAAGATCATTCAAAAGAAAGGAGAAATCTCCAAGCTTGCCTAACCTGCAGCCTGAAATAAATCTCTTAAAAACTCCACTTTAACGGTAAAATAACAGGAAGATGCTCATCTGGAGGGCGGGCATAAAAGTTTAACACGTGCTGATGGAAGCAACCACATCGCACCCAAGTCCAGAAACACAGTAAAAGCAGACATAGCTCTTCTCATACTACTTGAGCCTTTCAAGCCTGGAGCGTTGCCACCTGTGACATGTCAGGAACGTTTTGTTTTCAAATTGAATGTGGCATCCTCACTCTACTAAGAAGCACCGTCAGAATAGGGTCTTGAGAACTTAAGGCAGTGAAGGATTTCTGTCAGACAGGTGTTTGAGATGCCTTCTGCAATAGCCACGTGATGCGCTGCATCACCATCACAGATGACATCCCGCCTCTCGTTCTCTTTTTATCTTTTAATAAAAGGCAGATTTTCCAAATAAGAGAACTTCTGGGTTGCTAAAAGGACACTACGAACCCAAAAAAAAGTGTATGCATACGCCTTTCCCTCAGAACAAGCAAAACAGGAACAGTCAGAAGACAACGGAGTCTTCCTTTGTGCTTTATGCACAGCACTAACTCTGGGGATTTAAAATGTCTCCCAAAACCAAGTTTTGACGTGTGAACACCACAACAGTCTTTCCTAGATGGACAGATACAATAAGATAAGACCTCAGCATTTTTGTTGCCCTGAATGAGTCTTATGCTGGCACCTACCTTGGTGATTTTAAGGAACTTCGTGGGGTCCAGCACTCTGCTGTTCTTTGCCCCCTGCACAGTGTTCCAACCGCCTTCATCGACACGCTGGACACCTGCCAGATGACAAACACAACCGCCCTTAGCTCATCCCCGCTGCTCCGGCAGCACCCCGGGAGAACACACGCGATCGTCTCCAAGTTCAACAGGAGGAGGAAAAGAAGATGGCACGTTTCTGCTAAGCCTCAGGACAATTCTATGCAGAAATCACATCTTTCAGAATGTTTCTTCAGCCTAAGATGACATAACTAGCTTGCCTGACTTTATTATTACAAAATAGCCTCAACATAAAAGATCTCACTGTTTTCAAGGGCTGGTTTTGGTAGTCATTCTTCCTGCTCAGATTTCTCAGTGAGTGTCCTTGCGATCCGGATATGGCTGCACATACTGTGTGTTCGCAGGCTCACAACCGGAGCAGACAACATGTCTGTGCTAACCCAAAGCCGCCTTCTTGCAGGGATTTCAGCAGCGCTAGGCTGCGCTAGCCACAGAACCGTTCAGGCAGCCCCAAGTGCCTTACCTTCTCCTGATGTCAGTGTTAGGATAATGAAAACAGAGCCTATGTGTATTTTCTATATGCCCTGTTTTCACAGCACTTTTCATTTGACAATCCTTAGTATTAAAGAATTCTGAAGACGACTTTCTCCTTGCCCGCTCTGTCACACTCTTCATTTTCCCACTCACTCCAAACCCATCTTCAGGTAGCGCCAGCCTCAAGGGCTGGCAGCAATTTAAGGTAATGTCAAGACACTTTCTCCTGCTGAGTTAACACCTCACAACTTTAACAGCTAAAGACAACATGGTTACTGTTGAAATTAGATGCTATTCTCTTGAAATTAGATGCTGCTGTATGCAAGAATGGATGGCAAATCTCATTCCGAAGTAGTAACTTGTTATAACAGATTTCTGGCAGCCTGTCACAAAATCAAATACGGTTTGCATGAATGCAAAACTTAAGTACTATTGGCCTGCGATTGTTTATTTTTACCCAAGGGATTTGCCCCCGAAAAATCCACACAGCCAACCCACAGCAAGTCTGTTCCTTCTCCAGCCTCAGCCATAATCAAACCCCAATTCCCTTTGCTGATTACACTTAGGAAAAAAAATGACCTTTTCCTTTTATGGGGGATTCCGACTATGGCCACCAGATGTGAAACGGGTGAAATGAGCAGCCAACTTAGCGTTTATTTTACCTGGTCTCCTCTTCTCTTTGGTCATGAGTTGTTGGACCTTCCTCTGCTCTTCTTGCTCTTCAATCTTGGCTTCTTTATGAATCTGCTCGATGGTCTTTGGGCCCTGGTCTGCTCTCCGTGAAACCCAGTTGCACTAGGAAAGAAGCAAACACGTGCTCAGAGATAATTCCAGGAAAGTGCCATAAATGGGGTACTTCGAACAAGACCTAATCCTCCCACCCTTGTAACGTGTTAGAGAGGCAGGTCCCCAAAGGACCAGGGAAGATTTTGGGGTGCTGGGTCATGTTGCAGATGCGCTTATCCCAGCACCGCAGGTCAGAGCTATAGTGCCTGCTATACAGAGTCTGGTGTAACTTTTGGTGGAGAATGGAGGCTGCAGCGAAGACCCGACTTTGGAGAGGCAGGACTGAATTCAAGACGTTTTCACCCCTAGCATCCTGCACATTCCCAGCTTCCCAGACTTTCTAGGTTCAGAAGAAAGAGAAGGACTAGAGGGAGGCTGCTGTCACTCCCTATCCATTTCTTACTGACACTGTTCGTTGGAGCCTGTCCTTCAAGCTTGAGGGAAAAAAAAAAAAAGAAACCCTGAAAATAAAGAAGCAAGAAGCGACTGCATTTTATCTGGAGATGGTGCTTTGCCACTCCAGGGATCGTGATGGCTGAGACAGGAATCCTGCAGAGAGAGGTGGAGCTGTCACTCCACTAAACACTTCCACTGCTTGATGTGTCTGTTCAACCATACGCTGCACAGATTCACCTATCCCCACAATAACCAGACTGTCTCTTCATCTTGCTACAACCTCATTACAACTTTCAGGGTAATTATCTTTGCGTACCCTGCAGTCAAAACGGTGACTTCAGCCTCCACAAAACCCCCAACCAGCTTCAAAACAGCTATTTGAGGTATGAGTAAAACCCGCTCAGGACTTCAGTCAAGCGCTGACTCGAGACCAGCGCTGCTAAGGCCACGCTTTACCACCTACCTGGGTGAAATTACGCATGTTCGGGAAGGTTTGTGCAAGTCACATATTTAACCACGTGGTGTAGAGACACCCTTCACTGTACGAGACCCCAGGTCTAACAACGTGGCTATGTTCAAAAACCACTGCTTGATTACACCGTGGGCAGGTCCCTGCCTGCAGCGTATGCGCACTCGTCTACACCAAGTTATCTCCTACCTGTCACTTCTGGAGCTTAGTGTGGACTCACTATCATATGGAAACGCAGACAGCAAAGCACAGGGGATGCTGTGGCAGAAAAACACCCAAAACCTCTCCTGTGAAAAGAGCTCAGGCGTGTCTGCTGCTGCGGGCCTGGACCAGTGTCGCCAGAAGCTGGTATGGGGACGCATCTAACAGTAAGCAGTATCAAAACACCCAACACAAGCAGTTTGCCTGTTTACCAACACTGGCCTTCATTAAGGCAAAATGGAGATATTTCTTGTCTTTAAACAGCCAGACTTTTGGGATGGGGCACAGATCTCACCCTAACATCCCACTGCTTCTGTAAATACTGCAAATCCCTGCTCTCGCGTGAGGACTCTTCCAGCCTGGACATGAAAGGGAACATACTCTTTTACTTACGCAAGTTGGTACCTACCAGCCTTAGGTCTATTACATCCTGAAGCATGAACCGAATCCTTGACGATGTTTTCCTCTCTTTCACAATCTTCTCCATCTGATTAAAATACTGGTCCATGCGAGGCTACACAAGAGAAACATCATCATCAGTACGTCTGGGAAGAAAATGAAAACACTCCCTCAGGTGGGGAGTCAGTGGGGTCTGTGTTACAGCATTTCTGTGCCAGAAGAAACTCATCCGGGGACCCTGAGCTGCTCTCCGGAGAAGTGAGTGTTGGGTTTCGTATGCTCCCCCAGGTTGGATTTGAGCGCGCGCAGTGCAGGGTGTGCAGGAAACGAGGCACAAGTCTGCGGGCACCTCCTTCGTTTAGCACACACTT
This sequence comes from Ibidorhyncha struthersii, assembly GCA_013398815.1. Classification (NCBI taxonomy): domain Eukaryota; kingdom Metazoa; phylum Chordata; class Aves; order Charadriiformes; family Charadriidae; genus Ibidorhyncha; species Ibidorhyncha struthersii. Next base: position 148,735 of record VZSZ01004507.1, on the reverse strand, counting down.
TCTCTGCATTTTTCATTACTCAGATAATCCACTCTCTACATATACATAAAAAACTTGCCATCCATTAAAAAAAAAAAAAAAAAAAAGTGTTTTTTTCATGGTACAGCTAAGCTGATCTAAAGGAGAGTCCTGTTCTACCTCTGAGCTCCTCCTTTTCCTCTCAGCAAGCGTGCTGTGTATCCTCACCTCGGCCCGAGAAAAACTGGCTCAGGAAACTAAACGGGCATATAAGTAACCCTGCCAACGTTGTTTCGATGCTTTACCTCCCTGATCTGTCTCAGCTGGGGTCAGAAGCACTGCTACTCTCAGCAAGAAGCTATTTAATGGGCTCAGCTGCAGCATGAAATCCCACAAGCTCCTTTTCATCCAAAAAGTTGTGATGCGATGGAATCCCAATCAGTTTGCACTAAGACATGGAATGGTATCGTTAGAGAAACATCCATTAGTCTAAATTTGACTCGCCAGGCTCTAAAAAGCCTTTTCCCCCAAAACAGTGGCTCTGGCTGTTTTAAACAAGAAGTTTCAGGGCAGTTTTATAAAATCTTTCCCGCTCCCTTCACTAAAAAGTAGCTAAACCCTTAAACAAACAAGAAAAACCCTATTAAAATTTGGTTCTGGCCTTGCCTTGGAAAGTTTCAGCTCTGAGATCAAATGTTTCCAAAGTCAGGAATGATGAGGAAAATATTTGAAATGGACTTTGTCCAGAAGCTTTAATTATAATTATCACTAACACTTCAGCTTCAATAAAAACGCATAATAAAACATCTACCCCATCAACAGAAAATAAATGAAGGATTCTCACTCAGTCTTGATAGAAATAACAGATCACAAAGACAGGACACAGGCAGCTTCTCACAACGGGCAACATGACACATGTGACCGTTTCCCTGCTGCGTGCATGCTCCGTGCTACACGGTGTCAGAGCTCAGGGTTGTAGAACCGGCCGGTGCACCAAACCGTTGGCTTTTACAGTGTTTCCATGCTCATAAAGACCAAAACAGCACCCAGGACTCAGCCAGCATGACCTCAGCTACTCCTTAGAAGAAGTCAGACCCTGTTTTCTTCCCAAAGCACGTGGAGAAATTTAATCCCTGCTTCTGGCACTTTCAAACCTGCACCAATAACGCACATGTCGTTGCATTAACAGCGTAGGTATTTAGCTTGAGGGATTAGTGCCAAACTAAGCTGTTTTGGTCAATGCGCCGCAAAACAGTTTGGAAAACTGTTTCCCCGTAAGGATCAGGATTGATCCGCTGTGATCCCTGCAATCCAGCGCACTGTAAGGGAACTCCCTTCCCTGAGCAGCTGAAAACCATTAGCTCAGTTTGTTTCCAGAGCCGAGTCCAACTGATTTCTGGCAAACCCCTCGAATGCTTTTTCATCCCAAGCCTGGCTTTTGCTAAGGAGAAGCAGATTGTCTGTGCCAAGAGAAGCTCACCGAGTGTGTAACGCTCCGTGCTACATATACATTTGTTGGAAAATCAAGAGGAGGATGCCGGAGCGCTGCAGTTGCAAAACGGCTGCTTCATTCCGGCATAGGTGGAGATGATACAAAATAAATGCATCCACCATGGTTCAGGTGGGGCTCTAGGCCAGTTAATGAGGGTTTTTTTAGATTTAACCCAAATAATACATTCAATGGTAGATTTTGTAGGTAATATAAACCTTCAATAGTAAAGAAAACACTTCAGAAACTATACATAAGGGGTAAATTCTATTTGGAAAAAGAAACCCATAGGATACTTGGGAGTGCTTTTAGAGTGTTTGCTTGGATGAAATATTTGGTAACAAGTAGCAACTGCAGAACACCATTGAAAATGATAGAGAATCTATTACAGAAGGCAGCGGGGCCAGGTGGTGACGAAACATCCACAAAAGAGCGGATGATTTCCTCATGCCGTACAGAAATTCCTGAAGAAAAAAATAAATCTTCAAATAAAAACACCCCACACCCAGTTTTCCATCCCTGCCCAGAAAGCCTCGTCTCTCACTCCTGGTCCCACCCTACCTTTGCTTTCTCAAAGTCCAGGTCCTTGCCAATGGTAGTTAGCAGGCGGCAAAGGCACTCGAGGGACTCCTCATCATGGTTTTTCAGCAGCTTTACCACGCAGTCATGCATGATAGCCTCCGTCAGCATTTTCAGTTTGAAAAGCTCGCCAATGAATTTTATATTCCCAATGGATCTCCGTCGGGCTTTGTCCTTGGCCTCTTCCAGCTCGTCATGGAGCCGCGTCTTCTCCTCTGGCTGTAAAACACAAAACCAGCTCAAAAAAACATGTTTGCAGAGCGCAGAACTCTTCAAAAGATCCAGTTTTATGTTTACAGTTGTTGCTGTCCCTGTTTACTCTTTTTCTCCTAAAACCCCAAAGGAGGCTGGTATAAACCCACTAATCAAGGCAAATATTTTTTATTATACTCAGACACAGTGACGCAATGAAACTCTCAGCTCCAAAATTCCCCCCCAAATCGACTGCCATCTTCAAAAGAGATAATTTTCAGAGGGAGCTCTGAGAATTTATGGGGAAAAATACCACTTACAGTGGTAGCAGCTTCAAGTTCTTTCTGCTTCTTTTCAAAGACGTCGTCGTCAGCCTTGTCCTTTTCAAATTCTTTCTGGCAGCGATTTAACAGCAACTTGCGGAAATTTACTGTGCTCCCAGGTTTGTCTGCCATGGGCACTTTCAGCTGCAGGAGAAGGAAGAAAAACATCAGTAGAAATACAGCTAAACTCTACATACGAGTGAGTTTTCCTATAAGCCATGCATTACATGTTATTATGCACTTCATATTCAGCAACGCAAATTTGCAAGGCTATGACAGTTAAGCATCACGTCATGATTTCCAGTGGAGTTTTACATTTCATATGTAAAGTTGCACTCAAAACTTGGCTGACACCACCTCCGCCCAGAGACAGATTACATTTCCATTCACGGGATCCTTTAAAAAGACACACACTGCTTAAAAATGCTCTTGTTATGTGCTGACGACTCGAGCCGTGCTCCTTCGTTGCATTTGATCAGGGGGCTGGAGCCCCTCTGCTGGGAGGACAGGCTGGGAGAGTTGGGGGTGTTCAGCCTGGAGGAGAGAAGGCTCCGGGGAGACCTTAGAACCCTTTCCAGTCCCTGAAGGGGCTCCAGGAGAGCTGGGGAGGGACTTTTTACAAGGGCATGGAGTGATAGGACGAGGTGGAATGGCTTTAAACTGGAAGAGGGGAGATTGAGATTAGATTTTAGGAAGAAACTGTTGACTGTGCGGGTGGTGAGCCCCTGGCGCAGGTTGCCCCGAGAAGCTGTGGCTGCCCCATCCCTGGAGGTGTTCATGGCCAGGTTGGACGGGGCTTGGAGCAACCTGGGCTGGGGGGAGGTGTCCCTGCCCAGGGCAGAGGGTGGGACTGGATGGTCTTTAAAGTCCCTTCCAGCCCAAACCATTCTGTGATTCTATCCTTTTATATCATGAAGGATCGGGGCGAGAAGGGAGTTATTTTGTCTCAAATTCACTATCTGAAAAGTAGCTGTGCCAAGCTTGGCTCGGCAGCTTGGCCTCTCCTTCGAAACGAGAAAGGGAAACGGGACTTTCCAAACGTGACTCATTGCATCGTGTGACCAGGCAGAGCGAAGTGCTCGGTGTCCTCAGCTCCAAACACCACATCACTCCAAGCAAAGCCCCTGCCTGCAGGCACGGCCAACGAATGTAGAAGAAAAAATCCGTCATGGAAATTATTTTTATTTACGTTCGGAAACCAACGTTTAACTCTGCTCTTGCCACGTTGATATTACTGCCAATCAGCTCACGGGGATAACGTGCGGCACATTCACCCGTGCAGAGGAATTTCCCATTTGACTTTGGTGACTCTTACCGTTACAAGACATCTGCACATGTTGGCATACGCCACCGAGAAGCTGGGTTCATCGATGGCCTTCTCGAAGACCAGGTCGATGACTCCTTTCAGCCTCTCTTCCGTATCTACCGTCAAGTCTGTCACTTGCTTCATGAGCTGATTGAACATCTGGGGCGTCAGCTTGTTCAAGATGCTTCGTACCTTGCGGAACAGCTCCTGAAGGACAGGAAAACTTTACGTTGAAGCACGAATTGGACAGGTGGCTTTCAGGAATGAGCCAGGATGCACCTCAAAGGTGAACGGAGAAAATGTCCTATAGGAACTTCTAGGAAGTTGAGTCAGGCACAGACACACACTTGTGCACAGCCCAGCTCCAGTTCTGACTCAGCAACCGCCTACCAAAGACCAAGGCTGCACGACAGGATTTTTGGAAATGCCCAAGTGTTTTTTTTCGAGCACGACAGAGGTACAAAGCCCTTGCTGTCACCCAGCTGAAATATTCTTCTTGATATCAATTTAGCCACAAGATATAAATTAATAGGGAGTGGCTTCCTTCTCCCTCAACTACAGGTCATCAACTTCTATATTTACTTTAAGGCACCTTTTTTTTTTTTTCCTATCCAGGAATGATAATTTTACTTTCAGGCACCTTTTTGTTTTCCTATCCAGAGCGATACTTAGGTCAACAACGCTGCTGTTAGCCCCAAGAACAGAATTCCAGTGTCCTTAAAGACTATCCCAACTTATCCGACAAATTACAAGTCTGACCACCAGGCAAATACCTCCGCCCAGAGCGGCTGCCCCACGGAGGAGAGGAGGGGGAGAAAGACACAGAGAAAGCTTCAGAGACGGCGCTGTTGGGCTGGGCAGGACAAACTGACAGAGGAACCTCAGTCTTGCTGAGGTTCAGGCCAGAAACAGAGTCTAAAAGAAGATGAAAAGCAAGTTCTGTGCTGAAAGTTTGAGGTTATTTGCTTTAGAATGGAGACAGAAATATTCTAGTAAAATAGCAATAGAAAAACAATCCTGGGAGAGAGGTAGTAGGTTGTCTGGTGTTCCCTATTTAGACTCGCTTAATATACAGGATTGCCATTTAAACTCCAGGTCAAGAATAAACACAGGAAAAAAAATAACCAAGGTAGGGGAAAGCTGTGATTCAAACTGGAATTCATTGCCCTTTTTTACTGTCTTACACAACAGCAAAGGCAAATTACCATCCCTCTGCTGTTACAGACTTATACTCAGAAGCATTTGCTAAAGCTCTCACCTGGGTTTTGACATTTTCTGGGTCCTCGGTTTGGTTTTCTCTCTTCAGGCTCGGCTTCCAGGCGTTCTCTGCCTTCTTCAGGTGCACATCCTCCTTCACGCACACAGTGATGATCTTCCTGGGCTCTCTCCTCTGGCCTGGCTGAGATCTCCTCGGTCCAACATTCAACAACTAGGACAAAAACATTCCTTGTTATATCCCCTTTTAAACTCGCATCTCAATAAAACACTCGGGGGTGCACGCCAACATCCACTGATGGCAATGCTGACAATCAGCAACTCCTGCTAGGACTTGGAGGCGTCCCTCCGACCCAGCACACCCGGCCGGGTTGGTCGGAGGGAACACAAAGACACCAAACGCGTTTCTCTCCAGCAGCTTTTCCCGAAAGATATGGGATGAGCACTGCCTACACGCATGGGCGATGCTCCGGAAGCTGCTTAAGCGCTGCAGAACTGGACCCGACTGGCCGAAACAGCTTCTTGAAAGCCAGAAACTGCGTAACTGAGACATCATAGCAAAGGCATATTTAAGGATTCAATCAGCCCTTACTGTACTTTGTACTTCAAAGGTGCCACCCCAAGCAATTAGATAATGATAAATCAGCAGCTCTGCCAAAATCATTAAGTTTTACTGGAGATTACTTCAAACAGAGCCATTTTGAGACAGGAGTTACATAAACCACAGTGAATGGAGCATCAGTGCTCCTCCTGCATTGTAGAAATACAGATCCTAACAGATGTGGATCAACCTCTTTGTAGCTTCACAGAAGAAAGGGAAACACGGTACTTTGTCTGAAACAGCATCGAGCGCTTCTCTACAATCCTGCATAACGTGATGCTCTTCCAGGTCAAATCAGGTATGAAAAGTGCCGAAACTGGGGAGTTTTTCCATTAGTTGTACAAGTGATGGAGCACAAGACACCCGCAAACTCCCTCTTCATCATCTGGGAGCTTCTGATTAAGGACTAAAGGTATCAAATGTTGTTGGCAGGTTATTCTTCCCCTGCGCTCTGTCATATTTCTGAACTCGTTTATCAGAAATGTCCAAGCTCAATGTAAAAATTAGTGCAGCAACTAAACTCCATTATCAAACCCCGTTCCTTTCCACTGAAGTAATTAATCTCTTCGGTGGGCAGTAGGCAGCCTCCACGTGAAAGATGGGCCATTTAACACATTTCTTTGTTCAACAAAGGGATTCAATGAGCACCAGAGGCAAAACCATCTCAGTTATTCAAACATCTTCACTGAATACAGGAGCAGAGGCTCTTAGCTGGTGCCTCTCATGTCACATATCAGCCCCAAACCCATTTTTGCACAAAAGCAAACCCTCCTTAAAGGCAGTAGTTCGTATCTATGATTTGAACCGCTTGGCCTCGACGACGTGAATGTGTGCTGCCGATGAAAGCGACCAAATGTAATCACCCCCACTGCTGGAGTTCTCCTTTGGGCTTCGTTACGTGATAACAGCAACAGAATAAGATGTTGTCAGAAGACAACGATCCTACGCCGCGACATGCTTCATACGCTGAGGCGACGCATGGAAGAGGGCTACGCGGTGCAGCGTGTTAGCGTGCTGCCCCACCACCTACAAAGATTTCCGTTCAGATCCCACTGACATGCACAGAAATAACCCATCAGATCGTTCAAATCTTTTTGGGTGCAAGCTGTAATTGTAATGCAACCGCGTGAGTCCATCACTCCTGAGAAAGCAACAGTGGAACGAGACAGCAAGACCAGGGAGCCTTCACGATGCTTGCATGTGTTAGATGCCTTCCTAAAACAGTTGTCAATCCCTCCTGATGACCCCTCTCTGCTCCCACCCAGAGCCCCTGATTGACACCAGTATGACGCAGCAAAGTCTGCTTTGCAGCCCCGCGTTGAGACATCTACCTCTGCTTTTATGCAATTTCACACAGTTTTGTTGCCCAGGTTCTAATCACGCTGCAGAAACATGGCCACGGAAGGAAGAAACTTCCCTCCAGCTGAAAAACCAGACAATAAAGCAACAGAAAACCGACCGGTTTCAGCCACACGCACTAAGACCTCATCACACACCACCTTGCCCACGGAAAGCTTGGTCACCAGAGCCAGACCGGCAGCGTGCCCTGAAAACCAAAGCGTTTGGCCTCATTTTCCCCAGGAACACGGGCAAGGCCGAGGAGACGTGACCTGCGGCCGCCCCGTCTCTCTTGCACAGAGGCAGCTCTGGTCTGAAGGACCTTCCAACCGCAGCCAGGCCGTATCGTGCGCGGAGAGAGCCACGGCGCTTCCTCAGGTACAGGTCCACACAAAGCGTTGGCTTTTAGAGCTCCCTGAAGGAGGTGACTATTGCCCTTGCAAAGCTGGTGGATGCAAGGAGTGCTCTTGCATCTCCTGAATATCAGCATGTCACGTGTCACAGCCTCCTCGAATCTGGCTGCCTTTGAGACCAGACATTTAAGTGTATTAATAGAATAAAGATTTTCTTTAAGACTGTATTATTTTTTTTAATATCTGTGAATAAACTTGGTTCAAACTGTTTGATTAGATTTTAAAGGCAGTGGACAGAAGCCTCCTTTGAACACGTAATAAAATAATACAAGGATCAAACCTATAACAGAAAAAATCTGGGGTTTTTTGGTTTCAAATTTACAAGGCAGCAAGATAAAGAGGCGCTTGGGCTCCCGCCTGGCCTCCTTTTTGCAATCCAGTCCAAGTAAATAATAATGGTTCTGCAGCACCTGCGGTTACAGCACTACAGCTTGCACTGAAATAATATTTTTCCACCAAAGGCACGGAGAAGTGCTCACCAGATGCTACTACATTAACCTGAATTACCTGTCTTCCGGATAAAGAGGGGGGAAAATGGAAAGCAGAGAGAAACAGGGACAAGCCTCCAGCAGAGGAGCCAAAAACTCACAGCAACAGAGCACGACCTGGTGCCCTCCCTCACAGTCCGCTTCCGCTCTTAGGACTCAAGTCACAATAACGTTTTAAAAAACACCCAAGACATTAAAGAACTGCTTCTCCCTCTACGACAGGCTTCAAACGCAGAAGGCGAAATTGAGCTGAGATGCCAGGAGTGACTCTGCCTTCCAGGGGAGCACAAAAATCGAGGTGACTCGAGTTTCCCTCACCTCTCAGGAAGGATAAAAGCAAACGCATCCTGCCTCGGTGCACGGGGACGGAGCAGTCCTCTCCTCTCCAACCCTATTTCTCTGTGTTTGCATCTCATTACCCGCCGCACTCATCTAACTTCTTGTCTACATCAAAAAGCGTTTATTAGCCGCATTTCGTTCCTCTGTAATTACACCCCTTGCGTTGTTTGATGTGACATTTGTTAGTTCTAAAAACAGTCATACAACACGTTGAAGCGAAAAGAAGGAAATAAAGACAGAAGCCAAGGAAGCAAAACAAAAGATTCTCAACGTGCCCAAAGCTTGTTAGCGCTGAGCTGCTCGGCGTTATTTCAGGGGCGAGGAAGAGGCAGTGGGGTTTAATGGTTTATGGGCATGGCCTGTGCAGAGGTGGAATGACCGAGTGGACAGACAGCGCACACGCAGATTTTTGCCATGCTCTACGAGAAGATAATGTCTGATTTTGCTCGGGGCTGAAAACCCTCTCATCCTACAACCGCCGCCATCGCAGGCCAGCAGGGCCCTTCCAACCCTCCTCCAGAAAAACGCACAGGAAGGCTCTACTCTGCAAAGGCGCAAATGTAAGATGTATGTTATGTGCTGAATGCTCCAAATGAACGGGGTAAGCGGGACTTACCTTTTCTCCCCCTTTCCACAGGTCTGCAAAGTGCAGACCCCTCGCGGATCCCGCTCAGGCCAACGTCCCAGCATGCCCTCAGCTGGTGATGTCCCACCCACCACTGAAGACTGCCTAGAGGGGTACAATGCAAGTCTTGTTTCGTTTTTTTTTTAAACAATGTTGCACCTTTTTGTAAAGTTTTCTGCCAGACGTTCTTTTATCAACAGTGGGCGTTAGGGAAAAAGACAACTCTACAAAAAGGTGCAAAGACTGGGGGGGAGAGGGGGGGAGTTGGCTTACCCCTAGCGGCAGGTTCCTCAATGGTGGGTGAGGCGAGACCAAGAGAGGGCATGCTGGGGAACCGCACCGAGCCAGGGAAGGCAATCCAGGGTTGCTCTGCACTTTGCAGGCCTGCGGAAAGAGAAAGAGCGACAGGGACGTTACCAAGATGCCGAGAGGCGTGGGACATTCAGCTCACAAAAGGAGAGAAGGCACCAGACTACAACCTGCAGGTCCTAAATATAGGAAGCGATGTTGACCTCAAACAGCACTGAGGTTTCGGGACCAGGTGGTGCTCCGAGAGAAACCACGACACCGAAGCTACTCCAAGACACGGAGGCGGCACCCCAGAACCGAGGCACCAGCCATGAGACCACTCTCAACCCAGAAATATTACATCAGCTCAAAATCGCCAGGTTTGACTCCGAGCCTCCAGGACATCTGCACACTTGGAAGTCAAGGTTGTTCAGTGAACTCTTGTGAAGCCAGCAGTCTTGAAAGATAAATGATGGCTATGTTATTGGATGTATCTAGATGGACACAGTGGATGTATCTTACTAGGTAAGATCAAAAATCAATGATTGCATCTACTGGAGGCATCCGCCAGCTGCGGCTGACTGGGCTGCACTGTGCTGGGGGGCACCGGCACCCCGAGAAAAAGAGACGGGAAAGGCAAGAAGGAAGAATTCAGAGAGGGATTGCGGAGTTTGGGCAAAGCCAGACACAGGGAAAAGAAGAGAAAGTGAAAGAAAAGCAGAGGAAAAGGGAGGAAAAGAAGGAATGAAGCAACAAAAGCAAAGCAACACACAGAAGCATAGAGAAAGGAAGAACATACACAGGCGCAGTGTATATATATATTTTTTTTTTGTTAGTAAAATCTATTCACTCTATTGGCACATTTTATAAAACAGACTCCTATGATGACACACACTGACACCGGGTTGTTGTACGAGAAATGTGCCTTCGCACACGTGTGACCGTCAGGTCCCCAGCATGGAAACATGTTTCCACACCTCTTGCGCGGGAAATGGGGAAGGAGATCAAATCCGATTAAGACCAATACATACCAGTTAAAAAAATCCGCAACATTTTTCTAATTTGCCTAGATTTTGACAGCCAAGAAAAAAATGCCCCTTGCATTCATCCTGACAAAACCACAACCACCGGAGCATCGGAAGAGGCCCAAAAGCGTGAGGATGGACTTCGTCGGTGTTAAGGCCAATTTTTAAATTAGCAAGTTGGAGTAAACTCACACTTCCAGGCACGTTTCTTCCACCAGAGGTTTGCCTCCCAAAGTCAGCAAAGGCTGGCGTGAAGTCTGGTCCTCGAGGCAGTATCCGAGGGTCCAGAGTTCTCAGTGGCAATTTCGGCTGATTGACCTGCAACGTGGAGCGGAACAAACAAACCGGAGCTGTTCAGCGGGTGCTGGGCCTACCGAAGTTCATGCAAGTCTACAGACAATCTCTGCTAAAACATAATATGCATATTTAATATCCAAATTAGTGCTTTTAACAAGCTAAGCTTTATGTATCCACACTTACACTAAAGATACAAATTTAATTTAAAATACACCTTCTGCAGGTGACTATTGAGGCAATAGGCGGAGTTCAGAAACATTTCAAGGCTGAGCATGACTTACGGAGGACAAAATTATGGCAACATGGACCCGTCCTCTGCAAAATGAATGTGAACAGTCTCAGTTCAGGATCGCAAAACTGCCCCCTTCCCCCAAACCAATGTCTTTTGTGTTAACAAGACAGATGGCTGACCGAGCAAAGGAAGCTTAAAAGCAGAGAGAGCAATGAGATGCAATCACGGAAAACTAGTAGGTGGATGAAATCATTTTGGGAACGAAACTGCGTTTTACGATTTCTCTGAGTATGAAATTCAGAGCGGAACTGCTTCTGCACATGAGATTCACCTACATCCCGATCTGTGCTTGAATCGGCAGAGTGAGTCTGCAGTGGTCACATCAAAACCAATAAACTACACAGTTCTAACTGAGACTGAGAATAAGGTCTTGGTGTCAGCGCTTCAGAAATAACAAGTATTTCAATAAGCGCAGACATCCAGCGGAGCAAATCACAGCTGTAATAAGGCTGGATAGAAGTCACAAAACTTTTTGAGAGTCAAGGGTTTAAGGATCTTTCATTAGATCAGCTCATAAATACCAACGCAACTGTTTCAGACCAAAAGGAGGGTTTGCCCCAAAGCACGCCTACGCTTTCTAACCGTAGAACTGATCTAATAAAAGACACTGCCTCTCCGCTCAGTCTTGCTTTGCTTATATCCTTGGGTCTTCACGGCTATATCACCTTATATTTTAACAACAACCTGGAATAACTTAATTCAGATAGAGACCTTTAAAAATGCTTCAGTTTTTAAATCATCTCTGCACATTCATTAGGCACCAATGCCTCCGCTTGAAGAATTTAGTGATGTGACATCAGCCAAATATTTCCCCTTCCCAATAAAAGTCTGCATCGAAACGGCTAAGGAATAAAGCATGCATTAGGGATCTTTACTTATATTAAAAAAAATGGCACGCACCTGTTTTATCGGCTCTCCTCTCACCTTGTCGAGAACCACATCGCTTATGGGAGGCAGCCCCTCCGGCTTTTGGATACAGGCAGGCATGAACTGGAAATCCAGTAAGAATTCCCGGTCGTACTGCTTCTTCCCCTCCGGGTCCAGGGGCTTCCACTGCTCTATAAGGAGAGAAGGTGCCTGAGATTCATAGGTAACCAAAACCTCCGCGCTCCGAGACGTGTTTCCCGTAAATCCAAAGGGAAGAGGTTGTTACAGCTGCTTGGGAAATTTTAATTTAACTTTATTTGAATTTTGAAGGCAGCAAGGAGAGGAGTACACATCACATTAAGGGAACATAAACAATGGGGAGCATATAGCCAACTCCAGCAGCAGCCACACACGGAAATAATCACCGATTCCAGTTTTAACCCACGTCATCTCGTTTTAACTCTGACTTTCACTCTGTCGTGTGATATGATGAAAGGGGCACAATTCCCAGTTTCTGGGTGAAAACGCAAAAGTTAAAGCAGCTGTTTCTGTGTAAAAGGGAGCGATAAACGCAGAGCCGAGGAGAGCACCACACGGAACAAAAATATCCTTTGAAAATGTGAAAACACCGAGTCTTTAACAACCCATGGCGGAGATAACGGTGGGAACCAAAAGAAAACACACAACCACAAGCCACGCTCTTAGAATTACAACTTTTCACCCCTTTCTTCAGATAGCTTTCTGGGCAGGAGCACTGCGGCGCAGAGGACCTCGCCTGATGCAAATCAAAATATAAACCTACAGCCATTTCGGCACAAGGAAAATGAGCATCTGGCAGCCTAAAGACAGGATTTTCTTTGCTGGCTGCACAGTTTGTTTGAAGTTCGGAAAGAAAACACGGACTCGCTCAGCAGTCAGGTTGACTCGTCAGGCCCCTAAGTGGGCGGCACATTTTGGTCTGAAGGAAAACATCTGTACGAGATGCCGCCTTTGTATTCCACTGATGCCAAACGGCGTTGCTTTGCATTTATCCAGCCGTTCCGGTTCGCTGTTGAGGTTTTCTATGATTTCTTTATTTCAGTCCTTGATCACCAGCTTCAGGGCTCTGGGTTCTCATCACCCTCACCCCTGCTGAGGCCACGAACAGAACTTATTTCAAGTGATGGGTTTGACTGACTGGGAATGAAAATACACAAAAGTAATTATAATTTTTAGGTCTTTGTGCAGTTTTATTCGGCTGATGAATTATGGATTAACTTCAAAATGTGCTTAACTAATGAACTGGTAAGCTACCATAAGTGTGCAGTAAACCATCAAGAGGCCTCTACGTTTTCTCCTAACGATACGATACTACCAAATAATTAAAAGAAAAGCAACTCGGGTCTTTGTCAGAACAAAGCAGCGCTGAAATAACAACCGCAGTGTAATCACTAAAGGGTGGTGCTCCTTCCCGCTACCTTGTCCAGGCTCTCAAGGTCCTTCCTTATTTTGTTTTACACTCTTCAATTTCTGGGCTTCTAAGAAAATGACTAATTTATTTAGACGGAGCTTCACCTGAGTAAGAAATGGCTTAAAAATTGATAGCAACTAAGAAGTCAGTCTCAAGGTCTCTCTTAATGAGGTGAATTAACAGAGGTTCAGGTCTACAAATTAAATACCTTAATAAGTAACAAAACCACCCCTTAGGTAGGCTCTATCCAGCACTAAACAGCAACGAAATGACCGTATCCTTTGAGCCCACACTTGAATTAGCTTATCAAAAGGACTGTGTGCTCGCAGTCCGACAACAGAGCCTGGACTGGAAACCACCAACTGTTTCTTTCTTTTCCTTTCTCTTCCAGAAATCTGGAGATCTATGCAACTGTTTAGCCAGGAAATTAAATTTATATAAACACACATACTCACATTCAGGACCCAATCAGAACTTTCAAATCTCTTATTTAAGAATATGAGAAGAATTCTCATATTTAAGAATTCTGCTTATATGGAATTTCTTGGATCACTCTCAGCTGTCGATCACAGAGGAATTAATTCGCTGCCATTTCCACTGTGCTGCAGCCAACATCTACCCGTGCAATAAATACAAGGAATCGGGGATTTTCTCTTCTCTTCCTTCCCACCAGCAAGAGAAAAACAATTTCCCTTTTGCGCTTCCCCAGAAGGTCTCTCTCTGGCTGTCGGTTAGTGGATCCTGGCGGGGCCGGACACGGCGAGATGCTGTATTCCCATCCAACCCCACTGGAAACGGGGAGGATGCACGGGGCAGTAGCAGCCCGCAAAGGAGGGAGGCAGAAAACCAAGCAAGCATGCAAGAGTCCAAAACTGGATTTACCTGGTTTATACTGGTACACTGGCCCTTCGCTGGAGCTCTCTGTGAAGCCGGAGTTTGCATCAGTTCCTTCTCCCTCTGAGACGCTCTCAGCACCGTTCCGGACAGGTTCTGCTTCCTGCTCTCCATTTTCTTCCACAGGTTTTGTTTTTTTAAGCTCAGAGGGGTCCCTCTCCAGTGGAAACCCATGGCTCATTTTCTCCTGTTCGGATTCAAGTACTTTGTCACCTGAAAGTTCCTCTTCTACTTTAGGCTGAAGCACAGACGGAGACACGGAGGTTACGTTAAAAACACCCTGCCAAAATTCAAAACACACGGAACAGCTCTTTGTTTATTCATATGGCATTTTTGCGTGTACCAGGAATACGTATGCATCTTAAACAGAGATACAGCGATCTGGAACAACACACAGAACCACCAGATGATTTATGGGTTTGTTCCCGGAGATCACCCGCTGAGCATTAACAGCACAATGGAAGGACTCAGTGTTGCCCATGAAATCCTGAGGAGCTATTGGGATCAGACTATTGGGATCGGACAGAAGGAACTGTTGGGCCCTACAGTGCGACAGACGGCCACGAGCAATCCCTGCCTAGAAAGACAATCTTGCTTCTCCCCTCTCCTGCAGCTCACCGGGTACTTCAAAGGCCACACCGCACTCGTTTTGGGGGGATTCTTCCTTTAAACGTATGCCACTAATTGGAACGGATCCTAACAAAGAAGGTAACGTGACATACAGCCACAACTTCAGCGGCTCGGTTTCAGGAAAACACTTTTAATGGTGTCCCTGGCTGTCCATGTTAGAGCTCTCCAAGGACACAGCCCTATCCTGCATTCAGACAGAGGAGTGGTAGGAACGCACTTCTCCTGGGAGAGACCCCAACACGGCTAAAAGCATTAAACAAAGGAAAGGCTTAATCAAGGACACTCCGGAAGAGGCTCTTGATCCTTTCGCCTCCCTACCTACCAGCATAAAATGTTTTTTGCAGATTTTTTCAAGGGAAGACCTGAAAAATTAGCATTGGGGAAAACGCTAAGTGGTCCAGGAGACAGGACTCCTCCAACAAATGACGAAGAAAGCGTACAGAGCATAAACTTGCTGGCGCAGCCCCAGCGACATCCTTCCCTCTCTGGCTTGAAAACGAGCACAGGGATGCTTTTAATTTCCTCGGATTACCCAATCATCAGCTTTTCCGTTGTGCGCATACCAGCTGTCGCAGCGTGATACCTTGCACGGGAGCATTTTAAGCATCTCTTCCCCCCCGAAACGGAGGGGAGAGCACTGCTATACCCTTCATAATGCCCACGTGAGCCCATCTGCTGCAAGCAGTTGCGTATAGGAAGGATGAAGTCCCATCCACTGGACTCCAGATTTACTCTGCAACAACAGGCTTTTAGAGCGGAAAGGTTTAACGACGTTTGTGGTAAGGGAAAGTTGTGGAGGAAATAGCAGACGAATAATAACTGAAGAAAAATCTGGAGTGAAGAAGCAACGCTTCTCTGCGTCACATCGGGCCAACGTGATCTTTTATACATGCACGGGGCAGTCTGAAGTGTTACATTTTTACTCTCTCACCCCCTCCGAGGTCTAGTCTAACCCCAGTTTTACCCAGGATATTAAACAAAGAGGTTCCTCCTACGATATCCCTACCAGAACGGCAGTCAGGGAGATGCTCGTTACTCATCTAGTTACTGTCAAGGTGGTTTTGCCTGAAAACGTCAACATTTTCCTTTCCCACCTTCTCCATCAGGTGGGTATCAGGGAAACCAGCCTTTGGCCATGATATCACAATGACATCACTGCGCAGCAGAAGAACCTGCCAAAGGTCACCATTGTGGCTGGGACCCAGAGGGGGCAGCGCTAAGGGATTTAAACCCGCTTTTATCTCATCCTTCACTGGAAGGACAGCACTCACATGTTCTTGAATGTTGGGAGTCATTAAATTAGGCGAGAAGGGAGAAAACTGAAGAGCTTCAGCTGGGAACAGACTAAACCGCTGTGAAATATCACAGTTCCCCCCCAGACAGGTCCGCCCTGGATCCTTGAGAGACAACTAGGAAGCAACAGGTCTAAAACGCAGTTTCAAGGGAGAAACACCATCATTAAATTTGGATAAAGGAAATAAAAGTGGTTCCCTCTTACCTCTGTTTCCGCCTCTGTCGCCTCCTCAGTGGCTTGGGTCCGGTCTTTTGGTTTCTTCCACGTCTTTGGTGCAGCTACAGCTGTTTGGGCTGCAATATAAGCGTACATCTATTACAACGCTAAATTATATGGAGTGAATTTGGCCATGGGTGATGCCCTTCCCTCTTGCGTACTGCGTTTACATAGAGGAAAACGAAGCAGTCGCAGCCTTGCGGAGGATTCAGCTTGACACAACCACGTTTGGTTTCAATGGGGTAATAACAAAATCGTTAGTGTGACATTAAAACACAGTAATTGTTTTACAAGTTGCTCATTCAAGCTTGAAACAGTACTTGTGATAGCAAGGAATTTATTACCAACAGCATAAGGATCATGCAGGGCAAAAGAAAACCTTCAGAAACGGGGTTTTTTTTTGAAAAGTATTGGCTAGAAGGTTGTTCTCAACATATTCTTCTCAAGGAGCATTACAAGAATTATATTAACCATAATCCAGAACCATAAAGAGGCCAAAATTTCCAATACCCCATCCAAAAGGACAACTCCTCCAATCTTGCAGCACCACTGGCTCTCCTGCGCTGGATATATACTTCCATTTAAAAGCAGGTTAACAACTCCACCATTCATTAATTTCCCAGGCCAACTGATTCAAAGAAAACACCATATAAGATTTCTAAGATCAGCAGTGATTTACTCTAATCACTTTTCCCCCCCAAAGGGTAAAAGAAACCACACAATATATTAAGAGGAGACAAAAGCATTAATCCAATATGCTCATAATTTGTTGCAAGTGCTACCAGCTTAAATTCTGATCCTAAGCACATACACATAAATTTAACACAGAGCGTAAACAGAATGGATTTCGTGATCGAAGTTTACTGCAAACAGATTTCCAGCTCCAGCCTTTGCTTTCTAGCAGATACTGTGGAAAAAACACAGCGTGCACTTATTTCATCACAATAAAATACAATTTTGAAAGGCTCTTCAACTATGGATAAATGAAAAGACCGTTAATAATGGCCTACTTTGTTCCTGTGGGCGAAGAAGAAACTGGATTTGCAGCGTTCCCACTGCCCCAAAAGATACCTACGAGCCTCAGCGGCTTCTTAACAGCGTTTCCCTGTTGGGAGGGCGACTATGGACTTCCAGAAACGCTCTAGGGAGTGGAAATCACTACAGTCGGCACGTTGGCCCCAACCCAACGGGAGCTATCGTTGCTGAGAAACGATTTTTATCTTCACGCTAAACACCAAAAAAGCAAAGGTTAATATGATTCTAATAAAAATAAAAAAAACGAAGTCTCATTCAAATATTCAAACATCATCTGGTCATTCACAGAACTGATGGTTCATGGAGGAACTGGAAAAACCCACCAGGTCTCTTAAACTCGGAGTCCCACACGCCCCATCCATTGCAGCACTCCTCGGATGAACATTAAGCTTTAAGAGCAGGGCAGAGCGCCCGTGGTCACCCTGAATTCCTGAGGCTCGAAGGCAAGAAACGGCCAAGCAATCACGGATTTCAAAACAGCTTTGCCTTACGCAACTGGGGATTCGCTTTTATTACTGCCAACAGAAGTTCACCGCACCCCAGCAACAATGGCCGCGTTCTTCTCCCCATCCTGGGGTGAAATCGGGGTTGGGTAAGGACCAGGCGTACACCCAGGTGGTAATTTCTGTGATTTAGCAAAGCATGGACCTAAACGAGGCTCCACAGTTCCCTCCACCATGGAATCTGCTAAGATGTAGTGAAAAATCAGTGCTTTGCAAAAGTCAACCTGCTGTTTTAAGGCTGCACACCAAGCCCCACCGCCACGACACGATGCTCTCTTGTTTGGTGATGCCACTTGCACGCTTTGGGGGGATTTCTTCAAGGAGGGGGCCACGTCTGCACAGGAATGACCTAAACAATGCCATAGCCAAGTCATTTCATCGATTAAGCCCAAAGTTTTTAATTTGATAGAATTTCATCCGTTTAAGCTCAAACTACGCTATGGAAAACATCCACAGTGTAAAATAACATTTCATTTTCGAACGCACAGAAATAAACTCAGGGTAATGGATTTGGGGTTGGCAAAGGTTTGGGGTGTTTCCTTCCGCGACTGTCAGGATGTTAACATTATTGCTTCTCAAGAATACATTTTTTCCCCCCTTTTCTTGGCAAAAGAAAGCTATAGAAAGGATGCGATCCTGCCGAGCCTCCCCAACGAGTCTTGTAGCTTTCACCTTTTTTTAATCGTGCAGATCCTTTTCCTGCTCTGGGGCTTCCCTGCAGGAGGATGCGTGCCTTTAATCCCAAAACACGGCAGCAGCCTCCGCTTAGTCCCGTGGTTTTGCAGCCTGTAACTCTGCCCTAACACCCGACTGTATTTCAGCACTGACTGGGGTACGCTGGCGACATCTCCAGAGACGTTACTCAATTTTTCCCCTCTTAAAATAGCAGACATCAGATTTATTTAATTTTTTTTTTTCTGTTGAGTTCTCACTTCTGCTACAGGAACTGACTCAACAGGAGAATTTATGCTAATGTATGCTGAGAAAATTAAAGTGAGTTTAGGTGCAAACCCTCCCAAACCCCAACCCCAACCCCAACCGGCGCTATCTGAAAATTGCGTTTCAGTGGCGAGGCACAATGTGAGCCACAGAGAAACCAAAAGGGAACGTGTCCCAGTTGGCCCTCGGCAAGGGAGCTCTCTGGACGGTTCTGGTCTTTCTCTCCATTTTCTGGTCCCCCCAGGTTAAGCATTTTGTGTGCACACCATTAATCAAATTCGTTCTCAAATGCAGGTTCATTTTTGCCTGCGTTTACACATTTCCAGAGCTTGTTTCCAGCCCACTTTGAGGTGTTGGGTGGCAGTTTCTTTCTGTTGGAGAAGGGACACCAGCAGACCCCGCGTACCGCTGCCTAACCAGCACCGAGAGCTCTGTTTATTGCTGCTTACAAAAATAAGAGAGAATTAACAGGAGCAAAAATAGTGATCTACATTAGAAGTCACATCTCGGCTTTATGCCCTTGCTAAGCATTGCCTACTTTATTACTTCTGCTCTTCTAATTCTTTAAGATATTCCCCTTTTCTTTTATAATTCGAATTATAACACAAGTACAATTCCGTTGCAAAACTCAACCAAATTAATCCTCCAGCTGCCGTAGGACTAGAAAGAGTAACAAAATCCTCCTTTCCAGACTAACCTGGACATCATTACTGGTGATAACATCACCACTGGAGAAATCTGCACAGCAGACCCATTGCTGCAGCTACATCACGTTCTTTAGTGGAACATCCTTCTGCAGGAGATACCCACGCCAGCAAGTCCACAACCCATCAGGCGAGACGGAGAAGGCAGTCTCCTCTCTGATGTGGGTGCCAACTGCTAAGCATAAATTAATACCAGCTCTTACAGTTTTATTTTTCAGCCAGCGTGCCATTAAAAACCAAAGCAAAGGCTCACCATCGTCTCACAGCTCATGGGAAAGAAAATATATTCCAGTGGGCTATGGCAGCAAATCAAGAAAAGGGCGATACCTGATTTATGTTTCCGGCTCTCCGGCTTTGGGTGCTGGAGATATTTCTCCAAGGTATTTCCACTTGCTGCCCCAAGTCGCTTGTTACAGCCCCCACAGCTAAGAAACCCTGGGTCTCTTGGTCGCATGGGCTACTTTATATTGAAATATGTCCCATAAATGAGCTCTGCAACAACCAGCCCTTTGAATTCAACACGTATTAAGCTCTTCTGGCTTCCTATGTTCCTAGGAGTTCTGCCTGGGACAGACCTCAATCTCTTGTTTTCCTCTTTCCTTCTCGGAATAGCCACGATAGAAAGATGACATCAAAGACGGGCATTCAGAGTACGTCCCAAGGCCTTCAAGTCTCTGGTAGCGCCTTCTTTAGAAATTCCACTCCACCAACAACATTTTTCCTGTTTTGTTCCCCGAGAAGCACTGGTCCCTCGCCGCAGCCAGCGAAGCTACTAGAGAAAAACCAGAATTTAATAACAAAAGCAGCTGCCTGTCATTGATGGCTTTGAACTGGAGCAATGTTTTGAGTAAGGATCGGAGGCTGAGCGCTGAGTTCCTCTCTTGGTAATATCTGTATTTTTTTCCCTTGTAATGAAGATAAGTAGCAATTAATTATTTTAAAAGCTGCGTGCTCTTGCCCTTTGCAGATAACAGCTCTGCCCATCCTGAAAACCGCAAGATAATCGTTTGTGAGTGGGCAGGAACGAGATTTGCTGCCTGCACGCTCGCAACAGGGTGAATGTGTCCCTTCTAACCCCACATTTTGGCAAATGCTCGGAACAGAAACACAGTCAGCAGCAAGAAACCACACACCCAGGTACAACATCCTGCCTGCAGGATAGAAAACTGCAGTTCTCAGTGGTTTAACGCTCTGAAACCCAACAAATCTTCCCCACGTTGTAGGGGATTACAAGCAAGACCAATGATGCTGATGACCCAGCTACTATCAGACACTGAGACTGAACCACTAAAACCGCTCTCTTCATTGTGCAGGCTAATACAACTTAAAGACATGGAGAGTAGATAGAATAGAATGTAAAATAAAAAGGAAAACCAAGCACACTCCAATTTCGGCAAAATAAGAAGAATACAACAGAGGTGCTCCTGTAGACATCCTCTGACCTTGGAAATCTGGAGGAGACCTAGTGCCAGGGGAAAAGAAAGAGTGCAGGTTCCCCTGGATCCCAAAAGGGTCAGCTCTGCTCGGCTCCGGTCTCTTCCTGGAAAATTCTTTTTCTTAGGCTGTAAAAAAGACCTGCTGGATAATAAAGATGCTTACGGGAAAGCCTCTGCAGTCTGAATGTCTTTGTTTCTCTCTCTGTACAGAGCTTGATGGAGCAGCAACTGCAAGTATTGTTACCCTGACTCTTAGACAGAAGGTATATTCTGTAAAGCACCCAAGGAACAAGCAAATAATTTCATTCAGCCCTGAAGAGCTGTCGCCTCCATCGCAAAATACGGGATACACCTGCAAGACTCAACAGTACTGCCCTGCCACGTCGGGGTGGGGGGATTAACGTCTCGTTCAGACCCCCCCAGGTTCTTAGGCAGCCCAGATTATAACCATGAAAAGGACACTGGGAGTAAGTAAATTAGATCATTCTTAGAGGTCTTGGGTGGAGTAGTCTCCCTGTCCAGCCAGATGAGCTACCATTAAAGGGAATAACGCGGTATGATTTGTGGCCAACCAAATGGCTCTGTAACAAGTACACACTTCTGCTGAAAACCCCGAAGAAATATTGTTAAAAGTCACAGAGCTCAGGCTTGCCAGCATGTGTCCGAGACGTTTCCCTTACCCCAATTTCTATCATATCTCCAGAGATCATTAGAAAGAGAAGAGAGAAAAGGAGAGAGAAAAGGAGAGAGAAAAGGAGAGAGAAAAGGAGAGAGAAAAGGAGAGAGAAAAGGAGAGAGAAAAGGAGAGAGAAAAGGAGAGAGAAAAGGAGAGAGAAAAGGAGAGAGAAAAGGAGAGAGAAAAGGAGAGAGAAAAGGAGAGAGAAAAGGAGAGAGAAAAGGAGAGAGAAAAGGAGAGAGAAAAGGAGAGAGAAAAGGAGAGAGAAAAGGAGAGAGAAAAGGAGAGAGAAAAGCCTTTAGTCCAAGAAAGAAAAAAAAATAATAATAATATAGCCCGTTCTCCTGCTCCTGAAGTTCAGCATCTGTGTTTTCCAGCGCATGGCAGAGACCTGCAATTCCTCGTTCAGCCTAGATGGACGCCCGAATTAGCAATCACCTTCCCATTACGTTATTTCAATCTCTCTTCCCCTCTCCAAGGAAGAATTGGAGAATTATTGCTCAAAAAAAAGGTTGGCAGAGAAACGCAATACAGTTATACTTCATTAAAGAAGGGGTAAAGCACAAAAAAACCTGACTTGGAGAGTATTTTGCTTTCCTTGAAGTACTGGGCTTTTAATAGTAATCAGAATTTCAAGAGATCTTTTACGTGACTTGAGAAATATTTGTTTCTCTGTTGCCAAAGCCAATGTATTGGCTAATGTGTGCTGTCTAGCCTAATGACATCACAGCATTAAAATTAATCTTCTGCATCATTAAAAGCCCAAAACGCTGTTAAGTAATTTTGTTTAATTAATTTAAACTACAGGACGTTACAAAGCAAGCAATAATACTGCAAGCTGGAACCTGGCCGTGTAAAACCTTATTTACAGAGAGAGTCCCATTTCTCTACTTTGTAAGGAAATTAATTTGTGTTATGAAGTAGCTCAGACTGAAAGAACAGCAAGTGCCAGAGCAGTGAAATGATCCGAGTGAAATAAAAATAGAAAAAGATTAACAGAGAAAAACCCTGTGGCTGGTACAGCGAAGGGATCTTTCTGATCTTCTCGAGATACTGCATTTTATTTAAGATCCAGCATATTGACCTAGCGCAGCGTTACACAAACGTGGAACAAGGCCAATCTCAGCTTTTCATTTAATTTAATCCACAGCAGAGTGGAGCCCAAGATGCTACTGATGCCATTACATACCTATCGCTCGCTTATAAAAAAATAAACTAAAAAATAAATAAATAAAATCCCACTTTTTTAAACATTACTTGAAAAAAAAACCACCAAAACCAAAACCCCAAATCACAACCTACTGCTCCTTCTTTGTTTCTTGTCCAAACTTCACCAAATTCAAAGGATATATTTAAATAAACAACCTCAGCTTCAGAGCTCTGAAAGGACTGCAAAACAGGGTCTAAAAGACGTGACACTTTTAAATGCTCTAACGCTGCGCGCCGTGCATAATGGCCACCATTATACTCCCTCCGGCAGCTAAGTACAAGTAATTGATTGAGTTAACTTCTTTTCCACAGTTTCCTTTCCAGGAAGTCCTGAAGAAAAACAGTTTTCTCTAGAAAATACAGCAAATAAAAAGACAGTGGTCTATATTAATCCATTAAATGCTAAACCAGCGACGCAATAGGACACCGGAACCGAAGGCGGGTAACAACGCTCCGAGAAACACCTTGGATTTTAAAAGGCGGGTACAGAAATTTCAGTTTTTAGTGATTTGTAACAAGTCCTTACGCCTCCTGAACTAAAGCACCTCGTTTTCTGAAAATTTCACAAACAGTGGAATGAGAACAGCCGAGCCCAGCGAGGAGAAGGGGAAATGTCGCTTGTGTGTTACTTTTGCAGAGGAAAACCAGACGCACCGTTAATTAAGGCTGGGCAGATCGAGGTGTGGGCCACTCGGCCCTTCAGTCGTTTGCTCCGTTCCATTTGCCCACATGGTAACGCCACGACGCATTTTTAGCCGGGAAAAAGCCCCACCCCTCTGGTTTGCAGAAACCACTGGCTCAGAAGGTTCACCCAGAGGGCTTCAAGGTCTGACTGTTAATCTGGTTTACAGGTTGATAAACCCAGAGCAAGAGCTCCTCAAACCGACCGGTCATCTGGGAGAGAACAAGAGCAGCGTCCTTTGGATTCCCCCACCAACAGCGCTCGGAGTGCCGCCCTGTGTCGCCGGGAAAGCACAACGCTGGCAGCTGGCATGAACCCAGCCAACCCTGGGACGCGCATTTGAGGCAGCTACCTCTTTTATGAACAATTATGAGGGTTTTTTTTGTCCCTGCAAACAAAGATTAGCATTGCACAATCGCAACAAGGGTCACGCAGCACGATCAGATTTTTTTTTTGCCAGACAGAAATGGAAACATCTGACGGCAGAAGAATCCCAAAGACCCCTTTCCTTCATCCTCCAGTTTACTGCACGCAGCCACAGTGCCAACCGCTTACCTGGGACAGGACTCTTGCTCGAGTTTAAACTCTGAGCCTCCGTGCTCTCCTCCAGTTGCCCATCTGCTTCTGTCTCTTCCTTCTTTTCAGTATCTTTTACCTCTTCATTAAGAGTAGTTCTTGTGCTCTCCTCTCCTTCTAAGTCTCCCTGAACAACAGGGAGGGCACTAGGAGATGGAAGAGGAGGTGGAGAAGGAGTTGTAGTGGTAACAGCAGCAGCAGCAACAGAAATGGGAGGAGAAGGAGGCGGAGGGGTGGGAGGTGGGGTGGGAGGAGGAGAGGGAGCAGCGTGAAGAGCACTGGAAGGTGGCACGCTTTCCACTTCTGCTGGAGGTGCTTCTGGTGTCTCCAGCTCAACAGTCAATGGCGCAACTTCCGCCTGGGCTACATCTACTACGCTCTCTGCAGCAGTTACTTTTTCACTAACTCCGTTCATTTCATTAATTAGATTAGTACTAGCAGTCACTGGAATATCACTAGATGCTACACTACCAGGCTCCTTGCACGCCTCGGCATCAGCCTCTTCCACCGGCGAAGGGTCTGATGTGTCCGTGCAGGGTGCGGCACTAGGTATAGGCATTGCCTCCTCTTTCGGGGAAGCGAGTTCATATTTCTCCTCTGAGTCAGCTGTGAATGTGGGTTTACTAGAAACGGCGACAACAGCAGCAGCAGCAGTAGAAACAACTGCGACGGGAGCAGCTGGGGTTGGCGATGGAGCAAGAGGAAGTTCTGGTGGTGTTTCCACTGAGGCGGCCTCAGTCGTCTGGCCAGCTTGATCTTTTTTCTCCCCAGTAGGTTCTGGTCTGAGGACTGGAGAAGGTGGTTTTAATACTGGATCTGGTTTTGGCTTCTCTTCTGGGAAGGAAAAAAAAAAAAAGCCAATGTTACAAGCAGCAAGTCAACCCCATTTTCCTTCACTGTATCTAAGCCACCTGGGTCCCCCTTGCCTGTGTTCTGCCCCACTATTCAAGGAGCTCCGAGGAAGACAGCAGAGGCACCTGAAGCTGATCTTTGCAGCAAAGTCCAGAGAGCCTGTACCTGGCAAATCCAAAAATGCTACCGCTGTTTCTGTTTTTCTGAATGTAGGCTTTGCAGCAAACGGCCATCCTTTACAGAAAAGGCGCATCAGTATGTTACAAAATGTGCATTTCTTTTTTTCCAGAAACTGCTGCTGAAAATAGAATTTTTCTTTACAGAAATTACAGAAGACAAAAAAAAAAATATGCTTTACTTGGATTCTGCCTCAAAGGAGCCTGGGGTTTCAACACGGAGACCTGGGCAAACTCATGTTCCAAAATGCAGGCAGAGACACTGGTGAGAGCACCGGCAACCTGCAGGCACTCCCTGCCACGGTCCTCCGTTTGTAAAATGGGGAAACCACTCCACGACTGACGAGGGGCCGTTATTTATATGTGCCATATGTCACACCATCACTACTACATGATACACACCTAGTTTATTTTCCCACTTGTTACTTCTTAACTCCATCACTCATCAGACTAAAGGACACAACCCCCTTTTTTCATTCTAAATTTCAGCAAAGACACCTTTTCCCAAAGAAAGCAAAACCAGGAAGGGGTTTAAGCACAGCTGCCAAAGAACAGCATCACTCCCTCTTGACGCTTGTGGGCTAAGGGTATCAGGCAGGGTAGGGAAAGCACAGTGAAAAATGCACATGTATCAAACCAAACCCCAAAATACTGTGTACAGAGAAGTCCCTGCACTTATCACAGAATCACGGAACGGTTTTGGTTGGAAGGAACATTAAAGATCATCCAGTTCCATCCCCCTGCCCTGGGCAGGGACACCTCCCCCCAGCCCAGGTTGCTCCGAGCCCCGTCCAACCTGGCCTTGAACACCTCCAGGGATGTTGTGATTTTGCGATACCATCCTTGCCATAACCATCGCGCAGCTCCCAAAGGTCTGCTGCCACTCTGTTTCACACATTTATCCCCACTTCTTTTGAACACCCTCTCTCCCACCTCTGATTTGACAACAAGATGTAGACTGCATGACCTTGTGCTTAGGAAAGCACCTCTGTGCTACAACTCCGCATGACAGATGCGACCGGTATCACTCAAAGTCAATCCTACCGACGGCAGGGACTCAACGGTCCAGTTCTTAATCAGCGTTACGAGGAGGTTGGCTTTACCTGTCCTCAGGAAGGGAGCTCTGCTCCGCTCCGTCAATGCAACACGCCCTGAGGCTTTCAGGGAGCTCCTTTGGGACGCTGCCACGACAGCAAAAAGCAATTCTGGAAAATCCAGAGGTGCAAACCTCCCTCTTCAGCTTAGGAAATCAAAGGCTACAACTAAATCATCAAAATTCAGGAAGAACTGAAGAGGTACAGCTTTGCCTGGTCTTCTCCAGCTCTGCTGCCTTTCCATTTGGGGCTTAATTCAACAGAGAGGCTGAAGGGAAAGGGTTTTTGAAGGAGAACACATCTGAAACCGCTTGGAACATCAAGTCCCATCTGTAGGAATAGCTGGAGCAACAAAGAAGTTTGCTTCCAGCCGTCGGCAGCCCCAGAAGCGTTATGGTGAGGAGCACGGCCAAAGCAGTAGTTTATCAACTTCATGAGGCACGTAGGGAGATGGCTTCGGATGCGGATGACAAATGAGGAAAAAAGATGGGAGAAAGTATCCCAACAGCTGATTTTGATTCTGAAGGCTCCGTAGCAGAAAGACCCGGGAACCGGTTTAGAAAAGAAAATGCGTCACCTCCGATTTCTGGAACAGCCTTTGCAGACAACTCACGGAGCATTCCTGACATTTACAGCTCGCTATAAACAACCGCCTGGATATTCTCTCCCTTGAGGCAAACGAGATTGCTCAAAAAAAGAAAAAAAAAAAAAAAAGGCATTTGAAGTGTCTAGAAAAACATTCCGAGAGATAAAAAACACAGCAAAAATATACAACTGCATTTTAAAACCAGTGGCTTAAACACTCTTTCTTCAAACTACACCTTATTTGGCCAATAGAGAGCCCCCGATACAGGCCGTGTGTGCAAAATCCAAGGAGAAAAGTGACGTGAGGAGGGGGGATTTCAGAAGAAGGATGAGCAGATTGGGTTAATGAGAAGTAAATCTTGACCGACCATCCTGGAGAACAAATCTCAAAGTCCCGGCAAAGGAACAGCCATCCCCGCCAACTATTACAGAAAGAGTCACGTGAAACAACATACAGTTGGGAAGGGAAAATAAAAATCAATGGGATTCATCCAAACTGAATCAGATCCCTTTTTCCTAAACATGCCAAGATCATTCCTCACGTTATATTTAGAAAGTATTTACGGGAAGCGCTAGGCTGTTCAGGAGGAAAGCTTGCTCCATCAATAGATAGCTTTAAAATCTCCAGATAAATACAAATCTTGCAGAATTACTCTTCATGAGGAAATACTTTTACAAACCCAGCAGGACAGACGCTGGCTATCTCCTGCGTGCCGAGCTTAAAGCCAGAGAGGGAGCTGGGCTGCTGGGTGGTCGCGGTGGCAAAGGTTCCCCAGAGCGGCGGACAGGGAAGATTTTACTGGCTACGGGAATTCGTTTCTGCTTCACAGTGTTTATCGGAAAATAATCGCTGGGCGCGCTGCCATTTTTCCATCTTTTGTCCCGATGCAAACACTCGCGGGGCGGTACCGACGCCGGCTTCGCAGGCAGCTTTTGAGGCACCCGATAGTGAGTCACAGCGTCAGCGGAGGGGCTCGAAGCTTTCCAAACTTCAGGATCTGACATTAATCTATTTTCCACTACCCGTGTTATACATTCCCCGTGTCTGCTACCTTGCAGGATTTGGAAACGGGTTTAAAAAAAAAATAAAAAAATAATACTCTAAACATCCTACCGAAGCTGTGCAAGCGGAGTGAACATGGACAGCTCTGATTTCATGCGCAATTATACCCCATTACAACTCCTGCACCGGCCTGGCCTGCAGCCAGGATCCTGCACGCTCTGCCATCAGCTTGACCTGAATTCTCCAGCAATATCCTCGCCTTCCGCAGCCCAGCCGATACATGTGCGCAGGGGCACCTACAGGGACGACAGCTAACTGCCTGCCCCTGAAAAATGCCCCTTTTCAAGGTATTATAGTAGCAATTCCTATATTGCTCCAAATCAGATACGAATTTTGAAGCCAGAAGCTGCTTGAAGAGCCCCAAATATTCGTCTTTTAAAGAAAACACGAGGATATGAAATGCAATCCCAAATTCAGCCTCGCTAATGACTTCAACGCAACGCTAAGAGGGACTGCAGATACTCGCAGCGGGAAACAACAGAGGCTGTCTCTGCCGGCACAGCTCCCGCGCTGCGTCCCCGCTCCCCGACCCAGCCGACGGGCCAAATGCTGCACGCAGTTATAAATAACTGCAAAACGATCGCTGAACATCACAAAATTAGAATGATAGCTTTATACCAAATTTCAATGGATGCAGATGAGCGTGAGAGATGAAGGGGACGAGGGAGAATCCGATCCACGGGCTGAGCACAGTGAAGGGCTCTTAGGGGAAGCAATAATACTGGTTTTAATAAATACGTGCTCAAGTAAGCTGTGCTACCCTATCTATGACTATTTTTATTTTGGAACAGAAAACCCCAACATCAGGCACAACGTGAAAAATTATTTTGATACCTTGGCTCGTATTTCTGGAAAGACATGCCCCCCAAGTCACTTTGGAGGGGGGCTTGAATAAATCATGTTAATGGTGTCTAAACCTCCTTCACCTTTAATTCGCTCTGTGCCGCGACTGACACCACCGCCACTCTCCCCCGGCCCGAGGCCACAGTCACACGCCAATGGTGTTATTTCGGGGCTCGCCCTTTCTCTGCAACGCTTACATAAATGCGCTCTTTAGTGATTTTTGGACTGGAACAAATGTTTGAATCTTTCCGGGATGGAACGGAGCTAAACACAGGAAAGCTCATCAGTGTTAAATCTCAGTTCAAGCCCTGATTTATATTTAAACCAGCACAGTCAGGCCTGAGTAATTAACTAAATAAAGACCACTTACTTCCAGTTTACTTACAGCTGCCTACGAACGGATTAAGTTAAAGAGAGAAGGAAGAAGGAGAAGACTCGATTGTCCTGGAAATACAAGTTTTCATAGCCAGGGCTGAAATACTGTGATATCAAGAGCTGGATTTTATGGTTCAGCATCAATTTGCTCGAAAGGGCAGATGCATTTTGGTGCCTGCATCGTGGTCATCAGTTGTTGGGGTCCCAGTGCCACCACACACCTTGGTGCGCTCAGAGCGCGTCCCCAGCAGCGAGCGGGACTGAGGCATGTTGGCAGAGGGGGGGACACGGACACGGACTGGGCAGAGCGGCTGTGCCAGAGCTGAGTGGCAACAAGAAGCAGTGAGCCTGTGAGCTACGCTCATCCAGCACAACCAGTCGATTTGATGTACGTTAAACCTACCCACAACTTCTTCAGGTGACAGAGACAGCTAACTCCTGCACAAAGATGGAGACAAAGTCTCGCTTCGGGTGGGAGACGGTACCAGACGATGGGCAAAAGGTCCCTTTTCAATCATTTCAGACACCGCAGCGGTCTAGAGGTGTATCCGTGGAAGAGTGTTCACTGAGGGCAAACCCTGAAGTCTACACTATGGCTGCAGAAGAGCAATATTTTCAGTAAATTTTAAGAGTCTGATACAAATTAGCCTCAGGGATACCTCCCTTTACTTCCAAACAGTGACCGTGCTGCTATTTGGATCTGTGACATCTGAAGCATCAGAGGCAGCTTCTTTTCCTCTTTTCTAGAGCTGTGCTTCCCTGGGGCTTAGGGTTTTTTTTTTCCAGCGAATACTCTGAAAAAAAAAAAATCTCGGCAGGCTCAAAGTTTACAGGCAACGCTCCCGAGTAAGAGATGGCACTTCTCAACTTTCATGTAGACATCGCTCTAGGCAGACACCTCAAACGCTGCAACGCGGCGAATAACCGCGGAACAAACAGCGGTGTCAGCTCTGTATTCCGACACCACATCCGTTAGCACCGTGGCACTATACACATTAATAACTACAGCTTTTTAATGGCTTTTAGGTGGCTATAAGATTTCAATGGGGGAACAGACGTGGCACATTCCATCCTCCCTGCTGGGACACCCTTTCTTTTAACACTTTAAAACAATCTATCTCCCTTCAAATGTCTATTCTTAGATATGACAAGCAAACATAATCAACCTCAAAAAACATTTTTCATCTGTGCTGTTTATACCGAAGTCAGCAATATTTGTTATGAGACACTTTGCACACTATCGTGGTGGGGTTTTTTTCCCCTAAAGTCTCCCGTGTCCCTTAGGACAGGATCCACGAGCAGCTTCGGAGGAGCCACGGGATGCTCTGGTTAAACGCCATCGCTATGGTTAATTGTCCAAACGATACCAGGGAAGGTCATGGAGCAGGTCATCTTGAGTGCCATCAAAACCCACCTAATGGGCAACCAGGGGATCAGGCCTAGTCAGCATGGGTTTATGGAAGGCAGGTCCTGCCAGACGAACCTGATCTCCTTCTATGAAAAGGTTACCAGAATATTGCATGAGGGAAAGGCTGTTGATATTGTATACCTGGACTTTCAAAAAGCATTCGATACTGTCCCCCATACAATTCTTGTGGAAAAACTGGCTTCGCACGGCCTGAATGAGCATACGATCCGCTGGATCAAGCACTGGCTGACTGGAAGGTCCCAAAGAGTGGTGCTCAATGGATTTAAATCCAGCTGGCGGCCGGTCACAAGTGGTGTGCCTCAGGGCTCAGTGTTGGGACCATTTCTGTTCAACGTCTTTATTGATGATCTTGATAAGGACATAGGGTGTATCATCAGCAAGTTTGCAGATGACACCAAGTTAAGCAGGAGTGTTGATTCCCAGGAGGACAGGGAAGCTCTACAGAGAGACTTAGATAGATTGGATCACTGGGCCAACATCAATGGTATGAGTTTCAACAAGGGCAAGTGCCAGGTTCTGCACTTGGGCCACAATAACCCCATGCAGCGCTACAGGCTTGGGGAGGTGTGGCTGGAAAGCTGCCTGGCAGAAAGAGACCTGGGGGTTCTAATTGACAAGCGGCTGAATATGAGCCGGCAGTGTGCCCAGGTGGCCAAGAAAGCCAACGGCATCCTGGCTTGTATTAGAAATAGCGTGGCCAGCAGAAGTAGGGAGGTGATTGTGCCCCTGTACTCAGCACTGGTGAGGCCACACCTCGAGTATTGTGTCCAGTTTTGGGCACCTCAATACAAGAGAGATATCGAGGTTGCTGGAGCGAGTGCAGAGGAGGGCAACGAAACTGGTGAAGGGCCTAGCAGACAAATCATATGGAGAGCGGTTGAAGGAGCTGGGACTGTTTAATTTGAGGAAGAGGAGGCTGAGGGGAGACCTCATCACACTCTACAACTATTTGAAAGGACACTGTAGAGAGGTTGG
This sequence comes from Ibidorhyncha struthersii, assembly GCA_013398815.1. Taxonomy (NCBI): domain Eukaryota; kingdom Metazoa; phylum Chordata; class Aves; order Charadriiformes; family Charadriidae; genus Ibidorhyncha; species Ibidorhyncha struthersii. The sequence goes on along the minus strand of VZSZ01004507.1, from coordinate 117,464 downwards.
TGCTGGTCTCTTCTCACAGGTAATTAATGACAGAACAAGAGGGAATGGCTTCAAGCTCCAACAGGGTGGGTTTAGACTGAACATTAGGAAAGAATTTTTCACAGAAAGGGTGGTTGGGCATTGGAATAGACTGCCCAGGGAGGTGGTTGAGTCACCATCCCTGGATGTGTTTAAGAGACGCTTAGATGTGGTGTTGGCGGATATGGTGTCGGGGAGAACTTTGTAGAGTAGGGTAGATGGTTGGACTCGATGATCCCAAGGGTCTCTTCCAACCTAGACAATTCTATGATTCTATGATACGCAGCCTCTCTGGCTAAGAGCATTTTACTGACAACACACTTGTTTCTGAAGAATGGCATGGGGGCGAGAGGAGGTTCACGCTTGTAGGTGCTCCGAAACAACTTTTAGGACATAGAAGCTTGAATACAATTATTTTTAAGCAGTTTCACGTTGGCAAATTTCAATTAATTCCCTTAGCAACACATTGTTAAAATGTTCCACTGGAGGAAAAGAACTCCCTCCCCTCCTGCTTCTCCTGACTGCTCGTCTCCGTGCCAAAAATATTCAAGCTAAAACAAGAAAGGAGGGGGGAAAAAAATGACTAAAAATAATCAGGAAGGAAATATCCATCAACAAACCTTGCTTCGGGCTGCTGGTTGCAGTGACGGGGGCGCTGGCAGCGAGGTGGGTGTTCTCCCCAGTCCCGTAAACCACAGGGCTGTGCTCGGGGACCTGGCTGGACAGCTGTTGGGATTTGAAGTACAAAAAAGGGTGATAATGAGCGCGCAAACACAAAAAAATAGCAACATGGAGCACAAGCAAGGAAGCGGGGAGAGGAGAACAGGGTGGGATAGAAGAGAAAAACAAAAGGCGGGGAAAATAAAGAAAAGACCGGTTGAATAAATTCAAAAGGTACGTGGGAAAGGGAGGGAGGAAAAGGCAGCAGGAAAAGGGGAAAGAGAGACAATTATTGTTAACAACAGCAAGAAAAAGACAGCACAGCACAGTTATTAACACACTTCATTCTCCAAATGCTTCTTCTGAGAGCAGCAGAAATGCTTCTCCGTGTAGTCTGCAAAAAGTCAGATATACACCAAAAAAGACTCCCGGACATCTCTGTAATGTAAGTTCTGGACTCAACTCCTTTCTCAACTGGTCAGTTATTTCAAACACTTTTGACATTTATATGTAGATTTATTTAATTTTTTCTATGTTTATTTATATAGAGATAGAGATCTCTATAAATAAATATATTTTAATGTTTATTTATAAATGTGTGTACATATGTATGATATATTATGATGTAGTATGTGTGATAGCGTATATACGTGTCATAAAATGTATGTATGGGTATATATATCATATATATGGAGATAGATATGTCGTAATAATACTGGTTATCACAGCAGGAAAATAATCTAGACTGGTTATACCTGTGTGGTCGTATGAAAAAAACCATCCAATGCCTTCCACAAGCAGACTTAGGGATGGCACCTGCTGGGTAATACGCGAATAAACCCCATTGTGCATCAGCCTAAAGGAGAGCGGGAGGAGCTGGCTCCCCGTCAGCGCGGAGTGTGCCTGACGTTGTCTATACATAAAAACAAAACTGTATCCACCAGCAGAACCACAAGACTGCAAAAGCCACGGCCTGGTGCAGAGATCGCATCTTTTAATTACGTCCCCACTGTTAATGGGACAAACACTTCACTTGTGTTCGTGAAGGTTCGATAAAGACAAAAAAAAAATCCCTTGTACTTTATCTCAGAATTTAAGGAAGAACTTGGCGTAAGACTACACCAAAGTACAGGTGAAGCACTTGTGTCCGGCAGAGTGAACACAGACGGGGCAACTCAACTATTCACATTTGCAAAATCCCCTTAAACATGCACGAGGGACAGCGCAAAGGAGAAAATGGGGCTAAATTTAAATTTAATAACCTAAAGGGGAAAGCCACACGGCTCTTTGCAGGTCTCTGTGCTCACCAGCCACACACCCACGCTGACTTCTCAGAATATCTACAGGGAGAGGGATTTTTAAACAATCAAAATAAAGCGGAATGCCCACGGCACAGGTGTCTAATTCCCTCTTGTGGACAGGCTATCAGAAATCCATGCAAAACTTATTTCCCTAAAAAAAAAGAAACACTGATAATTTGTTCCTCTTCCTGGGACTCTCTTTTCCCCTCCCATTTCCAGCTCTTCCCGCTATTGCATCTGTAGAGTGCAGAACAAAGAGTGAATTATCTTCAATACGCTATTTTTCACCATTTCAGGCAACAGAGAGCTAAAAGAGGACTGTGAAAAAGCACATCTGGAAAAATAAAAAAAAACGATTTAAGTCAGCGGGGTGAAGGCTTGAAATTTGATTTGGGATCGCTCCTCTTCCAGGAAGGAGCGCGGCGAGATCGGCTGGACTACGGATGAAGAACAGCCTCCCTGCCTCCCCCCAAGGCTGAAGGAAGCCAAAGAAAACACAGTTTTAGGAATGAGCAGGTTTCGACAACGCTTTCCCCTCACCCTCAGCGGATCATTAGCTTCATTTTATGAAAAATTTATGGACAAAAGCAGTGGGGAAAAAGGAGAACGTGATAAGAACCACAGGAACCAAACGAGACTAGTGGACAAGAAACCCATAAGCCCAGGAACTTCTTGGGTCACTAAACTTGTTTTCTTAAGAAATTTGGAGAAGTCATTTATTTTGTGGGAATGATATTGCAGAGCAATATAAATGGCATTTAAGTACCGACCCTTACAGGTTCTCAGCTTCCAAATGGAGCGTTTAGAGACTTTCTAGGAAAAAAACCCCACTCCAAATTGCTCTCGTGATTTATGATGTTAAAAGAGTTGCTCTGTGTTATTCTACCCTACCACGGCCCGTAGACCGAGCAAACACAAACTGTGACAAACTCATCGACACTTGGAAGAGGTTTGCCAGGAAAAAAGGAGCATTTCTTCCCCTTTAAAAGGCGATCTTCCACATAAGTCAGTGCCGAGCAAACGCTGTAGGCCAGGTTCAATATGCGCTCCTGGGTTTTATTTATCTTCCCAGCAATAAACGGAGTGTGGAAAATAGAGTCCCGCTAGAAACGTATAAATAATATCTCCACTTGCTGCCAGCTTCCCTTATGCAGGAACTTTAAGGCATTTTAGCAATTAAGCCACTGCTGCGGAGGTGCTGGGAAGAGTCCGCTCAAAGCAGTTTTCGGTCAGCGATGCTGACTACAAAGCAGGAGATGCGAAAAGCGTGGAAACGGCTAAAACCACCCGGCTGGAGTCTTGGCCGCAATGCTCATCTTTTGGACAAGTCCAATATCTTTTTGACGATAAACACTTAATCGACTTTTTACAAGGACATGGAGTGATCGGACGAGGGAATGGTTTTACACTGAGAGAGGGGAGATTTAGATGAGATATAGGGAAGAAATTGTTGGCTGTGCGGGTGGTGAGCCCCCGGCGCAGGTTGCCCCGAGAAGCTGTGGCTGCCCCATCCCTGGAGGTGTTCAAGGCCAGGTTGGACGGGGCTTGGAGCAACCTGGGCTGGGGGGAGGTGTCCCTGCCCAGGGCAGGGGGGTTAGGACGAGATGGTCTTTAAGGTCCCTTCCCACCCAAACCATTCTAGGATTCTATGACTGAGAGAAGAGTGTGCTTCAGGCTTGTGTTATCAAAGTTTTGGGTTTTCTTTGAGCCAGTTAAAAAAAATAATCCAAATCTAAAGAAAAAAAAAAATTAACCCTATTATTATTATAAAATGGTTTCTTTTTCAAATGTAGAATTTGGGACAGGGACTGGTCTACAGCAGTGGCTTCTACTCATTTCTTGAGCCAGTTTCTCCCTCTGTGCTTGTGTCGTTTAACTAATGAGATTAAAGAATCAGGCACTGGCCATCAATATAAAAGAAGCGTTACTAGAATTTAACATAATTCTAAAACATCATTGGACTGGGAGACACTTTGATTAGATGATGCTTCGTCAAGGCTGCAGTTTGCACATTCACATTTTGAGGGTTCAACCAGATGAAATCTCATCAAAATCCCTGATGTGGAGGGTTTGTTTCAAAGGGGTGGTAGAAGAAGACAACAGCAACGATGCTCCTGGCACCTGTTCCAGCAGCCGTCCCAAACTGTGAGCATTTCAGCGGGCAGGTACTTTCATAGGAAGCTCACCCTGACTCTTCACAGCATTCATCAGCTGGGGAAAAGGAATACGAAAAAGCCCTACCATGTTTCGCGCAAAGTTACGGCTGAAGATTTAAGGTTTACTGATTCTAGACCGTTCAAAATTATAACATCCACCATTACCGGAAATCAGCCACCAAGCACGGTTATTAAGCCATCACCTAATTTCATCCAAGATACCAGACTTGCTCCAAAGAAATGAATTAGAGATGCTGTTGGGACAATAACTTTGATTTTCCTGGCTTAAGTGGGCTTAAGTTTTCAGTTATGTTACACTAATGAACTTTTTCTGGTGAGCTCTATTTCAGAGCTCTTTGGTGATTAACAAAAGTGGTTCCAAGCACCTAATCAAAACCCAGCCTGGATATTAAACAATGAGGTATTTGCATACCTTAGAGTAGATGATTGGACATCACTGCTGTGCTCTGCATATAAATTACAGCTGATAAAGAATTCATACTTATTAACCTCCTCTTGAAAAACATTTATTTCGTCTTGTTTGACTTAATTGTAGTATCTTAAAATAGATTTCAGAATGCAAAAATGATCCAGTTAGTGCCTGGATGAGCTGCACCGTGCCCAAACACAAGCTGAAACCCCGGCAGTTTTCAACTCTTCCCCACTTCTAACGGGGAAAGTCTTTAGCATGAAGTCATGGGAAGAAGATCTCACCGTCACTCCAACGTTTTACATCGCTACTATCTTCTCGTATGGAAAATGCTCGGAAAGAAGTTTAACTGATTCTATACAGAGCCACCTCTCGGCTCTCTCCCCATACAGCTGTAGCTGCAAATCATCAGACCGCTCTCTGGCGGAAAAATCAGCTTTTTCCAGTCAAGTACTGGAGCCCTCAACATCAGAAGGACACGGACCTGTTGGAACGGGGCCAGAGGAGGCCCTGGAGGTGCTGTGAGGGCTGGAGCCCCTCTGCTGGGAGGACAGGCTGAGAGAGTTGGGGGTGCTCAGCCTGGAGAAGAGAAGGCTCCAGGAGACCTTACAGCCCCTTCCAATACCTAAATGGGCTCCAGGAGAGCTGGGGAGGGACTTTTTACATGGGCATGGAGTGATAGGATGAGGGGGAATAGCTTTAAACTGGAAGAGGGGAGATCCTGTTGGTCTCACTGGAGGGGAGATCTGCAGGCTAGGCTCTTATTTCCTCTCATTGATCCCAGTTCCACTTTTACTGGCCCAGCTGTAACCTCAAGCTCCTGCTCCAGCACAAGGCATGTCCCAAGGCAAGCTTGTGCTTTTGCTTCAGCACAGGATGGTCAGCAGAAAAGCTATCCAGACGCAGAGGGGAAAGTAAGGTTTCAGCTCAGAAAAGGCCGTTTCACCTAAAAGCTCACAAAAACTGGTGACGTCAAACAGGGAAGAACTTGGAAGGAGAAAAAACTACACCCCAAGCTCAGCCAGACTCTGACCTAAAGCTCACCCATGACCCGGAGAACCTTCATGTCTTCTAATCAGGCCCCCGAACAGCGAGCAACAACCTCCGATAAAACACAGCCAACTTCCAAGGCTTGTGCCAAACCATACAGTTTCTTCTCCAGTTCTTCAAAACCTTTTAAGTTTAGCAGCCTGTGGCTTCGCACCATCTCTACCGCAAGAGAGGGAGAACTAAGATGATGTACAAAGCAACCGGCAGCTACACCAAACCAGCAGCTGGGAAGAGGACGGCGGCTGCCATGTGCCTCCTCTCCATCTCTGATGCCATAGGGACACCAAGGAGGCATTGCCTCTTCCTGCTGCAGGTGGGGAAGCATGGTCAGAAGAGAGAAACTGTCTTCTAATTAGATAACGCAGCCACTCCCAGCCCCAGCGCTTCACGTCATGGTGGACTTACATTCATGTCAGGACTGCTGGTCCATGTGTGCTCTTTGGCCCTGGGTCAAAACAGGACTAGAACAGACCTGGATTTCCAATTGGTTTAATTTCCAGGCATGACACGTGTATTTCTCAGGTGAAGCAGGATACCGAGACTTAGAAGGGGTCAACTGACAAGATTTATGAGCTATGGAAAACGTCAGCTTGGGATATTTATGCTTTTTCCTACATGAGAAAAATGCATTTTTAAGGTTGAACACACAGAGACCAAATCTGTGAGAGATTTATCACAGTTCTGTGATGCAATTCCTGAGCTCCAGTCACCCTGGTTACTCTAAAACAACACTACTAAGGCAGAAAGACATCAGTATGGACAGTGATGCAACTGAAGATCTATCATCTATCTCAGGCGTGACACGGACTTTCCTCAGGTACACAAGATGAAAAGAAACACCATGATTTTCACAAATATATTGGCTCCTGTAACACTAGAAGTCTTTACCAGCTCTAAAAACTACCGCTGATACAAGAACAGGGATGGGGAACTTCTAGCAGCGCTGCAGCTCCACGTTTTACAAGCTACAGGCTGGTAAAAATGACCAAACTTGGAGAAAAAAATAATTCATGAAGAACACTGACAACTGAGGACCATCCAGGTGTCTGAGGTGATCGGTGGTGTGGATGGAAGATACAGGAATTGGCTCTAACAAACAGCAAAGCAAAGCAGACATCACTGGGAGAAGGCTCCAGGGCCACGTTGTTACCTGAGGTGGAGTAGGTGTGGAAGTGGGTCTCACGATGGGAGGCGTTGGGTTCCTGCTGCCCCCTCCAGACATTATTTCTTCTGTTATATCTTTGCCTCCCTGGTTTGGATCCCGGATTCGGATCTACGGTATCAAACAAAGAAATAATTTCAAACAAGTCTCCCCATTAGAGGCTGTCCTTGGGATTTGTGGAGAGGGGAGCATGGACAGGACATAATTCCATTACACTCCGTAGGAGCTGCTCTGCCTTGAGCTGATGCTCTGCAGGAACACTGGAATGTGGTTTGTTTCGATAAGCTGAAATGCACGGTGCGTCACCCCTTAATCTCGAAACCTAATTTAATCAAAACGCTCATCAACCACACCAGTTAGGTCTAAATCCATCCACGCCAACACATGTCCCTGTAATTCAGAATATGGCCTCTACTTCTGGAAAATAAGTTTACTGCAACTTAGGAAATTTAGCAGACAGTTTAGCTCCAGAACTGAGCTTGCCAGTTAGTGAAAAGTGCAAGAACAAAAATAAAAAAAAAAGCCCGTGTTTTATCCTGATATGAAATTCAGTGACTGTACCAGCCCAGGTGCTGGTAAAGGGGGAAAAGCACATCAGCTCTTTGTGTTTTTCCCTTCCACATCGAAGAAAGTCATACCAACACAATAGAGGGAATCAGAAAAAAAAATACTGAGCAGAGGAAAGGGAAACCGCAAGAAGGACAAACTAAAGTCCTGTGAAACTCATCAGTATGGTCTTTGAGTCTCTTCACAGCCCCCCAAAATAAACCACTTGAGAACACACTCGTTTGAATCCTCAACTTGAGCCAATCTGTGCTACTGAAAATGGGCAACAGCCAAGCTTCGTTTGAAACAGAGTTTTAATTTTCCAATATAAGAATTGAAGATTTTCATAGACCTGAAGACAGTTTGTCTGTCCACCTTCCCCAAAACTCTTGGTTGAACAAGAGCAAGCAAACCCAGAGACGTAATCCTTCCGAGGGCAGGGGTCTCACTGGAAACCGCCGTGCTTTTTTCCATCAGCAACACAGAAAAGGTGTGGAGGAGGGTTTTGTGATTTATCAACTTCAGTATCATGTGACATCTTCTCGCCTCTTCGGGTTATGAAGACAAACAAATGTACATGTGGTACTCAGGATGTTGACAAGATGTGGTCTTCTCTTATTTTTGATGGAGGTTTTCCACTAAAACACTTAATTAACCACAGCAACAAGGACTTCAGAGTTGGCACAAACTCCTGCCCTTTCCTCCTCCTGACAAGCAGTCAATGGCATTAAACCAACCTTTCCCTGCCTGAAAGTTTGTAGTACTCGAATACTCAACTAATGGTGCATGCGGGTGTGTGTACATATCTACATTTAATTTTTCTTTGATTTCTCTCATTTCTTCAGTTGCAACTCCAATTAGCAAATTGAAACAGTACATTCAGAGAAAGTCATCTCAGGCATTTAAAAAAAAACTTGCTTTTCTGCTGCAAAGAACTTCACTTTGTTGGCATGAAATTCTCTTAACCACACTTGTGCGTTTCTGAACATCTTCGCATTTCCAACAGCACCGACGACCCAGCCGTGTCGGGGTTTGGATGCTCAAAAGAGACTCCTCTGGACTGAAGATGCTGGAGAAGAGGTGGCAAAAGAGTTGCATCACCCGTTGCAGACAGCAGCTACAAAAAAGCCTTTCTTGCAAGCCCAGCCAACACGTTGTTCAGCTCTTCCAGTTTCCCAAATCAAGTGTCGTCTCAGGTCATCTTCAAAAATCAAGAGATGCAAATATTCTGCATTTTGAACCACGTACAAGTCCCGTATTTTTTTTTCCCCAGGAAGCAGTTCTTTTCACATTTTCAAACCCCTCTAACGCACATAGCGATGTAATCTCCTTTTCAATTGTTTAGAAACGATTCATCCACAAGTTCGAGTCCACCCCTAACCTTCTCTGTTCCAACGTTACACTCACCTGGTGTGCCTTTCCTATTCCCCACCACCATCCACCTGCAAACGGGTTTAAATTCTGCTAATCCATCTCTCTCAAATCCTCACCAGTGAATTAGGGAGAGAGGAAACGTGGTCTCCAAACCTCTACTCACTTTCATAATGTTGTGTGTTCAGGTTCTTTCAAGCCTACAAATATGTCCACAACTTACAATTTTTCTACCTTTTCCGAGACACAATATTAAACAATTCCTTTTTTTGCCAATTTGAACCAATTCCCAACATTCTCCCAAGCTGACCCGAGTTTGTTCATTCCCACCTGGCTCTCTGGTAAAACTCTAAGCAGCAGCGCAGGCAGCTGAGGATCCCGGGCTTGGGGAGATGACACTGCTTTCATTTATGTTCGTTACAAAACCGGCAAAAAGATTTTCCTTTCTGACCGGCTGAGATGTCACAAACTCAGAGCAGAAATAGAAGACCGAAGATAAGACACCACTGCAGCATTGCGCAATGTTTAATTACACTTAGGTGTGAAAGGTAAGATTTAGCTCCTCTGTGAAGACAAAGGTCAGTTTTAAGCTTAAGGTGGTTATTCACTTCCTTCAACCTTACGGGCAGGACAATTCTCGGGGAGGATGTCTCGGTCAATGACGATCACTCACCGTTTTTTTCTCTCTTTTCGCTGGCGGAGGCTGCTGCTGCTGTGTAGGCACTATGATGGGTGCTGACTGATACACCGGCTGACTTGGGTAGAAAGGTGTTCCTGGGAAAGGATGAGACAGAGACAAGAGGGAAACACTCAGTTCATCTCTTAATGAAACAAAACCAAGCACCAGGGGTAAAACCGGCCACCGCCTCCCTTCCTTCAAAAACCAGCACTTGTAGCATCCAGCTGGTCACTGGTCTGTGTTTTGCTTTTCCCCACTTCCACTGAAACAGAAGCTGCTACTCCATCAAGACAAGCGATTAAGTCACTACTTCATTTCCCCCACCCCCCCCATGAACAGAAAACAAACGACCACGTGCACCCATTTCTGAGAGGCTGTTGAAATCATCAAGGCATGAAGAGAAAAGTGGCCCATCCTCGGACTCCTCTGACTGACAAGCAGGTGGGTTTGTTCTTGCGTTGTTTTTTTTTTTTATTTTTGCCTTTGTAGAGAAATTCAGTCAAACCATTACAAAGAATTTGCAAGGTCAACTGCAACCTATTTTGAAGCATGGCCAGAAAATTTAATTACAAGCAATGTTCTTCTCGTGCTGCAACACAAAAAAACCCACGACCACGGTTATTACTGCAAAATTACACCGCGTTGTTGATTACGTTCGTAATATCCAATATAGTTTCATTATGTTTTTCTTTATAGAATAGGACTGGCTCAAAATGACTGAGTGCTTGAAAGATGCACCAGACATAAATAAAGGTGGCATAGTAGAGCTGTCTTCTGCCTGTGGATCAGGTATCAAGGGAACGTGCAAGACGGTGCTGTTTTTTTTCCTTCTAAGCACGGATGCCGGACGGACTGCCTGCTTGCACTTGCACCTGAAGCAATCCGATTTCTTCTTCAAGTGAACTAACCTCTAAATGGGAATAAACACCTCTACCGTGTGTCTGTAACCAAAGTGGGAGGTTATTACTCAAGCAAACGGCGAAATCCAAGAGAGCAAACAAAACCAGCCCAGCGCAATCTGATTCGCAACTTCAAAGGACGCATTCCTTAAACTGGGAGCTGGAAAGCAAAAGCCTGGAGGAGGCTCACTGTCTGCATGCTCAGAACAAGAACTTTTCCAGGCTGAAAAAGAACTTTTTCCAGTAGCTGGAAGCGGAGAGCATCACACAGCACCGGCATCAAGCTGCTGAAAGTTCAGCCCACCCTATTCATTTGTTCTCGGATGCTGCAATTAAGGTGGCCAAAATGACTCAATAAACTTCTTGTTTTGAACTTCATGGTGGGCAACGTGACTTCAGATCTGGCCTCAGGGCACAGAAGTCTCCATCAGCATCCCCGCGGCTTGGGAAGCACGAACCCTCCTGCTTCTCTCCCTAAAAGCATCGATGCAGCTTCAAACTCTTCTAAGTCTTTGGCCAAGCTGGCCAGGTGTTGAACACGAGTTTGGAGAACACAAGAGGACAAGAGCGTGCCTGGGAGCCCTGCAATGTGTTAATTATCTTGATTTCTTGTTTCCTAGAAACCAGATCTGGTCAGATAGCCCGTAAGGTTATCCCTACCACAGAGGCTGCCACAGCGTCACTCAAGGAGGACGCTTCCTCTATGAAAAATACTTAAAAAAAAAAAAAAAAAAAGCCAATCCCAAAAAACCAAGAGTAACTTCTGGGAAGAAATGCAGCTTCTGTGGCAAGAAGCCAAGCGGGTTTTTCAGTGTGACGCTCTTTGCTCTGCACTCTGCCCTTTGAGCCTTTCCAGCTCAGCGGCACCCAAGTTTTATTCTCCCTCCTTTCCGTTCATCATTTCAAGGTCGTTCCCAATGTAGCACGGAAACTCGATGATATAAAAGAGAATGATAAATTGTAAAACTGAGACACTTAAAAAAAAAAAAAGCACCATCCATCTTCACAAGTTTTGTCTTCTGCAGCATTTTCCCTTATCGCTCTCTACAGCCTGCCAAGCTGCCACGATTTTGGTGCCCAGCAACCACGCTGGCTATGAAGTCCTGAGGTTTAAGGGAAAGGCCACTGCGAAGAGCACTATCCACGCCTGCATTGTACATTTACTTGTCTCCCGATGCCACAAGCAGCACCTGGCTCTAGACTGAATGTTTTCCGGCCCTATAATAAGCAACAGGAGGGAAAGGTGGACAAGCACAGGCAAATCCGCAATCGCTCTTCCTTGGCTAAACCTTCTCTGCCTGGAAAACGCTCCATGTGACGGAGGGCTCCGGCTTTGCCCAGTGATGCTCTGCAGACGCAGCAACCTAAAAACAAGCTGGGACTGAAAGATTCCAAGCCTCTGTGCAAGAAACCAGGCGCTTCCAGGAGCAGAAAGGAACTGGAAGGGAACCTTTTCCAAATTACAGAAGTGAAAACCAACAAATGGCACTAAGCGAGCAGAAAGTAAGAAAGCAGACCTGTAACAACAGAAAAAATGAGGAATACTGGGTCATTTCCTCATTTAGCAGATCAGATTTAAAGAGCCATTGCAATATTTCTTCTCTTTGTTTTTTCTAGGATAAGCAAACAGGAACCATCTGCCTTATAATTGCTCGCTCTCCTTTTATTCAGAAGTTCCATAACCAGCTTTACTACCTTTCAAGGTTTACTTCCTTTCAAAGTAGTCCCATTAGCTCTACACGCACCAAATAAATAATAATAAAAAAAAGGGGGTGGGGCGGGAAGAAGAGTCCAGACCTTTTAAAACAATAAATAGGGAAGCAACCGGGGCTTTTCTCCCCTTTAAAAGGAACCTGTATTTGTGAAGAGCAAACACGCACTCCTGCCAGCGGTGCAGGGTTGGCGTTGTTCAGCCTGGAAGGTGATCGTTCACTTCGAAGGCTCTGAAATACCAACAGCTAAAGCCGCACGGGAAGTTGACAGTATCTCTGCCCCCACGTGTGGGGCGCGTGGGCAGGTAGTAATCAGACTGGACAAAATACCTCAAATTTGATAACAAGTGGTGAAAACCCTTTAAAAAAAAATTAATCCCATACAACAGGATGACGACGAGAATCATCCTGGTGGATTTTTCAAATGTTCCTATAAATAAGCAAGGGAAGGTAAATAAAAAAAAAATAAATAAAAAAGCAGTGTTATACATGATTGCAAGATTCTGCAGCTCATCCAAATATAGCCTGCAGGAGCTGATTTGTTTTAAATATCAAAATACAGATCACACAGAAAACCTTAGCGGGGAGTGTGCTATAAGTAAGATATATGGCAACACACCGGAAATGATTAAGAAAGGACTTAATTACACTTATGTAAAAAATGATTGCCAAGAGAAGAGGCAACATGGGACATTGAAGGACACGGGGTCTGCAAAGTGGGACGCAAAGAAAGGGCAGTTGCGAGGTGCTGGAGGAGTCAAGGACCGGTGAGACGCCGGCAGGAGGGATGCCCAGTGCTGGACATGCAGCCTCGGAATTTTTCGATGCAGCTTTGAAGCTCAGTACCTGGAGGATTCAATCAAATACACTGGATATTGGGTGCCAAACAACAACAGCTCATGCAACGACGCTGGGCAATGTCCCAACCCTTTTGCTTGAGAAAAGGCAAGAGCGGGAGTTGCCCATTAAAGGGCCAATTTCAGCCTGTGCACGGGTCACAAGCTCTTGGACTGGACTAACTTGATCTTCGCGGCATGAGACCGGTGAGTCAAACCACATGGTTTGTTCTTTTCCCCCCTCCCTAAATGCCGAACAAGGAGGGCAGGGACCAGAAATGTTCACTGCTGTATCGCTGTGAGCATATTCAGGGCACGGCTCAATGGAAACAGGGCTGCCAGATGTATTCACAATACCTTAATAAATAATAACGATTGAGCAGGGAATAACAAATAGCCACCATTCTTGTTCACATGTGATTACGGGCAGCTCTGTGAGTTGCAGCCTCTCCTTAAGCGCTCATTCAAACAATACTCTGTTATTGTGAATTTTTCAGGAGTGAATAATAAGGGCTGTGAAACAACCAAATTGAGCAGCTATTTGAAGTTCAAACAGATGCTAATCCATTTTGCTATTATAAATCTTCAGCCTGACAACAGAAAAACACACCCAGAAAATACTTTTGAAGAAATCTCCAAGCCAAACTCACCGTAGGCATTGGGGAATTCTCCAGGACCTGGTCCTGGATAAAAGGGCCCTGGTCCCGGCGGCTGAACAGGATACTGCTGCGGGGGCCCAACATACGGAGGACCACTGTGACGATACTAGGAGGGGAAAAAAAGCAACCAACAGGTTACAAAGAGTTGGACAACTTCGGGCTGTTACATACAGAAAATGTAATTGAGCCCCCCAGATCAATAAAGGTCGGATTATCAAACGGATTAATTAGAGATTCCGAAATGTGACCGTCAAAGAGAGGCAGGCTACGTCATCTACAGACAAGGCAGCGAGGACACCAGAGCTGAAGTAGAAAATAGTCATTCCCCAGATTTCAGTAGTATTGTGTTTTTATAAGGACCCGGGTTTTACAGTAATTGTAGAGCTATTAAGTCAATTTAGATACATTTATAGCCCTAAACGTTTTCCAAGAGCTTAGTCTCACACTGGTTTTGAGGGGGACCTCAACAACTACAAAGGCGATTTACTCTTCCTGCCTCCACGCACAGAAGAACAAATACTTCATACGGAAAAACGTACGGCTAAATATGCAACTACCGGCTTCATTTCATACCCCGCCACCCCCCCTCCCCCAACTCTGCAGCAAGTCTTGAGAAAATCCAGATGGAGCGAACGTCGCTTTGCAGTCCCTCGGGTGCCCGGAGAGCGTATTTTTACCTGTGGTATACAGTACTGGGGGCCCTGAGGCATCGGGTAGGGCATTGGCAGATGATTAACCATCATGATGTGTTGGTTGGTTTGATAGACCGCAGTCGGCGTTTGTGCACCGGGACGGATGGAAGGGCTGCTGTTCTGGATGGTCGCTCTCGGAGGCTGTATCTGAGGCCTCTGAAAAAACTAGGGCAAGGAAGGGAGAGAGGAAAGAGAGAGAGAAAACAAAGAACCGGTCAGACCTTCCGGGGAAAAAAAATGGGAATATGATTACAATATTATAATACTACTTCCAAAGGGTTGCCACGCATTCAGAAAACTGCAGGACGGTTTCTGTTTATCTGTAAACAGCACAATGAGGCTATAGCCTTCTATTTTACACGGCAGAAAAAGGTAAGAAACTTTAAGCTCCAATATTTATGAGTTTGTATCTACTGAATTACACAGCTCAACTTTCAGAGCGAGTGTTAGAAAAATGATTTTTGACAAATGTATTTTTTATAAGGTCGGATGACTGCCAAAAAAGCCACCTTCTTAAATATGCAAGGGAAAGAAAAGATGAAGGCAACTGTTCCAATATACCTCCAAAACAGCTAAAAAGCCACATTTTTACAAAGAGGCGCCTTGTGGCTATCCTTTACGCAAACTGAGCTGGGTGATTTGTCTCGCCCTCCGTTTTCAGAAAGGTGGCAACCTCTTCCAGGGTGGCACCAAACTCTTCTACCACGTTTGCATGAAGTGATGCCCCACGTGGATGGACCGGGTCCAGGAAACCAAGCAACCCGCTGGTACGCGCTGCGTTCTCAACCCTTACGCGTTGGGAAAGGCATCAGCATCCGCGGTATGGAGCATTCATGGCACTGGAAGCCCTTGCTCTGGAGTCTTTGCAATCTTGAAACTCAGTCGGTAAGATATGCATCAGACATTAACGCATTCACTAACGGAGTAATGATACAAGTGAGAGAGACACTTATGCCATGCAGAACCAGGAGTTAAAATTACCTGTATAGGTCTGAATCCTCCCTTCAATAACGAAGCAAGAAAGCAGCAGGAAACAGAAAGAAAGCCAATGGAACAGCTTACAGATCAGTAGGAAGGAATAGGATATAACATGCACCCTAATTGCACACAATTCCATTCATCTTTCTATCCTGCTTTGACTAATCTCTTACAGAAACAGCAAGAAAAAGACACTGAACTGGTACCAGGGACTCTTCTACCAGAATCCCACAGCAGGGGTCAGAAACTCTTCTAGCAAAGTTTTATATGGAAGTTTAAAAAAAGAAAAAAGAAAAAAAAAAACCAACCAAACCATGATTAACTGCAGGAAATATGATACTACAGAAAGAATTCATGTTTACTCTGTTCCTAAAACATCAAATGTTTTTCCTTTCTGGTCTCTTTCAGTGACCCAGAGAGAGCAGACACAGCAGAAACCCCGGCTCAGACCGTGGATTTGGTCTCCACTTCTGCACCAAGACTGGAAGGGTAAGAAATGCCACGTATTTAATTATTAAAGCAAATAAAAAATAAAAATTAGGCCATCATACATCACACTGAAGACTGCAGACGATGAAGCGCATCGATGCAAATAGTCTGTGAGTAACCGGATCATGAGTGGCGAGGAGAGAAGTAACCACTAAGGAATGAAAGAATGAGCTGGGCTTATCTGCC
Organism: Ibidorhyncha struthersii; assembly: GCA_013398815.1. NCBI lineage: Eukaryota > Metazoa > Chordata > Aves > Charadriiformes > Charadriidae > Ibidorhyncha > Ibidorhyncha struthersii. The sequence continues at coordinate 101,640 of VZSZ01004507.1, read as the reverse complement.
TCGGCGTCTGGAGAACGGAGTAGGGGAGAAGGAAGCTGTGATGCCTCTACACTTGACATGATGGTGAACTTAAAATGGTCATCCTGGAGAAGAGTCTACGACACCTAAGCTGCTCCCACACCAAATGATTTCTCCAGGAAAGCCGCGGATGACTCCCCATCTCAGAAATCCAGATACCATTAAGATGAGCGCAACGCTTTTAGGTCCAAGCCCATGAGTCGGGATGAAGAATTGTCACCGGCACACTCTAAGTGTGACCTGAACCAGAAGGCAACTGTTTGGGGAGAGAAATCTGGTAGTGAGGGTGCTGAAGGAAAACCGGAAGAGCAACACACTGCCATGCTCCTGCATTAACAAAAACTGTGTGGCTGTCTAGATGTGGGGGAACTACACGAGTGTTGCGTGAACCAAGGGCATATGCTGAATTTATGGTGAGAATAACTAAAGCTTGCAATCTTTCAAGATCCAAAGGCACAATAAAACACTAAAATCCTTTCTTCTTTCACTGCACATCGCTGAATGATGACTATTTCTAACCTGTTGGCACGTTACAGCAGAATTCTCCCCAGAGTGGGGTGGGGGGTGGGAGGAAAAAGTCAATAGCCACGACAATTCTGGATTTATGGAGAGCGAAAATGGGCTGGAGGTTGAAGCGAGACCTGCCTGCCTCTCTGCTGACAGCAACTACATCCACAGGGCAGCACGGAAAAGCCTTCACTGCGAGAGGTGGGAGTCCTCCACCGGTGCGAGCCGCAGACGTGAACCTACGAAACCTGCTAATAACATCACTGGAACCATCGAGGAAAAACTTAGAGCAAGAGAAACTCCGTGGTTATGGATTGCTTTTCATTTCTGTCGCTGGCAACTGGCGCCTAAGAAACTCCATTTAACAAAACACAAGCCGGCGCTCTTTCCTGCTGCAGCAGGACGGGAAGCATGTTCTGTGCACCAAAACGGGTGGAGTGAGGACACACTCGCTCTTCCATCAAGCATTAAACACCACCATGGTAGCGCTAAGCTCTTCTACAGCAGAAGGAGGACCTCCGATGAGGAAACTCTAGGTGAAAAAAACCCAACCTCTCCAAAAAAAACTCTAATACTGCCCACACTATCGCAGAGGCAGCCCAAATCCGGAGATGAAGAAAAAAGAAGGAGGATTTCATTACTAAAAGGGAGATGGACACAGTGAGAAGAAAGGCAGATCCATTATTCCAAGCAACAAGACCATCAGAAGCTTTCAGAAGTGCCAACCGGAGATGTCTCTGGCAAAGTCTGAATTACTTTTAGCTACTCCATTTCCTGTAAGGAACACTAAAATTCTCAAGGAAATCCGCTGTCGTCGAGCACCGTGCATCCGATTTGTACGTGGGTTTTACCGTGCCAAACATTACCTGGCTGGCAAACTGTTTTATGCTCCATCCTTGTTCCTCTCCCTCCAAAACTAAACTAGCAATATTCAAAGTCATTCTTAGAAGCGTCCCACTATTCTGACTTGTTTGCTAAAAAATTCACCTTGCAAGGTCCGACAGACGCCTGCACCGCCAACATTTTCAAGTAATGCTAATGATGTCCCATGGGAGAACACCAGGAGATTAAAATCTGGGATATTTTGTCTCTATTTCTTCTAATAAGTTCAGGATTTGGAGTGAAACACATACAGGACCAACTCAGGACCAGAATGAAGGTACCCTGGGCCATGGCAAGGCTTCCGTTGGAGATCCTGTGTTACATCAACCCCTCCTTGACCACTTCCTTCAAAAATTAAGTCCTGCTGTATCTAATGATGGTCAAATCAGTGTGAAACGTGCTACACCGTCATTTGGCAACCAGTGGAGACTGGCAGTCCTCAAGTCGCAGTCCCATCCCTTATCTGTCCAGCTCTGTTCGGGAGGGATTTCTTGGATCATCTTGGAGCAATACTGGGCAACACAGTCTTGAACTTCTTCCTTCCTCAGGTTGCTCCTCCGCTATAATCACAGAAGAGCACAACTAAACCCCTCTCAGACATTGCTTTTATCGGCTGCCTCAAGCTCAGCTCTTTTAGCCCACTCATTTAACACGCTCTCATCATCTCAGCAGCCCTTCTCCTACCTGCTCGAGGAATTCTTTCTGGAAAATCAAAAACCAGTTTCCCCAGTACTTCCCAACACAACGGTAGAAACTCACTATCCCAACTGGAAATAACTTTTGCGGTCGTATTGCACAGGTGGTTTCAGCTGATGAGATCCCACTTTATGGAATGAAAACCTCTCCTCGGCACTGCAGATGAAGGGCTCGAACCTTGCAACGTAGGGTTACTCCTTCCTTCCGTCATGCCGGTCCTCCCTGCGCAGCATCCTTACGCTAAGCCCATTTTCTAGCTTTGTACTCATTAAGTTGGCTGCAGACACACATCTGCTATTTGTGTCCGAGTAATTAAGAGTAATATTAAGGAAATCCACTACTAACCTCCCGCCTCCCTCTTAGCACTACCCCGGCACTTACTTCTTGGTGACGCCCCGATATCCTTTTATTAACCATCGTCTTCTCCTGCATAATTTTCTTCCCACATGACCCTGTGTCAAAAGTCTGTTGAAGGTCAGCCAGATAAGAGGCTGTCATCCAGAAAAATCAATGATCAAAGAGAGCACCAACCTCCTCCTGATGAGCCACCACTGCGTTTTAATTGATTTTCTATTTACTCACTATTTCTAAGCCATCACTTCCAGTGAAACGTCTGTGGAGCACTCCCTCTGGACTCTAAAAGCTTCACTGAGAAATAAACTTGTGGTAAGAGCACTGAAAACAAATCTATGCTGAGCTTTGCCCATCGAACACAACGGTCATACGCATCCGGCTCCTTTTTTCCCAGATGGGATCATGCTGGCCCTTGCGATGGGTCCACAAAGCCCCGCAGAAGGTTGCGGAGAACAGATGGAAAAGGGAAGTTCAACAAGTTGTCACCAACACTATCGAATCAAATCACCCCCCCCAGCTCTCTGCTTTAATTAAGCTCTGCATGCTCTGAGACAGCTCTGTTATTCATTTTTAGGTTTTTTTGGTCCCACCAAGAAGGCTGGTGGGATGACCCAACCCTGACCTGGAAGAGGGAGGAGGATGCATCTGCCCAGGCAGTACGGAAGGACCTGCAGCTACTTGCAGGTCACAGTTGCCACATTATATTTGACCTTTTAAGCTTCAGCACAGGCACCAGGGCTCGGCTGAGGAGCTGCAGCCTTGAGCCGTAAGGATGTGGTGCCAGAAGCAGGAGCTGCAGCAGAAAGCCTGCAGGTCCACATCTTGCTGCCTCAGTGGCCACCACCAGCAAGCTACTGCGGCCCTTGGGGCACAATGCGAGACTTGTTTCCCCCACCCCCTCACCCCCACCTCAGACATTCTCAGTTTTATTATTTACTAAATGATAAAATGGGAAAAAAATCCTTTTTGTGTCAACCACAGGATTTAAAACTGGTAGCTCCTTTCCACGCTTGTGGATGAAGACTGAGCAATGATCACAGAATCAAAGAATGGTTTGGGTTGGAAGGGACCTTAAAGACCATCTGGTTCCACCCCCTGCCCTGGGCAGGGACACCTCCCCCCAGCCCAGGTTGCTCCAAGCCCCGTCCAACCTGGCCTTGAACACCTCCGGGGATGGGGCAGCCACAGCTTCTCGGGGCAACCTGCGCCGGGGGCTCACCACCCTCACAGTCAGGAATTCCTTCCTAATATCTACTCTAAATCTCCGCTCTTTCAGTTTGAAGCCATTCACCCTCATCCAGTCGCTCCCCTCCCTGATCCAGAGTCCCTCCCCAGTTCTCCTGGAGCCCCTTTAGGCACTGGAAGGGGCTCTAAGGTCTCCCCAGAGCCTTCTCTTCTCCAGGCTGAACCCCCCCAACTCTCCCAGCCTGTCCTCCCAGCAGAGGGGCTCCAGCCCTCCCAGCATCTCCGGGGCCTCCTCTGGCCCCGCTCCAACAGCTCCATGTCCTTCTGCTGTTGGGACCCCCCGAGCTGGAGGCAGCACTGCAGGGGGGTCTCCCCAGAGTGCAGCAGAGGGGCAGAATCCCCCCCCTCGCCCTGCTGGCCACGCTGCTGGGGATGCAGCCCGGGATGCGGTTGGGCTTCTGGGCTACAGTTGCACATTGCCAGCAACAATCCGGGCAGCTGTTTCCCACCGCCGTCTAAATATTCCCAAAAGCTACAAAATGGTTAGTCTTGAGTCAGCTCAGGGAGTAAATTCCCAACTTCTCCAAATCAGAAAGCTTTTTAAGCAGCACACGGCCAAAGCTGTTGGTTGGATCAGCTCTGCCCAAGAGAACTCCAGTAACGCCACTCTAAAACTGCAGCAAGCAACGCCAGCAACCTCCAATTGAAGTAGTCTGCCCCAACCAGGAAACTAATCTCAAATACAATTAGAAAGTCAGAAAAGGAACGATAAACTTTCAGTTTAGAATTGTTCTTATTTCTGTTTTTAATTACACCGGCCTCTTCTCAGCATCCTTTTTAAAATAACCCAGATGCTCCTGAAGTTATTTCTTAAGTATTATATACTTTCTTAAGTATTTCTTAAATTAAAGGTTATTCTATGTTTCGGACTTCAGATTAGAAGAAAACTGCTATTTTCGATTGTGCTTCATGAGAATGAGAAGCAGCAAAGTGACTCGAGAGCTTCACTTGGAAGGAACAAGAAGGGAAACGCGTGCAGGCAGGGCAGCGGCCGCCTCCGCTGACAGCAGCAGGGTTTGGCTGTAACTTGGCAGCACTGGGTTAACGGTTGGACTCGATTTTAAAGGTCTCTTCCACGCTAAACGACTCTATGATTTTAAGAAAAAGGCAAGTTGACAGTGTGTTTAAAAATACTGCCACAAAACACTCTGTAGGGCCCATTTTCCTCCTCCTACAAAGCGAGACTTTGCAGCGGTTTCTCGGGTAGCTGTCTCACTGGAATCACGGATTTCTGAGCCGCTTTTAATCAGAACCACTGCAGCTACGTTCAAGTTGACTTCACCCACTATTAGCATCCTCAATCTCATTCTAATATTTTCCTTTATACAGAGTTTGATTACATTTTCTGTATCGGTCACCAGGGCCAGCATTCCCATCTGAAAACAACATCGCTTATAAAGTCGCCAGTCAACTTCAGGTGCTTAAATCATGCTAATCTGAGTACTTTAAAGATCTAATAACTACAGGAAATAACATCAAAGAAGAATCCATTATTTGACTGAAGACGACACAGAATCAATACGAGGCACACGTTAATAAAGTCACACCGGGATTGACCCAGGAATCGTTGCAAACCTCATCTTGCTGTCGCCTTCTTCGAAGAGCACGTTATGTTGTTGCAACAAATATTAACACTGCTACAGTCAATTTTACTTATTTAGGACTTTTTAGGTTACAAAATCTCAAAGCCTGTTGCTTATGTTCCACAATTTAACTATTGCAACATGTTAAAAAGGTTTCCCATGTGAAAATAATAATTTATCTCTTGGGTCTGGGGTTCGGGATGAATTTGCTTCAACAGCCGTGACCCTCCTGCATGGGTCGGTGGCAAAAATCCCTCTCTCCAGCCCCAATCCGCACCACGGGCAGAGACTGGATTAAAATAAATAAACAGCTCGTCTAGAGCCCCGGGTTCTCTGTGCCCGTCCTGATCCAGCGCGTGACAGATATAACTGGGAATAAAGCCTGAAATGTTTTTCTAACAGTGACAGCTTCTCTCAGATAATTATAAGCAGACTTCAAATGTAAGAGAGTCTAAAAGCTAACTGCAGCACAAGTTAAATACATTGTGATAAAAATCGGCAAAACCCTTGGAAATTACAAGTTTTGCCCTGCAGGCACGGTCATAAATGGGTCCAAAAGAAAGTTTTAAAACAAATTAAGACGCAGTGGCGGTAGAGCCGTACCAGTAAAGCCACCAACTGCTGAAATCGTTTCCTCCAAGGCTGCACTGCCTCGAGACTCGTGGTCCAAAATCTGCTTGCAGCGAGCTCATTAATTTTTATGAGAATATTAAATGGCTCACACTGAATATATAATTTGCCTTAGTAATGACCTATGAACAAACTAACGAGCTTCTGAACAGCGATGCGTTTTCGGTATCCCGTCATATAAACACAGACCTGAAGTTAAGGTCAAGAACAAAACTATCTAAATAAGACACTAATTCCATCTTTCCCTGCATTGCCCAGTCATCCCGCCAACATTCCTCCACCGCCGCCCGTCACTGCCATCCCATGCCACGCCAAAAAATCATTTCTCTCTCTCTCACATGACATTTGCCTGCGAGCAAACAAGTGCAAGTGCCTCATTCTACTTTTTAAGCCCCCCCTTTTTTTTTTTTTTTTGTTGTTGTTGTCCTGCTCTGGAAGGATGCCCGCCTCCAGGCTGCTCTCAGAGGTGGAAGGAACAAAGATTATCAGCTTTTTGGGGTGTCTGTGCCCACTGAACACACTTATCTGTTCTCCTGAGACAGTACTTTCCCAAAGGTGCTCACCTCTACAGTATTAAACTAACAGGAGTGAAGTGAGAACAACATAATTCTCCTGAAACAAACCTTCCGTGACTTAAGCCCCTGTCCTGACATCACTGGAGCTGACATTTTGTTGTTTTTTTTCCCCTGTTAACTTGGTGGAAACAACTTGTTCCTTCCAAGCCAAGAGAAGGAAGAGTAACACGGGAACAACCGAACCTGGTTGCTTTCCTGCACTCGCCACGCTTCTCCTCCTCTTTTCCACCCACCAGCGCCACCTCTGTGCCCTCAAAAGCTATAAGAAACAGCAAAATCAGTCCCCAGGGGAAAAGGGTTTTGGCAAAGATGAACGTAGGAGTTGACAGAAAAGACAACTTTGGGCACCTTGACCAGGACAGAAGGGAGCTGTGCGTCTGTCCTGACGCTGAAGAGGTCCCACTGGGTATTTCTGCCACCCTGATAAGCGCTGCCCATGAGTTTCGTGAGCCAGAGCTATTCCTAAGTTTCATCTTCTTAATTAAGCTGTTCCTTACAAAGTCCAAGTCGTGCAACAGGAATACTACAGAGATTCCTAAATGTTTGGCTTTCATAGGGTGAGTGAAAACAACATTGAGCAATGCAATGGTAACGGATAACCAGGCGTATCACACAAGAACTGTATGAATTGGAAAGTCATTTGCTTTGCTCCGAGTGTGAAAAGTTGGATTTTCTCAAGGATGCGAACACCCGGCTCTCGTTGACGTCTTCAGCTCAGGAAACTTAATCCACCGGCTAGTTTGGGAAATACTCGGCAAAGTTTCTAGTGACTTGAAAAGGCAAGCAAATCTCACAAATACCTGGCAACGATCTCTATGGGTTCTCCTCTCCTACGGAAACGGCGTTAAGCGGGGTGGTTAATGAGCGCAGTGACACCAATCAAGAATTAAAAGTGTTACTCTGCGTTGCAGGTGGCTTGTTAGCAGGGTTATGCACGTGCGAGTATCTACTAACGGGGCTGGTTTCCGAAGCGAGCCTTCGTTCCCAGTTAGTGGGTGAACCACCTCCGACCACCCGCCTCCCCCAGCCAATTAGTTTAGGGTGATAATGAAGGGGCAGGGTACTGTACCTGGTGATGGGCAGGTCGAGGCCCCGCTGCAAACTGAGGAAAGGCGGGAGAAACAAACACAAAAGGAAAGGCACAAAGAGTCAGAAACACCACAACGAAACCAAAATGTCACACTCTATGCAAAATAAACCCACAAGGAAAAAAAAACAAAACAAAACCGAACCAAAAAACAACCACAAAACAGTCAAAAAGCTTTGCTGCAGGACAGCGACAGACAGGTACTGAGATATAACGAGTGAACATCGCTTACGGGGGGAAGTGCGCGGCTCGAGAGCTGGGAGATAAACAGCCAAAGCTGCTAGTTATTTTAGAGGCACTCTAGTGTATGAATGCAGGCATTCCTTATCCTGCCTGGGGGAAACAAAACAAACCAAAAAAAAACCAACAAAAAACCCCAACAAACCAAAAAACCAACTTAAAACAAGCGGCAGTGGAGATTTTTAAACTGTTTAAAAGGTGGAGGTAAATGGTTAAAGCAGCCGGACTCAGAGCCGTTCCAAATATTTGGTGGGAGCGGAGGATGGAGACTCATGGCTGGAGAGCAGTTAAGAGCCAGGTAGGCACAGCTAGTGTCCTGCCGGCGAGGGGGCCGCGGGGAATCCCCTGCAAGGCAAAGATCAGCAATTCTTTGCACGTACACACAGTACGAGTTTGTTTTCAG